>BDMV01000008.1:27789967-28272140 GCA_008326285.1 Oryza officinalis
ATTAGCAAATGTTTACTGTAGCACCACATTGTCAAAACAGGGAGCAATTATGCTTAAAAGATTCGTCTCGCAAATTAGTCGCAATCTGTGTAATTAGTTATTTTTTTCATTTATATTTAGTAATCCATGCATGTGTCTAAATATTCGATGTGACGGGTGTAAAAATTTGACGGAGGATCTAAACAGGGCCTATTCCTTCTGTTGGTCGGCACGCAATTTAGCCAAATTTTTTGTATTTTTAGAATTTTTTTTTAATATTTACAGAAATATTATAGCGCCGAAAAAATTTGCAAAAATAGACCCTGCCGCCCTTCGCAAGGGCGGCAAGCCGACGTGGCACACGCGCGTAGGACGGCGCGGGACGGCCGTCAAGGAGGAGCTGGCCATTTTGCGCTTTGCCCCCTTGCCGCCCTGGCAGAGGGCGGCAAGGCCATTTTGCAGGCGGCCCCTTGCCGCCCTCTGCAAGGGCGGCAGGCCTAGCCACCTATAAATCCCAGCCGGCCTCCTGAAACCAAGCCATTCTCTCCCTCACCTCTCCACATAAAAAAAAAAGGAGAAGGGGAGGAGAAGAAAAGAAGAGGCGAAGCCCTGCCGGTTTCAATCTTCGATTTCAGGTAATATTCGTAGATTATATACGTGACTAAATATATGATGTTAACTAGGATATCACTTGTATTTTTGTAGAACTTTCGTTGGATAAATGCATTGTATGAAATAGGGTTTTACCTGTGGTACTATATAAATATATATTGTTAGATGTAGGTAACTTAGTAGATCTGTAGTATTTGTAGTTATTAGGTTTGTAGTTTTAAATGTTAACATCATATATTTAGTCACGTATATAATCTACGAATATTACCTGAAATCGAAGATTGAAACCGGCAGGGCTTCGCCTCTTCTTTTCTTCTCCTCCCCTTCTCCTTTTTTTTTAATGCGAAGAGGTGAGGGAGAGAATGGCTGGGTTTCAGGAGGCCGGCTGGGTTATATAGCTGGCTAGGCCTGCCGCCCTTGCAGAGGGCGGCAAGGGGCCGCCTGCAAAATGGCCTTGCCGCCCTCTGCCAGGGCGGCAAGGGGGCAAATCGCAAAATGGCCACCTCCTCCTTGACGGCCGTCCCGCGTCGTCCTACGCGCGTGTGCCACGTCGGCTTGCCGCCCTTCGCAAGGGCGGCAGGGTCTATTTTTGCAAATTTTTTCGGCGCTATAATATTTCTGTAAATATTTAAAAAAAAAATTCTGACTGACACGGCGAGGTGATTAATTTGGGCCTAAGGAGAAGCGGCCCATGGAGTTGATCGGTTGTAAGAGCAAGGGCTCGTTTGCTAAGGCTTCAAACTTAAGAATTAAATCTGAAGTAAAGTTACGTAGCATTCTAAACCCAGTTTTATCTTTTTAGTATAATTTTGTGATAGCACTTTAACTCTATCTTTCTAGTTTATCTTTCTAGTTTATTTTGTGATATTACTTCAGCTAGCTTCACTTCCTTTTTAGGTGAAGCTAAAATTTTATTTTGTGATATTACTTCAGCTAGGTGGAGCTAAAATTATTTTGATTAAATTTGAGCTCTGAAGCCCATGCCAAACAAGCCCTAACATACTACTTGTTTTTTTTAAAAAAAAAACTAATGTAAATATAACACAATAACTATAGGGGGTAATTATCCCCACTTTCCATCCGTACGAATCTCAGAGCAAATCCAACAATCTGAAATTTGAAAGTTTTATCCCACAAAAACTGTGACAAAGAAATAGCAGTTCCAAAATAAAAGAAGTTTCGAAATAAAATCTAAATGTTTAGTACCATTTACTTAAATTTCACCGTTTTTATCAATGACCACTTGGTTATCAATGAAGACTTGCTGGGAGCTTCAATAACCGCTCGCATTTGTAAACGCCGATTACCATGCATTAGACCTTTCAGGATTTCTTTTCCTCAGCAATACCAAAAATCAGAAACGAGTGCCCCGTTCCAAGTAAAATACTAGGAGCAACACCGCAATGCACAAACTGTATCGGTTAAGCTCATTTTGGTTCTTTTGTTTCTAACCATTCGAAGTTCGAACAGATTTTTCGAAACCCCCCAAAAGGCAGTCGACGACATCATCGCAGTTCAGACAAACAAGTCAATCGGCAGCATCGAGGAGGTGGATGACAACTTTAAATATTGCTCAATAAAACACTATCTGGAGACAACACACACGAGAGTCATATCCAGAGAACAACCAGCCCACACGGACCACTAGCACCAAATGCAAAGCAATGGAAGAACTAATTCGATCACTAAACCAGCCAGCCTAGTAAAACCAGAGGAAGGGGGGGGGGGGGGGGGGGGGAGGGACAGGAAGAAAAACATTCTAGTAGAACAGGAGAAGAATCCATCCATCATGGTGACAGCAGCATGAGGCGTCTAAATCGATGGTCCTCCAATAACATCCGGAGCCATCGATTTATCGATCGTCCCATTCTTACTGGCCCTCGCCGGCGTCGCCCTTGGAGGCTTCTTTCACCTCATCACCACCGTCCTCCTGCCACAGATAGTTTCACAAGGTAAAATTAGTAAATTGCTCTCATTAGTTCGACGGATTTAGCAAAGGGAAGCTTATGATAGGTTGAGAGGTACCGTGAGGTCAGAGGTCCAGAGGGTCAAGTTGTCCCTCAGGAGCTGCATGATCAAAGTGCTGTCCTTGTAAGACTCTTCTCCGAGGGTGTCCAACTCAGAGATGGCTTCGTCAAACGCCTGTAGCAACGGTTCATCAGTCCACTAATTTAGAGTTGGTATAGCAACAAACGCTCAGATTTATACAAACACACAGACATCAAGGACCAGAAATTTTAAAAAAATGCATAAAACAAAAGAGTTGGTTCAGATTTGACAAGTCCTGCATATTTCTCATGCTTATTTTTTTGTTGGCTTTGGCCCCATGACTTTACTTATGGGCACCTAAGGGAAGCTCTAGCTAGGTGAATTCTACCCAGTGCACTAATACAAATTTAATTGACAACATCAGATGAATTATGTCCAAGTTTAAGCAGGAAACTATAGAGTTCAATGACCAGCAAGTGCACTTCGAAGTATAAATTCAATTTCGTATCACAAAATATCCTAAAGCATAGAAACCTCACACTAATGACAAATCATGTTGCACAGAATCTAAATAAAAATGGCACATTAAAATATTGAAGAGAAGAGCACATGACCACCAACCTGCTTAGCAAGGTTGCAAGCTTTGTCTGGAGAGTTTAGGATCTCGTAGTAGAACACAGAGAAGTTAAGCGCCAGTCCAAGCCTTATGGGATGGGTGGGAGCAAGATCCGCCAGAGCAATATCCTACATAGAAAAACATGGGACAAACAATTTTCAGAAAGCAGTGCCTGAGCCTACTAAGCAGTCAATGAAATGCATTTATTACCAGATGGAGACATGAATATACTAGTTAATTGCTAGAGTAATAAAATCAGAAGTGAATCAGTGGTATAGCATATATGTTATCTCAGAATTAAAATAAATTAACCTACCTGAGCGGCCTTGTAAGCCACCATTGTACTCTCGGCAGCTTCCTTTCTCTCACCACCAGTCTTAAATTCAGCAAGGTACCTTCAAATTAAAAACCAATCAAATTAGAATAGTCAATATAAACTAAAGATTCATTTTTTTATGATAAGCATTGCATTATTCCCAACCTGTGGTAATCACCCTTCATCTTGAGGTAAAACACCTTTGACTCCGCAGCAGTAGATGAGGGCACAAGGTGTGAGTCAAGCAACTTCAGGATACCATCACAAATCTTGCTCAGCTCAGCCTCAATCTTGCCACGGTACTCCTTGATCAGAGTAACATGCTCCTCATTGCCACGACCCTCCTCCTTCTGTTCAATGGATGAGACAATACGCCAGGAGGCACGGCGGGCACCAATCACATTCTTGTAAGCAACAGACAAGAGGTTGCGCTCCTCAACAGTGAGCTCTTCCACATCTACAGTCTTTGCCACCTTCTCCATGTACTCAACCATCTCCTCATACCTTTCAGCTTGCTCGGCCAGCTTGGCCATGTAGACATTCTCCTCCCGCGACATTTTGATCAATTAAGGGATTACTGCAGCCAAATACAAAGATACTGATAAGCCTTCACCAACATTTATCAGAAAGCCATGTGGTATCTCCAGAAGGTATGATTGTACAAAACAGATAACATTCCCATTCATATCAATGATGGTCATTTGTTAAGAAATGAATAATTAAACAATTGTGAAGAATTCTACTGAATCCTACAAATTCCATTAAATCTGTAATACTAACTCTTTCGAAAGGCTACAATTGATCTAGTAATATACATGTTCAGGTCCACGATATGTAACAAATGAACAAACCAATATCATTTCCAAATTCAAAATATTTCATAATCTCAAACTAAGTTGTATTTGTAATCACTAAAAATTGTTCAATACAGAAAGAACTAACAGAAAATCAATACAGCCTTTATAATATGAGAGATATAACTAAACGTTGCAGATCAACAAATCAGAGGCATGGCTAAACCAGATCTAAACGTCACATCAATCCACCCACACGAGGCCAACACTGATTTTCCACAAACCAAGACCATCTACCTCCCAATCCAGATAAAAAAAAATACCACCACAATACCGAGCAGGCGTGCACCTTTCACCACTATATATATATATATCCCACACTCTTAACAGATTAAACCTAGATCTAATCCGTGGATCAAACGCAGCTAATCACAGATAATCATTAACACACTTCCACAATAAATCCTTCTAACGTTTCTAAATCCCCAACAAACGTTTGCTCAACCAAGAGATGATAATCCCACCCCCCCCCCCCCCCCCCGCCAAAAAAAATCCCCACTTCTAAACGAGACGAAGCTCGCCAAACCGACGGATCTACTCCCCTCGCGTGAACAGGATAACAGATCTCGCGAATCCAATCCCATCCAAATCACCCATCACCACCGAGCACACCAGATCTAGCCAAAAACCACATCCCAGTCCAGAACAACCCCAAAAAAATCGCCGCACGCCGTCCCGTGGGATCGAACACGCCTAGAAATGTAATCGAAGAAGAGAAAAAAAAATCCGGCAACCCTAACCTTCGCTGGAGCTGCGGCGGTGACGGCGCCGAGGCGGGGCGGGGTNCGGGTTCGAGTGGTCTCGTGGATGCGAATGCTGTTCGGCGGAGGGGGTTGGGAAAACGGGTGGTTTTATAGCAGGACGCAATCGGGAGGCTTGGCCCGGGAGCCAATGGGGTGGCGCCACGTGTGCGGCGAGCCAGACTGGCCAGTGGATGACATGTGGGGAATGGGTCGCACCTGGGCCCACATGTCAGTGGGGGTACGGGTGCGCGGGTCTGGTGGCCTCGGTGCGCGCGGTCGGTGGGAATATCCCCCTCCTCCTAGCTCTATAGGTACGCGTTTTTTCTATGACATGTGGGCCCTGGAATTGGTGGGGCCGACATGTCTGTGTGATGACCTATTATGTGCTGAAAGAGAATTTTTTTTAAAATTTTTATTTTAGGGACTGATCCTGTCCATAAGTGGAACCGCACCATGGGCGATGCAAATTGCAAAATGACCTGTGATCACATCCCAACTCAAAAGGGAAAAAAATAAATACCTCTGGGAAAAAAAGACATTATAATTGTTAGCACCATAACAATTATAAAAACTATTATAATAAATAATTTTATAATGTTGCATAAGCTGTATTGCACGGCATAGTAAAGCTTTTGCTGACTTCAGAGTTCTGACCTCTTCATCTGTTGTTTCAAAGTCAGGAGAGGAAAAGGTCAGAGAAAAGCAGTTTACAAAATACCTTCTCTTATTTCCTAAAAGGATACTTTTGATGTTGAACTGCTAATGTTCTAAAAGTCTTCCTACAAGGAAAAAATTGTCACCCAAACTTATATATTTTTATAAGTGGAGATTTTGCATCTATATATTTTTATAATTTTAAGTCTTAAATGTATAGTATTAGCTATCTAAAACCTGGGGCGGATCTAAAGCAGGACATAGTGTATAGTTGTACTCCCAAACTTTTTGACAAACAATATGTGATTTAATATGTACAGTATAATACATGTATATACCATTAGGTGGGTCCAGAAGAGCATTGTTAAGCCCAAACTCATCCTTCCCAAGAATTTTATAATTTGCGCCGCCCCAGCTAGAAAACCAAAATGAACTTGTGAACATAAAAATCATAAATGTGGCTTGGTGAATTATGGGCATTGTCTAGCTGGCATGCGTTTAAACTAGACAGGACAAATATGGACAGTTTGATTTTCTGACAGAAAAAACAGAGGCCTCTCGTTTTTCTCACGATCCTTAAAAAAAGTTACTATGAAAAATAGAAACAGGAGACGTGCCTAAACAAACGATTTCACCCGTACATGTTCTTGTCAAAGAAAACACTAATCCCCTCCTGCAAGTTGTGAGCCATTGCTGTCATCATTTTCTCAAACCCCTTACGTGTCCCTGTCCAGAGACAGGCACAGCACCAGTCAGCTCGAAAATATCAGGTTAGTTTCCATCTTAATGGCAGAAAAGGGTGCCATTTCCACCAAAGCAAATCTGGGAAGCAACGTGTATGATGCAAATCCAGAATTGACACGTACTTGACAGCATCATACGGCAAGATCTGAGATAAGCACAGAGACTCATGTCATATGCAGCACGGAAATCATATGGAAAATAATTCTTGCATGAGTCTACAGGGCACACACAATGACACAATGGCTGGTGGCAACAGGCTAACTACTCTGGGATAACTAACATGGAAAGATGAGAAGTAGAAGAAAGAAACCTCTTAATCAGTCAATTAGCAAGAGGGTACATAATGTTTTAGAGAAAAAAAAACTCTGGGTTAATTAACATGGAAAGCTGAGAAATAGAAGAAAGAAACCTCTTAATCAGTCAATTAGCAAGAGGGTACATCCTCTTGGCACAAGTGCAGAAATCTACTGGACTACTGATTTTATTTCAAATAATTGCTTGTACTACAGCTTAAACTTAATCAGTTCTGGCTAGGGTAGTAGTAATATACAGCTGAATCATTTGGGAGGGGAAGCCAGCCAAGAAACAGGACCAGCTGACCTCCATATCAGAAGAATCACAAGAATTTTAGCGCAGCCATAAATGCTGAGATCTGTTCAGAAGTCAGATGATACTGCAAACCCCCTGCTGAGCTGCAGACAGTACAGAAGATGTGGGAGGCCATAACATCAATAACGCTTCCAGCATTTACATAAGAAAAAACAAAAGGCTCTAATGACAACGTTCAAGCAGAGAAACAGGATACACAGCTATTCCTCATTTCCAGTGATCCTTTTCTTTAGAGCATCAAAGCCATTGGCCAGTTCTTCCCGGTTTTCCTGCCAGAAACAATACAGGCTGTAAGGGAAACAAACATTTGAAAACAACTAAAATATAAAGTAGCTCTGGGGAATACTCGGACAAATAAAAAACGCACAGCCACGTATTATCTGCGTGTGACACTAAGTTGCACCGAATCATATTTGACATTCAAAGACGTGATCTGTACTACTGACCCCATCAATACCAAGCTGTGCATCCTCCACGGTTCAACCAACAGCCTTTTAGGTTTGCACAGCTTAGTTATATGAACAAGAACTCAAGAAACTCGTGCTGAATAGTTCAAAAGCAGCCTCATTGCCAGCCCACATGATTCAAGATTACCTTGAAGAGCAGGTAGCGGTACACAAACCATCCCGAGTAGCCAAGCCCAACTAGCTCCAGTATGTTAGGAAGCTACATGAAGGAAGAATAAATAGAATGAGTAATTAGATAAATAGTGACATTAAGACTAGGACAGCATTTTACAGAAACTAAAAGTAAATGGGGGAATAGCAACATAAGCTGGACATATACCACTGGAACAGAATCAACAGCTTTGACAACAATCGAGGATAGCCAAACAGCGATGATTGCTCCGCCTCCGTACAAGAGAACAGAGGACTTGTTCTCAATAGCATCCCACTGTGTGGTGGTCATAGCAATCATAAGATTACTGAGTGAGTGAAATACGTTGTGTTCTCCCAAGTAAAGTGAACATACCTTCTCTTTGAGCTCAGAAAGGATCTCATCATCCTCATCAGAACTACTCTCTTCTGAAGATCGCATGGCTTGTAGCTGGAGTTGAGTGATCTTCAGGGAATCTGTTAACATTTGATTTCTTAGTCTACTTGTACACTTTCTCAGCCACATAGGTTGGAGGATGGCTCATTAAACAGATGCCGCAATATTTCTAAACAACTTTGCCAAACAAGTCACAATCATTGTATATATCTACCCTCGTAGACAAAGTGATCTGTACGCTTTTTCTCTCCTTGAGAAACAGGCATCTCGATTTGTTTCAATAGAAAAGGCCATGTTTTCAAAGAACTGAAGAATACACATGATCTTTAGTTGTATTTATATTTTGGCCATACAGATTCACCCGAAGAGATACTTTTAGAACGTGATTTGGTAGCTCGAGTTATTGAATTGTCCATAATATAAATAACACAGATACACTGACTGTGTATAGAAAGAGCTAATTACAATCACCACTTGTTCATCAGTCTGAAAATATGACATGACAGCTCTTAATAAGTAATACAGACATCTTGTCGAGCATTGGAAATTCTCTCTTATCCAAAATACTTGAGCAGGTAGCAAGTATTTCATACCGTGGCCTGAACATAGGAATATCAATGATAAATCACACCAACCCAAAACTAGGATGTTCTTGGGTGAGAGCACTTCTTTGAAAATTTTTAGAGCAGAAAAGAAATATTTGGTAACCAAACTATTAAGTACTAATTGGGTTGGGTGCACTCGGGTTACCCAGGGTTCTGCTAATATGTTGTTGCTTAACCTTAATTTGTGCATTAACTCTTATCTCTGCAGTGAAGTGCAAAAGATTACATGTGCAAAGTGATTTTTGCAGTATTTTACTGTAAACACTACTATTGGTTAGCTGCAAAATACACTTCCAACATTAGAGTTATCATCCGTATATATGCTTTCCCGTTAGTGTTTGACAGCATGTCAAGTTGTCAACACAAGACTAGACATTCAGATTACCCTGAAGTCTTTTGTGAACAATTTGTCCTCTCACTTTTTACAGTGGTACCTCAGCTTAAAAAGGATCAGAAGCAAGAACTTTAATGTGTGGTTACTTTCTACACCAATCGCAACCAATGCTGCATTCTACAAGCTAGCCAAGGCGATTCTAATATCGAGTCCCAAAACGGAGCTCAATCGTTGTTGATCCAGTTTTATGCTTGCACTCCAGTATCCAAATTTTGCTAGTCCCTTTCCTAAGAACGATTTGACCTGATATGTGTCGATTTGGGATCCAAAGCATAGGGCGAGAAGTGGTTACCTTCGCGGCGAGGGGAGGGCGTCGCCGTCACGCGGGGAGTGAGCCGGTGGCAGCGCATCGGAGCTCGCGGGAGAGCGATCCGACGGCAAAGAGACGCCGGCGGCGCCGCGGCGGCGACCATTCCGGCCATCTCGGCAACCGCCACTACCTACCCTACCTTCAGCGGATGCAGGCGTCAACGTCACGGATCGAGCAAACGCTGCGAGAGGGTTGAGAAGCGCGTGCTGGAAGCTGTGGGAAGGAAGAACGCATACCGCACGGAGGAGCCGCGAGGGGCCGCAACGGCGGCGGCGGCGGCGTCGCCGGCGAGGTCGCCCCGGCGAGAATGGCTCTCGTTGGCACGCGCGGTGTGAACAAACCAAACTCGATAAGCGCCGTCCGATCGGAGTTTCGCGGCCCAGATCGACCAAGGGCAAGAGGTGGTAGGTGTGTAGGGAAGATTTGTGGCCTCCCGTTGCGCCCCAATTCCGTTGGTCAAATTTTAAGATTAAATTTTGTTGAATTTCGTCATCCAAATCTCGTAGCTCTAAAATCTAAACCGCCCAGTTTACATCGAATTTAA
The DNA here is from genome assembly GCA_008326285.1 of Oryza officinalis. Taxonomy (NCBI): domain Eukaryota; kingdom Viridiplantae; phylum Streptophyta; class Magnoliopsida; order Poales; family Poaceae; genus Oryza; species Oryza officinalis. The sequence continues at coordinate 27,799,930 of BDMV01000008.1, forward strand.
ATTCAGTAAGTCGAATTTCACAAGATTACGTGAAATTCATCGTCTCATACTGACTTGCATTTCGACCCCCAAAACGAGATTGCAAGCCTTGCGACAGTTCAGATGTACTGTGCCTGGAACTTTCAAACCTAAATTAATTCTGAGGGAGGATAAAAATATTGAAAAGAAGTTTTGGGAAAAAAAAGAAGAATGGAAACAGTTTACTTCATAAAAGTTGTCATTTCATTTTCCAACTTTTGTTTTCCCTTCCGTAGGATGAATTCACTTGGAAATAATTCAGAACGAGAAGATGGGAGGGCCATGCTTAATTATCTCAGCGGAAAGAACGATCCCGATTCTTTATTCATCCTTGTTTATTCAGAATTCAGCTCATACATCTCAGCGATCATTTTAACATTAGCCTCGTCTTATTGCACGAAAAATACTCGGTAGTACTATCTGTACCAGCTCCGGGATTTGGCTTAAAAAACAAGAGGCGATCGATTACTCGTCTGCCTCCGTCCATGTCGCGATGGCCAGCGTGTGCCTCCCGCCGCAGGCGACGTACCTCGCCTGCCATTGCCCGGCGGAGTCGCCGTCGCCGCCACCACCGCCGCTGGTTCCCGGCGGCGGCAGGTCGATGGGAACTTCCATCGGGTGGCCCGTCGTGACCTTCCTGCCGTAGCCTAGACGGCCATGGTCACCTCTCCCGTACTGCGAGCATAGAAGGGAAAACACAAATCAGTTTTACCAGGAAAGTTTACCCGGAGATAGATTTTCTTTTAGGTAACAAATCTGAAGGAGTTCCTTATTTAACCAAAAGTGAGGCAAAAGAAGAACTCAAAGCTTTGGTTTTATCGAGATTATTGCTCCACAATAGTAATGCTTATAGATGATGATTTACACTTGGTGAAAGATTGAAGATCTCTCCACACATGCCTCGTATTAATAGACCAAGTCTAAAATCTTCAGGCGATTTGTATTAATAGACCAAGGCAGTGTGCTCATTGTCATTTGTCAGCATTCCATACACTAGAACTTTGGGTAGGTTAGGGTCACAGGAGAAACTGTTGCATAGCTGCTCGGCAACACTGACTATCAAACTTCGAAGTTCTCATATGGATGTCATACTACTCCAAAGCACAAAGGCATACATTGAGGGGTTATGCACTCGCAAGTGCCTATACCAGCTCTAGTCAGCCATTATTTTGGTTCAGTCAAATTTGCTTTGAAATATTTGTTTGCTAGTACTTCACTTTATATGCATGACATACTTATGGGTGGCATTGTACTAAAACGGGGATAAAAATGATCAAAATGCCTGGAATATGCATACATGATACATAATAACTAGTACTGGAGGAAAATCCACTTACAGAGAACATTCGTCCATCACGAGTTAGCGCAACCGAATGAGTTCCTCCACATGATACCTGCAAACAAGAAAATGAGTTCCGGTGCTCATATTGGATATAATATTCATTACCTCAGGCATTGCAATAGGAGAATTACCTGAATAATGTCCTCTCCAGCTAGAAGCTGAACCTTCTGGGGAACCATGTGACTACTCTTATCATCTCCAAATCCAAGCCTACCATGTTCTCCTCTCCCCCAAGCATACACCTACAGAGGTTCAGAAAGTGAAAAGAGAACTATTAATCCCTTGTTCACATTGCAATGCTTGTTTGCCATCCTTCTGGTAGATTGGCAGAAATAAGAAAAAACATGATGACCCAGCTAAAGCCAAAGGAAGGAAATACCTCTCCCTCTTTAGTTAGTGCAGTTGAATGCCAACCTCCAGCAGCAATGTCAACCTGAAAACAAATGTACAAATGAGCAATATGTATGAAACTATAAACAAGAAGGTAAGATAAAAAGGCATGGTCTGGAAAAATTGTGCAAACAGGTATTGATTTATCAGCATGCAGTGGTAGCCTATAATGAGCACAAAATTCTATGTATTGGTAGAATCAAACATACTAGTGTACAGCGTTTAGGTGTGGAGGTACTGTACACCATGACTTGTGAGATGAACCGAGCACAACTGAAGTGATTGTAAGCAAAGATGAGTTTAATGCGGGATCCAGAAGACTAGGTTCTGTTTTGGGCTTTGTTAGTAATGTCTTGACAACACAACCACCTGTTAAACTTTATTTCGCAAGTAATCAGAATTAGAAGAAACCAAATCAATGTGGCTCACCAATGAAAGGTCAGATAATCCTTCAACACGGATTGGTTGCGATCTTGGTTGAGTATCTCCAGTGCCCAGTTGCCCATACTCATTGTTACCCCATGCCCACAAAATTCCATCTTCTGTTAGAGCCAAATTATGGAATGCACCTACAGCAATCACCTTTACATTCTCAAGGCCTTGCACCCGCACTGGTGTAGATATTTGCTTGCTGAAAAAGGACTAATGGTCACGAGCACATATAGGGAGAAAAACAATACATGCAACAGAAATATTTCAACATAAAGCAGTAAGGCACAATACATATCGCCTGGAGGCCATGGTTGCCCCCATGTCCAAACATGGCCTTCTTGTGTCAAAACAACCGAGTGTGTCCCTCCAGCAGCAACCTACAATTAATGGGAAGATTAGAAAACCCGGGTGGTAAGAAATGGAAAAGTTGAAGTGCATGACAAAACATTATCATTATGGAAAAGTGTAGTGCACGACAAAATGTTATAGCATTATTCTGTTACGATAACAATCTATTTCGGGAGTGCACGACAAAACATTATAGCGTTATTCTGTTACAATAACAATCCATTTTGGGAGTGCATGACAAAACGTTACAGCATTATTATGTGACAATAGCCGTTCATTTTGGACATAATACATTATCACAGTTGCAAGACACATATCCTGACCACCCTCCAAGCGTTTTACGACCTAAGAAATGTGTTCCACAACCTAACACTCGTTTGGCAAGTAGCAGATGCCAAGGTGATAGAACACAATTTGTTGGATTCCCATTCCCTACAACCATGCTGCATCAACAAAGACGTGATAAAATTCCAACATTCTCATGGGGACAAATTATAGGACAAGCCAGGAATCGATTCCACTCACTTGCCGGACTTTCAGCTTGGGAGCACACCGCTGCGGGATCAGAATGTCCCTCCTGAGAGCCCTGGTTCCATCTTCCTTCCTCTCAGCCTCCTCCCCACACTGCCCATACTCGTTGCCCCCTGCAACCCATCCACATGCTCACATTGCATCAAACCCAACCAAATCGGGTCACAGAATTGACAGAAACCAAGCAAGACAGCAAGCTCACTGTACCCCAAGCATATGCTCTCCCCTTGTCGTCCACCGCGAGGCAATGCCATCCGCCGATCGCCGCCTGGTATCAGCATGACACAGCATTTCGTTCGTTCGTTCGTTAGTACTCACTAGTACTGGCGCGTAAGTAGCTAAAATCGCGGTTGGAAGAGGAATGATTTGTGGTGACCTGCACGATGTTGACGCCGGCGAGGGCGTCGACGGGGCCAGGGGAGCTCTCCGTCTTGGTCTCCGGCGGGTGGCCGAGCGTGCCCCGCTGGTTCCACCCCCACGTGAAGAGCTGCAGAGCACACGGATCAAAACCAGCAGCAAAGGCTCGATCGAGAGAAGGGGAGGACAGAGATGGGGGAGGAAGCGGCGACGGTGGGGAGAGAGAGAGAGAGAGAGAGAGAGAGAGAGAGAGAGAGAGAGAGAGAGAGCGTACGCGGCCGTCGGCGCAGATGGCGAGGGAGTTGCGGCTGCCGGCGACGACGGCGGAGACGGCGTACGCGTCGAGCGCGGCGACGCCGCGGGCCCAGTCCTCCTCCTCGTACCCGCCCATGCCCAGCTGCCCGTCCTCCCCCGAACCCCTACACACAAAACCATCAGCGCCGCCGCGGGAGCGAGGGGGAGCGAAAGGGGGCCAGCTCGGACTACTCACCATGCGAGCACGGCCGTGGGGAGGGAGGAAGCTGGGGGCGCCATGGGAGAGGAGGCCGCCGACCAGGCGGAGGAGGAGGTGGGTTTTCGTGCGCCGCGCACGGCGGAAGAAACCGTGTGTGTCCCGTGCCCGAGAGGAGGGAGGGCTATCTTTCGGGCCGCGTGTCCGCCGTGGCGTGGGTTCTCTCTCTCTCTCTCTCTGAGCGCCGGTAGGGTTTTTGGGTTTTGTGTGGCCCACCAACTTGAGGTGGATTCCATTTCCACATCCACCGTCTCTCCTGAGGTAGCAAGGATAATATAGTAAACTATAATATGTTTGTGTGAAAGATAAATAAAAGAATATTAAATTTATAGCGAGAGAAATAAAAAAGAAAAAATAAAGCTAACCTGTTATATATATATATATATATGTTATATGTTAGTTTTATAATAAACTTATAGTGAGTAGTAGGCTTTATTATTAAACTTGCTCTTAGCACAGAGGATTAACAGAGAATACCCATGCTATATTAGGATGTGTATTATTGCAGTGCCGTGATTAATGGTTGGATGGTTTATGATGTCCGAGTGGATATTAACTTGAGTAAGGTTAAGTTCTTTTGTTTACTTTTTGAATTCATCTTTCTCGTTTTTCGCGCGCATGTTTTTTGAACTGCTAAACATTTTTTTTTCCAAAAAAATTATAGGAAAGTTGCTTTAAAAAATTATATTAGCTATTTTTTAAAAAAATAATTAAAAATTAATTAATTATGTGTTAATGAATACATCATCTTGTGTGTTAGAGAGAAAGGTTTCCAATTCCTTCTTTCGAACACAGCCTAAAGGTGTTTGCTAAGTAATGATTAGGCTGATATGGCCAGACTTTTGGAATGCGCATAGAGTTGATCCATCACTTCTGAAGAAACCTCTTCAAAAAAATGATGTATCAAGTGATCTGGTTTTCACGTAAAATCAAAGAAGAAACAATCTTTATTGGTAAGTAAATGCATTGTTTTTTGCATTGACAGATATTACCTTAAAGCACACATAAATGTAGTTGCCTTGATCCAAAATTGCTCTATGCACATTGGTAGTGCTAATCTTTTGTTCACTAACTTCGAAACACAAAACTACAATATTGAAATTATGCTCTTTCATTTTAGTGGACGATGACAAACCAAAACCAAAGAAAGTGTTACCGGAGCAGCCAGAGGTTGAATATCAAGGGTTTTACGCTGTGTTTGTTTGCCTTTGTTCCCAACGCACACAGTGTGCACGGAAAACGGAACGATCTATTAGCGCATGATTAATTAAGTATTAACTATTTTTTTCAAAAATGGATTAATTTAATTTTTTTAAGCAACTTTTGTATAGAAACTTTTTACAAAAATACACACCGTTTAGTAGTTTGAAAAGCGTGCGCGCGAAAAAAAAATGATGAATTGAAAAGACGAGGTGAATAACAAAGCCCTTAATGCTTTAGTTGCAGCAACTTTCGCACCACTGTTCCAAACCGCTCACCCGTAATCAACTTGCAAATCTGAAGTGTATCATACTAACCAAAACCGGATCGATCTAACCAAAAAAGCAAAACGGCCACCTCTAATCAACCTGCAATCCTAAAGTGTATTAGGGCATGTACAACGTACATATGCTTAAGATAGATGCTTACAAAAAGAAAATCTCTCCTAGAATCCATTTAAAAGCCTCAATCTTCAATACGTTTTGGTGTGTTGCTAGGCATGCACTTCCTCCGGGTGGGCCCCACACAGGGTCTAATTACATGCGAGCACTCGGTAAACAGTGCTTTTTTTCCCGCAAGCGCCCGTAAGCGATGACTGCTTCGTTGGGCGGCGAACTACGTGCGTAACATCGGCCTGGTAAAAAAAAATCCGGTTTTTTTTCTCCCTAACGTCTATCTAAGCAGAAACATGCCCTTATATTTTCACGTAGTATAATGGTCTAAGAAGTATACTTAAAATTGAATTCACGCCAAATCCGTACGAAATACTCATGCTCCACCCTTACACCTCACGTCATGGAGTTAGGATTCATGCCCCCATCATCCATGGCAGGACCATTCGACGAAATAAAATGACAAAACCGATTATAGACTTCAATTTAGGGGAGAAATGTCTTTTAAAATAGAGTGGGGGAAATGGAAAAAGAAAAACAAAATTCCTGCACCCCTAAACAGGCCAGGCCCATCCGTTTATAATGGGCCCACAATATGTCCAAGCCCGGCCCACGAAAAAAATGGATGGCCACACGGCCCACACTGGCTGAGTGTCCCTGCAAGGAATTCCTCCCCCCACCGCCGCGGCGACATGGCGGCCGCCGCCGCCGCCGCCGCGGCGCACTCCTCGGTGGCGCCGCGCGCATCGCCCACCCTTCGCCGCTCAGGTAACCTTGCCCCGCCTTCTCCCACCTCATCACGACATCGCTGCATCACTGTTTCTAGTTATGATTGGGATCCCCACCGGGTTCGGCTCCGATCGATCCAGCTACCACCTGTTTGGCGGCGAGATTTTTTTTTTCTAGTCTAGACTCTAGAGAGAACGCTAACCACGAATCGTGCGTGATCCGCCGCCTTCTGTGCCGTGCGGTTGCATAAACTAGTATACTGATGATGATAATGCCGCACTTTCGGGCTAGTGGGGATGTTGCGATGCAAAAGCAATTATGTCGGCTTTGCAACTTTGCGTGGTGAAATCAAGGGCAATGTTTGTTTCGACCATGTAGCCTTTAGATAGAGAAGCTATGTTTCGGGATTTATGGAATTTTCTAAAACCAATGCGACAGCTTTGCAACATACTGGATGGTGGCCGTTGTGATGCAAAATCGATACGGTTGTGTTGGAAGAGTGAAATTAACCAGAGTAACCGAGCAAGGCATGTCTGTTTCTGATCATAAGCTTTTTAGATAGAGAAATTACAGGTTGGGATTTTTGGTATTTTCTAGGACTGATGTTAGAGCTTCCGAACATGCTGCTAAGACGAGCTCTGAAGAAATTAGGGTCCAGTAACGAGTCCTGTTCAGTGTGAGGTGCCTTTTGCAACTGCCATGTTTTAAACACTGAGGTGATGCCTGTCGATCAGGCCCTTATTTGGAGCTGTTTTCTGGCCAATCAGAGTCTCCAAAGCATTGATGATAAGATTGATGCGGAGGCTATTCGATATTAAAAACCGTATGAGCAGTAGCTGATCAAGATGTGAGTTTGTCGAGAGCATATGTAGTGAATCCAACTGCCTATTAAACCAGAACTCTGAAGAACTTTTGGGTTTACTGCAACTTAAAATTAAGAAAGATAAACAAAAGCTGGAAGCCTGGTATTCATCTTGTAGTAGTAGGGAACCAGACAGGTCTTGTTTATTTTTCTCCCTAGCTCTGTGATAGTTGTTAAGAGTTATATCCTCCCGATAACTTATCTTGCATGAGGCACAGAATGTGCTTGAAATAATGCGCGTATCCATTGTTCTTTCCCTTTCATAGCTTTAGCCATATCAGATTTGGTATGGCATCAATTAGACGTTCACAAGGATTGGACGATGATGGAGAGTGTGTGGTTGATGACCAAGATAAGGAACAAAGAAGACAAGCCAGGTTTGGAGGAAAAATTTGTAGGGTAGAGAAATGTTGTAATTTATATGTAGACCTGAATTTTTCACCTGTCGACATTTTTCATGCTCATTCGAGCTACTGTCATAGTTTGTTTGGATTCTGCAGCAACAAATATCTCCACAGCTTTTTGATGCATCCATAAATATCTCCAGTCTCCTCTTAAGTGATGCTTTCACTTTGATATGGCCACATAGGATAGCTCTATATGAGAAATAGTGGGAAAAAACTTTTAATATTCAGAAGTGGTTAGTTCATGGTAATCCTTCTGTTTCAGTTCAATTGTGGACTGTTGTCAGTAGAGGAAATAACCAGGATTGCCCCTTCTGTTTACGACTTCACAGCATTCTAAATAGGTTCAGGCGACAGCCAGGTGCAATAGACAGCGACAACTAAACAGAAGCCTATCAGTCTTCTCTTATCCTTACGACCTTACAAGTCATGGCTGGTAATTATGACGTATGAAGGTGATTATTCATGATTACTTATAAGGGAAAAGAAAAACAAATCAAATGGGTCATAGCATTTATCTGATGGAAAATTGACTGCATTCTTGTTACAAGTAGAGACTTGACCAACTATTCATCATGTATTTTGGCTGTTTCAGTGGATCGTTGCACTTCCTGAGAGTTCTTCTAAAGAGATTACCGTCTCTCTCAACACTTACCAGAATTGCAGATTCAGTCTATTTGCTTCGACTGCAAAAGCAGGTATGTGAACCTTATCCCCAAGATATAGAAGTTAGTAATGCCATAAGTTCCTCTCTCTTTTTTATCAAAGACATGTCATTCTTTCGGAGTACATGCATATCAAGATATTGAAACCTAAATGATTTATCAGGCTAAAGCTGCGGCTGGTGCATCCCATCCACTCATTTTTCAGTGGCCATGCTAGCCTGCTAGGGATCACATTGGGAAGGGAAACAATCAAATAAGCCGCGGTGGTCTCAGCTCAGCTGCATGTGTGGAGGACAAGCAAATCGCCAAGAACACACCACATGGGCAACATCGCGCAGACATGGCATGGACCCTGCTTGCCATCTACCCCTCACCGTTTCAATGCACCAGAGTTACAGCGGCAGCAAGGAGGCTCCCCATTGCAATTGAAATGGCCACATGTGGAGACTGCCACTTGTTTCCATTAGAGATGATCTCTCAGTTACAGTAAGACACATCCAATTTCGACTTGTTACCCTGATGAAGGAACAAGAAGAAGAGAAAGAAGTGAGTGTGGCAGACAGAGACAGCAGCAACCCGGGCAGACAGCTCCACGCACATTTCACACAAGAGTCCACACTCCAAACAGCTCCGTATGCAGCAGCAGCAGCAGGCCAGCAGCTTCCTTGGTCAGATTTTTCCATCGCGTTCAGTTTACTGAACTTTCGACTGTTGCTTCGGTTCTGGCTTCGTTTTGACGCCTTATCGGACCTTTGACTGACGTGCTTGCTTGTTTAGTCGTTCAGAACACTGCAACTACTGCATCGTCACGTCGGGTTTTCGCTTCGCTTGCACCTCAGCTAAGAATGATCATGGCTTCGTCTGTAGTTATGTACATCTAATTTTCTCCGTGTCACCTAAATAACCGAACTGTAAATTTCATGAGATTGCAGGTTCTTCGATAGTAAAATTATCAAATTTGTATGGTTGGAAGGATTTCCAGTTAATTAACTTATAATGTTCCGTACGAAATTTTCACTGAGAATTGACGGTGCTGGCTCACATGCTATCTGACAGAATTTTTTTTAGAAATAATACTTTTTTAATAAATAATTGCAAAAATAGAGGTCGATTGAATGAAATTGCAAGTTTAGCATCTCATCGAACAACCAAAGTTCGACAGGGGACATATCGAACTGCGGCAGTTCGACAGGGGGATAAAAGGTTTTTTAAAAAAAGAAAAATCACTGTTTGGCACTGTTTTGCACTGTTTATCACTGTTTACCACTATTTTTTCGGGCTCGCCAATCCTGTCGAACTGCCGCAGTTCGACAGGTCCTCGACGGGGGCCTGTCGAACTGCCGCAGTTCGATATGTCCCCTGTCGAACTTTGGTTGTTCGATGGGGTGCTAAACTTACAATTTCATTCAATCAACCTCTATTTTTACAATTATCTATTAAAAAAGTATTATTTCTTAAAAAAACTCCTATCTGACAAGGTGGTCCTGCTATCAATTTACAACTAATGTCATGTCGTCATGTGTTAGCTTTGTTATTCTTTTCGCATTTTGCGCGTATGTTCATCCTCAATTGGTGCTCAAAGCCTATCAATACCGTCAAAATTCTCTCCGTCTAACAAAGCAGTTCAAAGTTACGATAAGGGAGTTCAAAGTTACGATAAGGGCTCGTTTGAATGCAAGGATAGGAGAAACATATGATTGACAGAAATGAAAGAGTAAAATAAAAAGTTACAAAACACACAAAAAAAACAAAGATAGTGTTTGGTTAGATCGCATAAAAATGTAGGATTTTGAGGAGAGGTCAAAATAAAACTACCCATGAGGTTGGACCCTAATATTAAAATTCCTCAAAACCTGCGTGGATTGAGTCATTCTATATAAATTTTATAATTCTATATTGTCCGGCCCTTTGTTTCAAAGGATCATTTAGAAAAAAAAAACAAAAATCCTATAAAATTTATATGTTGTTCGTTCAAATCAAAAAGGTTTACAGATATTTTCTCGAGGGTAATAGGCGAGGACTCGGTATTTTCTGTACTAAGCTTTTTTCTCATGTATTTGAAATCTCCTGTAATATATATGTTTAACAAGCCCAATATCGACTATTAGTTGCAAATAGTGAGGTTGTCGATTTCCGATCTACGTGCAAACCATAAATATGGTGTGCGGACGCAGCTGAGCCAGTTCATCTCTGTTCATGGTTCTTTCGATTAGGGGGGAAGAGGTACATATACACTTTTTTTTTCTAGCACGCCTCTTTTTCTAACTTGTCATAAAGTTGTAAACCTAATATAGATACAAAATGAAGCTATTTTTTTTCTTACCACCTTCTCTCAATCAATCGTAATCATTCTCCATTTAATTTCTTTACCTGTTTTTTCTTCTCAACTAATCACAATATTTCTTCAATTATTTTCACCTACTTCATATGTCACAAAATGTAAGAATTTTTCAAGTTGACATAGATATTAAAAAAATAGGTGAGAATGATTGAAGGAAGGATGTGATTGATTAAAAAAAGAAAAAAAATATGTGAAGGAAAATGGTTGTGATTAGTTAAGAAAAAAAAGATAGATGAAGAAATAGCTTTATTTGAGACAAGTATTATGTTAAAAATAACTACTGCATTTTGAGACGGGTAGTATTTTTACCTTTTTAGAAACGACACTGTTTACTCGTTAAACGGTACTAAAAACAGTAAAACTCCACTCATCAGTTCATTAAAAACGCCGCCACCAAGCTCGATCGACGATGGCGGCCAGACAAGCCAAAAATGCGGTTGACTGACACGTGTGTCCTTCATGTGGTTTACTGTACCAGCGCATCTATGTGCATATGGTCTTATTCGTTGCTCTAGCAACCAGGAAATAATTCATGAATAAAGATTTGTATTCATGTTTTCGTGATCTAAAAGCTAATACGGATAAATAACTATGATAAAAATTCTTGAAACTAATTCTAAAGTTTAAATCTTGAATAATGTTGATAAGCCAAAAGTTAAATAGGGGGAGGCATGTGTTCAAATACTTCCTTCGTTCCCAAACAATTCAATTTAAGATAGGATGTGACATATTTCAAGTGCTACAACAAATATGAATATGTTTTTGTGTAAATTCGTTGTAATATAATATATCATATTTTATTTTTAAGTTTAGTTATTTTGAAATGTACAAGGCAATCCTGGGAGTTCGTGTTGATATCTGTCAGTTCTCACTTGTCATTGACAAATTAACAGAAGCAAGATAGAGAAGATCTCAAATCAGATAATAAGAACATTCTTGGAATAATTTGTTTACCTATTCCAAGTGAGCTAGTGGACTCTAGTGATCATCCACATGAAACAGAAGCGCAATCTGGTGTGACTTGTACTAAAACTGAAAGGCGCTAATTAAAACTGTTAAGAAAATACACATGTAAAAGAGGGAATATCTCTAGTGTGACTTGTAGAGTTGTCTGCTCTGCTATTAGCAATACCAAAATATTTCAAAAAACACTTGTATTCTACATATAGAAATTACAGTATTTAATGGATTCCTGCAAGGTCAACAAATCCTTTTTTACTTATCTGAAGTAGTGACAAAATTTAGGTGCGTTGCGTGTAGAAAAGATAAGCAAAAAATATTCATCAAATTTGTCAGTGTCAATTGTCAACGATAAGACATACCCTTATACATGGTTTTGTGAAATATGACAATATCCTATACCTAATTATATACGAGAAGGTGACTTTAATGAAGAAAATACAGCGGATAAAGAAGAAAATTATTTTTTCGGAATAAAAGATATCATAGTTTTATTTGGGGAAAATAAGGTCTCCTTAGCCCATATTTGATGTAATATCTTCGAGTTCTACATGGAGAAGAAGATGATTATCACTATAAAAAAACAAGATCTCCTCGGGTGGAGGAGAAGGAAGTTACAAGCCATAGCCAACGTCACATCTAGAAGCAATCCGGAGGAAACCTAGAGCCATATTCGCCGAGTATATCTTGTCGGACCGTTCTCGACGGGTCTTAGTTGGCGGATTAGTTTAACCATCTTCTTTCATTGTTATAATCTGAGTGGTATTCCAATCCAATATACATATAAACTGAAGTAGGGTTATTAGTCATTTTGAGGATCCGAATCGGTACAAATCTTTGTCCCTTATCCTATAGATTCGATCCCATATATATCCTAGTTTCAATGATCTTTTATAAGTAACATCTACGGGCATAGCCCGTCGACAAAATTTGTAAGAGTGAATTGCGTTTTGGGCCACATTGTATTACCTAAGTTTTACTTTGGACCACCCTTAAACCTATCTTTTCATTTTGGATCGGATAAATTCGTCATTGTTGTGTTTTGGACCACTCCGAACGATTTTTCCAGTGCACATCAACGACCTTAAACACATTGGCTTTGGTATACGAGCGAACTTCTCTATGTATGGTCCATGTATTTGCCAAAAGAAAAGTTGGACTACCCTGAACAACTTTTCTCGTCATGTCTAACTTTTTTTTTGGCAAATACATGTACTATACATAGAGGAGTTCGCTCGTATACCAGAACCGATGTGTTTAAGGTCGTTGATGTGTACTGAAAAAACCGTTCGAAGTGGTCCAAATCACAACAATGACGAATTTACCCGATCCAAAATGAAAAGATAAGTTTAAAGGTGGTTCAAAATAAAACTTAGGTAATATAATGTGGTCCAAAGCACAATTTACTCATTTTCTAAAGATCTTTTTGGTATTTTATTTACGTGCGTTCAATGGTCCTGGTCTCGTGGAGCTTCACGACTCGCGAGGTTTCCGCTGGAAGCCTCTTGAAAGCAGCTCCCGGTTTTGCCTTATGGCTTGGTGTTTAACTTGTACGGGTATCCAACGGTTCGTATTACTTGCTGCATGCATCGAACGGTGTTTAATTTGTAGCTTACGTGGCTCGATCAGGTTTTGAGAATGATTAATCTTTTCACTAATGTAGATAGGACGTATTTTCTGGGTTGTAGAAGGCGTGGTGGTGGTAGTAGGATTAGCAGTAGTAGAGTAGGAGTACATTTTAGACGGCGACCAATATAAAACGTCACGTGCGGTTAATCCCTCCCAACCAGGTCAACCGAAGGAGAGCCGGGTCAGCCCAACCAACCAACCCACCCACCANCCCCCGCCGCTCCGTACCCTACGCCCATGGCAGCTAGGACCCACGTATCCGTGGGACCATCATGTCAGTGACTGGGGGTTGGGTAGCTTCGTGCAGCAGACGTGGGTGTGGTGGTGGGCCCGGCTCCGGCTCCGGGTCGGGTTGGTGAGCTGGATCCAGCGTGGCGGCGTTGGGATCGGCGATGATTACACTGAAGGCGACCTTGTCCGCTAGCCCGCTAGGCGCACCAGCGTTTCGACGGGTTTTTATTTTTATTTTATTTTTTTTGAGGGAGAGAGGTTGCGATTTCGGGCGCGTCTCTTCCGCTGGGCGGGCGGCCGACGATGGCGTGGGATCTCCTGCGCCGGGGCATCTCTGTTGCTCGTGACAAAAGCACAGGGGAGTTTCGCTTCTCAGGATGGGGCACAGAGCTTGTGAGCGCAGGGGATGGGGATGAGAATGAGGTTATCGTGCACGAGCACTACTGCGGCCGTTGCGATGATCCCGTGACGTCGTCGGCCACCGTCTGCGCGTTTGATGGTACCTAACTCCTTGCCAAAATAAAGCAGCTTTATATGACATATTTCAATATAATATTTTTTTAAATGAAATTAATCTAGTATGAAATATGACGTACCTATTATTATAAATCTAGACCGACATATTTTAAATTCGTAATACTAGATATGTCATATCCCGAACTAAATTAACTTAATATGAGACGGAGGAAGTAAATCTAGACATGCTTCATCCTAACTTAGGTTGCTTTATTTTAAAACAAAGGGTATAGGTGGTGTTTCAAACTCATGAAAATAAAAATAGAGATTAAGTTATTGTACGTAAAACGAGAAAATCATTAGCACGTGATTAATTAAGTTTTAATAATTATAAAATTAACAAATAGATATATTTGATATTTTAAATCAACTTCTATATAGAAAATTATTGCACGAAATGTACCGTTTAGTAGTTTGAAAAGCATGCTAACAAAAATCGAGGAAAAATCTGAATCTTGTTGGAGTCTGAAAAAATGAGTATTCTTTTTCGAAATCGTAGAATAAAGTTCTTGTGAAATAATATAGGAGAGAAATATCTTAGTGCTCTGCCCGTCTTAAAATATAGTAATTGTTAGCTATGAATCTAGACAAATATTTATTGAGATTATTTTAAGTCTGAGAGTGCGGTTGATCCAACTTTGATATGCGGCTGATAAGCTATAAAAAGTGAATAAATCATAAAAAATAATTTAGGGTTGAAATCTTTTATATCACTTTTATATTCATATTACTCGTGGTTTAAAATCCAATATTGAAAATGTACTACAGTGAAAAAAACCCATAAAACTAATTTTAAAATTAAGTTTCAGAATTAGTTTTAGATTGTAGCTCATGAAGCAATAAACAAAAGATAAGATGCTTAACAATGGCGACACATCTTTTAACTTAGGACAGAGATAAACGATAAAAGAAAACACAACGCACCACGTGCCATATTTATATTACAATCACATGAAACATAGAGGACAATCAAAAACCATCCAAAATGGTGCCTGGCATACCTTACAGGGCAAACCATGCCCGTGCACAGCACAACGCATGCAAACCAGTATCATCGGCTCATCACATTGCACGACACCGTATAAAGCAAGATGAACAGCCAGACAGGTGATGCAACGAGCATAGTATGAAGACGATACCTCATACCTACAATATTTGATTGATTTTAGGTTTGATGGTGATATAGAGAAATGTATACATAGAAATTTACCATATACCTTTATATCAAATATGGGATAATTGCTTATTTGACTTGTCCTGGAGGTTAATTACCTTTGACCTCACTTTTTTAACTTTGCTCATTTGACCTCGCTTTTTAAAATTGAAGATCAGGGTTGGTCCTATTTACCCCCTATTTACCCTTTTTAACGGTGTTAACTGAGATAATGGTGTTAACTGAGAGACAAATTGTCCTTTTACCCTTTCTTGTTTGACCTTGTTGTATAAAAACTTTTTGTTTATTCAAATCTTTTTGCATTATTTGTAATGAATTTGATATAGCTTTGACAGATTTGAGACAAGCTTAACAGATTAGGCTTCATTTTGATAAATTTAACTTTAATTTGATAGAATTTTGACATGTCAATACAGTCAGCAAAAAAATAAATTTGCAGTGGAACAAATATAAGTGACCGAAATGCCCGGCGACAAAAACACACGTCACTGATCCATTAGTTGACTAAAGAAAATAATTGGTGGAACACTTATCAAATTGGAATTATGCATTGAAGTGTGATTACATTCATGGAGTCGTCGAGGCTTGTTGCTTCGAGCAGGTCGCACGACGCGAAGTTCTGGGCGATGACCTCGCAATGGCGGTGGCAAGATGCATAGGGTCGAGCTCGAGTTGCCACCATATGCCGACCTCTACGGGCCGCCTTTCCCCAATCTTCCCTCTTCATTCCCTCTTCCTCTAGATCGAAACACCTGGCCTTGACAGGGTCAACCACCGGGAGCTGATGCTAGGCTGTGATGGGATCACGTCGCGCGCCGCTTGACCATCCGCACGATGTCACCGCAGCTCCCTCAGTGCAATGCTGCAACAGCTCTCATGTGCCACCGACGCTGGCCCCTCTGCGCACCACCATCGGCCGATGTAGCTCCTTCCGCGTGCCGCCTACGCAATTCCCATGTGTCGCCGTTGCCGTCGCCCCTCCTCGTCCAAAGTGCGCGTCGCTTGACCCTACGCGTGACACCTCCACATCTCCCTCCGTGCAACAACGCAGCAACCCCCGTGTGCCGCCACCGACGAACCCTAGCCACACCGTCGAGAAATCCTGAGAGGAGTAGATTGCCGAGAAATTTAGGGATTGGGTTCACTTGTTACTCGGGGACATTTTGGTCAGTTCAGGCTATAAAATATTTTTTTTTCTTTTTTCTAAACGAAACCCTAACGGTGTAGTGAAAAGAGGGTCAAACGACAACTCCAATTTTGAAAAAGAAGGTCAAATGAGCAAAGTTAAAAAAGTGAGGTCAGATTGATAGTTAGTCTTCACAACAGGGTCAAATGAGCAGTTGTCCCATCAAATATTGTAGGTGCTCAATGGTTATACATAGAAATTTGTTGACTAAATTAGTAGTTTTTTTATGTCCGACGGCGCTCAAGCGGATAGAATTGATAGTTCCTTCATTACCAACTGATGTACTTTGACACATTTGATTTTACTATTCGCATTTTTTCTACTTCCTCTATTTAAGAATTACTACATCCGTCCTAAAATATTGTAACCTAGGATGACGTTGGATCTTCTGTTTGGATACATAATCTTAAACAGAGGTATTTTGGACAGAGGGGGTATTTGTACTCCCTCCATTTAAATTTCTTGGAGTAGCTATTTCTTGCAAGGCTAATTTGTTTTGGATGAATAAGTTTGTATTTTGTCATATAATAAGATACTTTAACGATGAAAAATAGTAGTAGCCAAGTTTGCATAGTAGAATCAACATTTTGATTTTTTTACAAGGCTTTTTGAACTGCTAACAACATGATACGAAAACTTTAAACATACATTATTATTTTTAGTTGCATTCTTTTTTTTTCATGCCTTATCAGCAGTAGCTCAAATGACACGTGTAATACTCAACTGGGTCTACCGAGGAAGATGTTTAGGCATTAGCGAAACATACCGGATTTTCTTTCAGCAGGGAAATACATTCTGATAGTATTCTCTCCTGTCATAAAGTTTTTGACATTTACAATAGATTTTACTAAAACTTTTAAAACTTGAACAACCAATAACTTCTCTAGTATATAGTTTTAAACTAATAGGAATCGTACGCATATGTATTTTGTCTTGAAAAATATAATTATTATGTCATTAATTTACTGAATTTTATAAAATACAAAATTAACCAAAGTTTCAAAACATAGATATTATAATATATCATTAAAAAAATAACCAAAGTGGAATACATTTTTTCTATTTTACGTAAATAAAAGAAATAAAAATAAAATGTCTGGTTTCTGTGCCCTCTTTTCCGTTCATCCATCCTCTCCCTTTTTCCCTCCGTTTCTACGGAAGCAACACGTGGCGCCATATCCTGCGGTTCCTTCTCCGCTGTTGCGTGTGGAACGGCTCGGACGGGATCCCGTTCCTACACGAATGGCATTATCGTCATATGATAAAAATGGAGGGGGTGAATCGGGAAAGTTGCCTTGTGTCCCTCTCGGGCCTCTCCACGTCGCCGTTGTTTCGAGGCGGTTTCCCTTTTGTCAGCGTCCAAAAATGAGAAGGCCGCGCTCTTCGCCTTTTGCAATAACACCCCTGTCTTATACAAGATTTTTACTATGCACCGTGAGAAAAGTCAAAACCCCAGTCCCCTGTTCGGAGAAAAGATTCAATGGGTCCGTTATTTTTTTAAAAAATACGACAGGGATCATCATTCATCGAGGCCATAACAACGGACATTTAGGCTGTGTTTGTGTTTGAAAAGAGAATAATAGAGAAGATACGTAAAACGAGATAAGCTATTAATGTGTAAATAATTAAGTTTTAATTATTTTAACTTAAAAAGAATTAATATGATTTTTAAAGCAATTTTTTTATAGAAAGTTTTTTTAAAAACACATCGTTTAACAATTTAGGAAACATACATGCAAACAACAGTCAAACACAGCCTAAGGGCTTATTTGGATTGATGTTAATTTTTGTCATACCAAATTCTTCACAGCTTTAATAGTGTCTCATGTTTAGTTTTTTTATTTTTTCTATACCAATACAAAGTAGTATATTTGCCAATGTATTAGCAAAAAAAGATAGTAGAACAAAGATTGGCTTCAATTTGCCATCGACAAAAGAAGCAAGCCAAGACTCTTGTTGCACCTTCTCCATCGGAAAAGAAAAGGAACGGAAGTGCTAGCAAAAAAACCGGACTGTGCACTGAAGCTGTTCATAAAGTGGATGAGTCGATTATGTTGAGCTGCCGAAGTACTGTGCTCTCCGGTAAGCACAAACCGTAGCATTAGGAAAACATGTATTCTCCGATATAAATAACAATAATAACAAGTATGATATGATATGTATAATGCTATATTTATGGCCTATTAAATATGGCTCGTGTATCAGAATTTTATAAAATAAAATTATGCCGCACGAGGCTTTCTATGTGTTTATTAGTTATATATTTCTGTTAATAAATTTTACCAATTTGATGAGTGTTTTTTCACATAAAACAAGGTGAGAAATTTTATAGACTTTTTAACATTTTTGTTCACTTTAGATTCGTGCATCGGGCCTCTTTATCTTCTAACTCTAGTAACTTCTTCGATAAAGAGGACATAGTAGCGGCTAGGGTTGTTCATGGGTTGGGCTCAACATGCTTAATTTGTATAGTATAAACAAATCAGCCCACACCGTTTTTTTCCCTTTCTTGTATTGGGCCCGGCAAAACTCGTTGAATCTTTCTTCTTATTCACAGCATCCCATGACGCGGTTGTATTCCCTCGGCGTCGTGCCTCATTGAGTGCCAACGCTACTATCCCCATGATGGTTGTTTCCCCACGCTTGACGAGACCTCAACGTTTGTGTCATCGTGCTCGATGAGTCCACCCGACGATTGCATCCCTGCGCTAACAAGGGTTATACCCCTGCAACGGTTGCATAGGTGCACATGCTAATTAAGAGTGATATTCCTACACATTCGACAACCTGCATGTCTGCGTCCATGTGGCTCGATCTGATGGAACTTCCCACACATGGAGTGATCCCTTGAATGCATGATGACTATTCCTATCCTCCTCCATGGCCGTTTGCTACTTCTATGTTCTATTCCTTTCTCGTGTACAGATGAGGGAGACTGTACATGATTTAACCGGTGGCGGCATATATACATGAGAGAACTCGTATTCATGAGGCGGAAGGAATATGTGTTTGGGTTAGGTCCAGTTAAGGGTGGTTTCTACAGTGAAGAAGTAAATGGACACGGAATGTTAGATGAAAATCGGATGACTGGTCAAAATCCTCCTTAGCATGTGTTTGGTTCAAGGGATGGAGTGAGTTGGGTTGAGTCGAACTTACTTTTCGGGATGTTTGGTTTGATGATAGGTGAAATGGGATGATCCCTAAAAGGAATATTCTTCTGAAATCCAGGATAGATTGGTCCCTCAAAAACCGGTGAACCAATTCATCCCACTTTTCTGTCTCACTGACATGTAGGTCATCCCCCAAAACTAGGACCATCACATCCCGTATGTCAAATGGATAGTGAAAACGACCTCATTCTAAAAATAAGAATGAATCCAACCCATCCTTCCTCATTCCCAAACCAACCACATGCCTATGGATTCAGAGATATAACACATGTCACCTATTGCGAAATGGCCAGCGGAATCGCTTGGACAAGGAGGATTAGAGGACGCGAGATGGAGCGATATAAGTTCTTTCCTTTCTAATTTTCCTTTTTTATGCGATTTTTTTGATACATATCAAGCGTATCTGTTCTTTTCTTTCCAACTTTTCCATTTTCCTTATATACGTGATCCTCATTGTATGTATCAAAATTTTTTGTTTTTCATTCTTTTAGATTTTCTTTTTTCTCTAGTCCTTTCTATCGTTTTATTAACAGAAATTTTTTTATATGAATTATTCACGTGAAAACTTTCTACGTATAAATTTTACATATATAAAATTCCTATATATAGACTTTTTATATATAAACTTTCTTTATTTCTTTATATAGACTTTATATATAAAAAGTTTATATACAGAAAGTTTGTATATATAAAATCTATATGTAGAAAGTTTTCATGGAAATAATTTATAAAAAATTTCTGCATATAAACTTTATATAGAATTTATATATGCAATCAGAAAGTTTAGTTTATAAATTTCAATGAAAATAAAAAATATGCTAATCAACACTGGATATTTTTGGAAAAATATGACATTTTTATCAAAACAAACCTCGTAACAGAAAAACAGAAAGTATGCTTAGATTTTTTTAACTAAAGATCAACGCTGATCATGATTAGACGCTTAATTAGGCATGCTTAATTAGGCATATAATTAGGCATGAAGAAGGATGAAAGTTCGTGAGATTTCCTTGGCGCGAACATTCACGGGCTACACCCAACCCCCTGTTGTGTAAATGGTTCCTAAATTACCTGTTTTCAGATATATCGACAACCAATTCGGCTAGCTTCCATTCCAAGTTATTGAAATTTTCCGGTCAAAACATATTTCCCTATTTTTAGCTAGAACAAAATGGTCACTATATGTAAATAAACAAAAAATGCAAGGCCCATTCCGCAAAACACCTCCCCTTCCCTCTATTTTAACCATTCCACCCCCTCACAAATCTCACTATTTACCTTTACTCCGCCGAATAAAACCAACCCTTACCCTCTCCTTCCTCGCCCGCCTTACTATTTTTTTCCTTTTTTCTCGCTCAAATCTGATCCTCCCACACAACACGCGAGGCCGCGTCTTAGGGTTAGGGTTCCCTCCCTCCCTCCCCTTCGGCCATGGACGAGTCCGCGGCGGCGGCGAGGAAGAGGTGGGTGCAGTGGGAGGAGGTCGTGGTGTCGAACGACCGGGGCCGCCGCCTGGTGCACTACTACCTCCGGGGAGCGGGCGGCGGCGGCGGCGGCGGTGAGGAGGTGAGGGAGCTTGCGGTGGTGGGGCGGGAGCGGAGCCCGCGGCACATGTCGTACGTGGTGCAGGGGCGGTTCCTGCGCTCGCTGGCGGCGGCGGGGGTGGGGCGGGGGTCGGGGCGGCCGCCGTGGTGGCGCCGTCGCCGTCACGGTCGCCGCTGCCGGCTTCCGCGGAGGGTGGGGCGCCGAGGAGATGGAGGTCGAGGCGGGAGGTCGTGGACTGGCTGTCCTCCCTCGTTTCCGGTAAGATTTGTGTTCCTTTCTACGCCTAGTAGGCGGTCGATTCGGGTGGTGTTCTACAGGATTGATTTGTGTTGTTTTGTGTGATTTTGCTGCTGTTTGTTCCGAATTTGCAAGGGTGGAGTTGGCTAGATGCGGTGTGCGTGCTGCGCT
The DNA here is from genome assembly GCA_008326285.1 of Oryza officinalis. NCBI lineage: Eukaryota > Viridiplantae > Streptophyta > Magnoliopsida > Poales > Poaceae > Oryza > Oryza officinalis. The sequence goes on from BDMV01000008.1 coordinate 27,821,271, forward strand.
CCTTTCTGCTCAAGTTCTTTCGCGTGTTGTGGTTTGTTTTTGTGTGTTTGATTTGGGAATCGGTGTTCTGAATGTTACGGGTCCTATTCCAGATTGCGTTCAGATGCGGTTTGGGCATATGTTTCCCTGTATGTGCTCTATTTCCCTGTTTCTGTTTCGTTCTATTTGTTCAGGGGATAGCGTTTTGGATTTCTCTACCAAAAGCGGTTGTGGTTTCTGATTTTCTGACGATTCGACCTGGATTTGCAAATAGCGTTTTGGATTTCTCTACCGAAAGCAGTTGTGTTTTCGATTTTCCGACGATTCGACCTGAATTTGCAAAATTGTTTGGTGTTTGGAGAGGCGGATTGATTTGTTTCAGTGAATCTTTTGGCTAACCCATGTTGTTTTTCATGCGTGTTGATGGAGCGGATCTGATTTCTACCGTATTAGGTCTATCAGGGCAGGAATTCAAGCTTGGAACCTTTTGTATCTATCTGTTGCGAGGAGTTCATTTCTGGATGCGTTAGTTAAATCTGCTGCGGCGCCCTTCTCACCTGATTCATGAGGAGGAAAACATCCTTCTCTCTGGAGAAGAATATATGTTTGCGATTATCCATCTGCAGATGGTCGCATGTTCTACAATAGAAACTTGCTTCTTTGGAGCCGGATTTGCTGTTCCTTTTTTGTTCTGGTTGCCTATTGCCATGGTGGGTTTGATTCTGCTTAGTTCTATTTTAGATGAAAAGATTGACATCTTTTTCTCCAAAGACACTTTTTTTACGGTATTACCCTCTTATGACCTGCCCCTGACTGATTTGATTCTGGACATGTCTTATGTTAGTATTGGAACTCTTATGCTAGTTCTAGAGTTCTTTTTTTGGTCAAAATAACTGCTTTATATGGGTTGCCTTGCGGTTTATTCTAGAAAGCTGACAGGATTTCATCATAAGATATAATTCAGTCTTATTTCGGTAACCTGCAAATCTCATGCCTTCTCCTTTTCCATAGGATTATGGAGAATACAGGTGTGACCCAGTGGAAGCCGCTGCAGGTTTCCCCTTTTTGGGTCGATTGTGTAAGCATGCATTTGGAAATATAGAGAAAATGAAGCGGCAGCATGAGTTGAAAGGCAATCAGGTGCCATTTTGTTCTTCCCTTCTTGTGGCCTCCCACGAGACACCCGTGGAATCAATCCGTGTAAAATGAATGCTTCCATAATCTGCCCAACAATGGTCAGGAATTCTTCCAATTAGTGCTGTGAATGAGCTTTTGTAGGAACTCTTACGGAGTGCTGACGCATTAACTTGTCAATGCATCCGTTTAAATATGAAACAGCCTTACAAATTAGAAGTCACCTCCAACTTTGTTTGCTTCCAACTGCTCTTGGTTTCACCTTGGTGATGTGGGTCTGTGCGTTTCGTCTTCGTTTTTTTTTTTTTTTGCGTTTTCTTCTCGTGCTGCCTTTTTTCTTTTCTTTTCTGAATCACAAGTGTGCTTCTATGTTTTAAACCAATGTTTTGATGAAAGTCCTGTTGCACTTTCTTGTATGGTAAATTTCTTATGTTGAATGCTTCTTTTGCAGGATGTAATTACGACTCTTCTTCAATGTCTAATAGGTTAAATGAAAATCCATATGATGACATTGAGTTCACTGATGTTGCTGCTTCAAAGGTACAGAGCTATTTCAAGATTACTTGCCCTTCATCCTTCTAGTATGTCAAGGATATATTTCTGAATTCTCCCCATTGCTAATTCATGCTATTTTTGTGTGCTTAGGATGTTTCACCTACATCATCAGTAAGGAATAACTCAAAAGAGTTCACATGGTTAGGTCCTGCATGGCTTTGCGAAAAGCGATGGAAGCACTACAGATCTTTCTGCCGTAAGGGGATTACTATTTCGGTATGTTACTTACTGATCATTTTGATCATTTTCATGTATTTTGTGTTGTCACCATATGTGTACCACTGAGATTTTTTTATCAAAGAAATAAGGACAACATGCTGAGATGAAGTATTGCAGAACAATAAATTATCTAGGGTCTAAATGAAACTGAAATATAGAAACGATGGGCTATGAAAACTGCATTATGTTGACCTGGAAGAGTTTTAGAGGAAGAGGCTATAACATTCTGTTATTGGCTTCCTGTTTTGGTTTTGTGCATTGTATTTATTAGTACTACTGCACGGCGATATGGGAGTATTACAAACTATTCAAAATAGAAGTTTAAATGCAAACATTTGTTATTACTTTGGACCTTTGAAAGGGAAACCTTGGTTGACACATGTTTATCCTATCTTTGTAGGTGCATAATTTTGTCTACATCCTGAGTGAGGAGAAGAAGAGGCTCATCGCCCAAGTGGAGGATCTATATGAAGATACTAATTCAACCAACGTGGTCATGGTACGATGGTTTGACAAAGTTGATGAGGTTGGTGTCGAATTGCCACCTGATGTTGGTGACAGAGAGATTTTCTTTTCCCCTGGTCTGCAAGATCTCAGTGTTGAATGCATTGATGGATTGGCTGCAGTCCTGAGTGCTCAACACTTCGAGAAGTTCCAGAGTGGTCCCAGACATAGCTATTGGCAGCCTTATATTTGCCGCCGACAGATTGACGAAGATGGTGTCAAACCTTTTGATGTAACCCAATTGCAAGGTTATTGGAGTCAAGAAGTGCTTAGGACAATGTTCAATGCAGCTTCTTCTCTTAAGGTACGTTTCAAGGTCACTAAAGGTGCTTCTAGTTCAGATGGGGCACAAAAGAGGAAGCGTGATGCTTTCAGTGAAACCGATCCACAGCAGTGTCTTCCTTCCGCTGCATTTGGTTCTGATAGTCTCAAGAATGATTTGGAACATAAACCTCAAAAGCAGCTATATCCTGGTAGTCGTGCTGAAGTCCTATCACAGGATAGCGGTATAAGGGGCTGTTGGTTTAGATGCTTTGTTTTAAAGAGGCGTGGAGATAAAATCAAGGTGCGATATGAAGATCTTCAGGATGCTGATGAGACAGGAAATCTGGAGGTGCGCTTAGTGTAATTCTATATAATCATTTTTCCCATAAAATTGGATCCAAGATCTGATTTGTAACCTAACTTTTGTTTGCAGGAGTGGGTTTTGCTAACAAGGATTGCTAAACCTGATCAATTGGGCTTACGCATCCCTGAAAGACCTATGGTGCGGCCACATCATGTACATAGCAAGGGCCCATGCTCTTTTGATGCTGGTTCCATTGTTGATGCATGGTGGAATAGTGGGTGGTGGGAGGGGATTGTATTGCAGCAGGGAAATGACAGACGCCTTCAAGTTTATTTTCCTGGTAATTACATTCTAAATTACCATCAACATTTCAATTTGCCTCTCTGTGACATTTTAATGATGTAGTTTAATAACGTTGGAGGTCCTGAACTTACATTTGTTTTGTTATTTATCACAGGAGAAAAGCAGATTGCTGATTTTTGTGAAGATGATTTGAGGCATTCACTTGAGTGGGCTGGTGGCAAATGGAATTCCTTGGGGGAAAGAAAAGATATCACACACCTGTTGCCCCCCACTTCAGTGCATGAAAAGGGAGGTTTGCTTAGCAAACCTGTTTCACAAGAAGGCAATCCCTCTCGAAAACTAGAATCTGACAAGAGGTGTGATGACAAATCATTGGGCACCAAGATTTCACATGATCAGAAGCATCAGAAGCGCGTTCTGGCTGATCTCACAAATGCTCTGAAATTTGATAACCTGAAATGGAGGCCAAGAAAGCGGAGCAGAAGATCTGGTTCCAAAAGGCAGTCAGACACTAGCAGCGGCAGTGGCAGCAGCAGCCAGGGCGACATGGAGGAGTCCAGCCCCTGCGGAAGTTTTGCAGTGCTTAATTCAGCGCCTGATGAAGAAGTATGCAAGAGCAGTGGAGAACCTCTTTTCATGAGGGTTTCCAACCTGGTGATGTCCAGATGAAGTGTCACTCCACGACTGACATGTTTTATCCTTTTCTTTCTGGATTTCAACAGCCTTGGCGAGATGTGAGTTTGATGCATCCCCAGGTTATTTAGTCACAACTCACAACTGGTTTCCTGATCATCTTGAGAGCTCTGAATGCTCATTCGCTCGAATGTCCAGGATGCAAGCATGGAGGAGCGCACTGTTGTATTTATGACTGATCTAGATAAGTCTTACCATTTTGTCTCACTTTAGTTGTGTTTTAACCGTCTTGTTGTTTAGTTGTGGTTAGAAAGATGGCTGGCTTATTCTCCCTTTGGCAATTTCTAGAGTCCCTCTCTTGTTTTTGTTTTAGCAATCCAATATCCAATTTAATTTGTTCATCAGCTGTTATAGATGTTACGCTTATAGTATACTCTCTGAAATGATAATATTTACATCGTCATGAGTTTTTGTTCTTCTGCCAATGTGGTGTTATTTGTGAATTGTTTGGTCTAATCAGTGTACTATGGCATCTATTTCTGCTGCGTTTTCGAGCATTTGAAGACTTGGTGTAGCGGTAATCGTTGGAAGTCGTCTTGGTTGGTGGCCTGGAAGTTTATTGCTGAGCTGATTGTGTTTGTTTTGTCATGTTTCAACCAAGCTGTACAGTGTACCAATCTTTACCATTTACCAACCAGCTTTACCGCCTTCACTGGGTCAAAATTGGCGCCATAGGCGATCATTCTTCTGTCTCAGAACAAAAACTACCGCTTACATTGCATTTCTGAAATTCTAGTCCCGTTCGTGCTTTCTGTCTGTTTTTTCAGACAACTTTGCTCTATGGTTTTGCCAGGTCCATGAGCGCACAAACTTCTCTAGATGGCATTACAAAGATAGTATTTGGGACCTGATTCCATCCCCGCGAGGGCATCTCGGCAAAGGCAAAAATGTCCATAGGACACAAAGGAAGAAAAAGGCCAATGAGAAGCAGCTAAGGAAAGGACCACCATTCGTGCAAGCCACTGAAGCCAGCCAGCGTCGTTGGGAGGACCAGAATCCGATTCCGACCTCCAGCAGCGTCCACCATGACACCAACACCCCCTCAAAGCGGCCAAAATACAACGGCGAGCTACCGGCCACCACCACCACCACCACCACCACTTTCCCCGCTCTTGCAGATTCTTCTACAGTTTTCTTCTCCGGCGAGCTGGGAGCCGACGGTCGTCGCGCGCCGCCGCCAAGTGGACAGCCGGTGTTCATGAGTGACAAGGTGACCATGGTGAATTGGAAGTGCTAAGAGGGGGAATGGTGTGGTCTTTTTCTTGTTGTGGAGTAACTGAAGCCGTGTAAGTTTCTCTGCAGTTCTACTGCATGACCGTCAGGATGAGCATCGACTGCAACGGGTGCTACCAGAGGATCAGGAGGGCACTCCTCCAGATGCAAGGTGAAACAACGGAAAATCTACCAGAGATTACCACCGTTAATTTTACCTCTCCCCATTTGGCCCTTCAAGTAGTCCTTTTTGTCTTTGATGATTTGATAAAGCTCAGTACAAAAAGACAGAAGGGGGGACACAAATGGGCATCAGGAACAGCATATTAAGCAACAAACATCTATCAAGATTCTTTTGTTGATTTTATTTATTTACTAAAACAAGCAGAATTGCTTACGTACACATTCAACATGGTTACCTGATTTGGCTACAGTAATGTTCTTTCGCATCAACAATTTTCCGTGCAAAAATGTGGATTTCATCTCACATTTTTACCCCCTGTGTATGTATGCAAGATCTGGATAGCCACCTGATCGACCGGAAGCAGCAGCGGGTGAGCGTCTGCGGCGCCTTCGTGCCGCAGGACGTCGCCATCAAGCTCCGCAAGAAGACCAACCGCCGCGTCGAGATACTGGAGATCAAGGAGATCGACGCTGGCGACGGCCACCGGCTGTGAAGTCGCCGGCGTCGCACTAGCTGGGACGACAACGGCGGCGGCGGCCGTAGCTTAGCACGCTAGCTATTGCTATACCATAGGAAAATTCTTTGTAAATTAATCCTGTAAATTATAGCGTATAGCATTTGTTTTAATCGGAGCCGATAAATTATTCAGCTAACCCTTTTAACATGAAACGAGAACGGAACGATTGAGAATCATGAGGAAATTAGAGAATGGTCAGCTGCATGCCCTGCATCAGGATCTATGCTTTGAAATGAAGTATTTATCCTCCCAAAGCATCCAGGTGAGGAAGGCAAGCTCTGCAAGCGTAAGAACTAAGAACATGGCCAATTCTGCTTGGAGTGCAGTTTCAGGAAGGCCAAGTAGCCCCAACCATATGCACAGAGGTGGTCCAAAGATATGCACACTCCCATGTCCTAACAACATAACAGAAACTGAACTGGTTCCTCAGATTCGGTACCAACGATGATCACGTCGCAATTGCGATCACATGACTGACGATACTACGAAAATGACAAACAATAGCAGAAAGCGATTGCGAAATCGCTTCGAGAACTATCATATCATCATAACACGGTTTTTCACTACAACAGATTGGTAACATTGAGTACCAAACAGATTGATTGCTGGTGAGTCAGAGAGATGTGCAAAGAAGAGCTTTGCATGGTGGTGTAGATCATGGATGGCAAGGACTGGAGTAGCTTCTACCTCCATCCAATCCACCAGCAACTGTCAGAATTGCTGGTGAGACAGATGTGAAGTAGTAGTAACATTGTGCCCATAAATGGCAAGGTGAAAGTAGGAACTGTTACCTCTTAGCACCAGCCATGGTCAGTCAGGGTTTCCTTGGAGTGCCATTAAAGCCTGCAGAGGTGGATTGAGAAGAGAGGAGAAGCTAACCTGCTGTCTGCTGATGGATTACGGCCAAGACAGCAAATGTGGCCGCACACAACACCACCACCATTTTTATGAGCTTGAACAACCGTCCTGGCTCCTCCTTTTGTCACACCCAGTGAGAGCTCTGCAAGTGCTGCTTCTCCTTTTGGCTGATTGAGCAAACATGGGCATAGCGATGAGGTGCGTCTTGGTCCTCTTCTCTGTCTCCCCCGTGCTGCTCCTGTTCAACTTTGAGATGCTGGAGGTTGCTCTCCATCTAGCGAGCCACGACAAGGAGCTCGATGCCGCTGCGGTAACCCCTGCTGCCAGTTTGAGCTTCCTCTCTAGGTTTAGGATAATGCTGGGGATGAACCATCATAGGTCACGGGGTCGAAGGCACAAGAGAAGTTCAGAAGCTCCAGCGCCAGCTCCAGCACCATCGCATCAAGCAAGAGCAGAAGCTCCTGCCCCTCTTGTTCATGTGCCTCGGAAAGGAATGCCGTCAACTCATCGCAGCCACATTGCCCCAGCTAGAAGCCCGGTGCACAAAACAGAAGATGGAGGCCACACCAAGCTCCTGAGATCCACCATTGTCGCTCTGGGTGTGGTTGGATTATGCCTAGTAGTTATTGGAGTTGCCATAGCAGCATTCTTGGTTATAAGATCAAGGAAGTTCAAGAAGGTGTGTACAAAGGCATTCAAACCATTTCGTCGTGGATCAAGAGATCAAAGGTCACCTGCTGCTACCAGGAAGGTCAGTTCCCACCCTAGCCCAGATCCACTTACACTAAGTTCCATAGTACAGTACCAAGAGAACCATCCAATCGTTAAACAATCATCTAAACAAAAGAGTCTATCCATTCAGAGCACCATTCCGATGGGTGCAGAATTAATAGCAAGCGATCATACTGTGAAAAGCAACAACTCACAATCTGATGAGGTTGAATCTTTCCATTCCATACCTTGCTCCGATTTCTCAGCTGGCTCCATTACGGAGTTACACCAGCACCATGATTCACCATCTGATTTATCATATCAATCCATTTCACCAGATTGTACATCTCGTTTGTCTCCAAAGGATCAAACCCTCACTGCTTCCAGTCACCTCAGTTTGCGTAGCACTCCTCATCCAGAAAAATCAGATGGAGAAAATGCTGAAGTAAACTGTCACGAGGGAGTGGAAATAAGTGACATTTCTGAGTCCATGGAACATCAAGAAGCCCCCATTGAAGAGTGGACCAAAACCAAATTCAGGAATCCACCATCACAACACAATTTTCCACCCTCCTATCATACAGACACCTCACAATCCAAAATCAACAAAGCATTTACTATGACTAACTCAAAGGTCGAATCAAGTTCTAAGGAATCATCAAGGAGTTCAAGTGAAGAAGCAAGGATTGAGACATTCCGTTTAAAGGGTATACCAAAACCGGCACCCCCTCCTCCACCGCAAAAGAACCCTCCTCCAAATCTTAAAGGGCAATGCTGTGGCCAGCCTCCACCACCACCTCCATTGCCACTTCAGATACATGTTGGTAAAGATGGGTCTCCCCTACCAAGGTTGAAACCGTTGCACTGGGACAAAGTAAGGGCTGCTCCAAACCGCTCTATGGTGTGGAATGATATAAGATCAAGTTCATTTGAGTTCGAGTAAGGCAATAGAAAGATCCCCCTTAGTATTGTGTTCATCACATTTGCTATTCTCACTATGTTTTACAATAATACTATGCTATGCAGATTTGATGAGCAGATGATCAAGTCTTTGTTTGCATACAACTTTCAAGGGTCAATGAAAGAAGAGGAGGCTATGAACAAGACTTCATCTACCACCAAACATGTTATTGAGCACCATAGGCTTCAAAATACTACTATCTTGTTGAAGACATTAAATGCAAACACCAGTCAAGTTTGCAATTCTGTAACACAAGGTAGGTTTCATGATGTTTTAAGTAATTAAATTATGCTTATCAAGTTAATGATGATGACAATCAACTTACCCTCGTGTCTCGGCTGCCTCAGGTACTGGATTATCTGTGCAACAACTTGAAGCGCTTGTCAAGATGAAACCAACCAAAGAAGAGGAGGAAAAGTTACTAAATTATGATGGCGATAATAACATGCTAGATCCAGCAGAAAACTTTGTCAAGGTGCTACTAACAATACCAATGGCATTCCCAAGAATAGAGGTCATGCTCTACAAGGAAAATTTTGATGATGAGGTAGCTCACATCAAAATGTCCTTTGCAATGATTGAAGTAAGTGGAGTCATTTTGCATGACTTGTTTAGGACATATTCTGTTGTACTTATATATATATTGTTTTTTTTTACTAGGGAGCTTGCACTGAACTAAAGTCAAGCAAACTATTCTTAAGATTACTTGAAGCTGTACTCAAGACAGGGAACAGGATGAATGTCGGAACATTAAGAGGAGGTGCAACTGCTTTCAAACTGGATGCGCTTCTGAAATTGGCAGATATACGTGGGGCGGATGGGAAGACAACCCTACTGCACTTTGTTGTTAAAGAGATGGCTCGTTCAAAAGGATTAAAGGCTTCAGAAAAGCTAAATGAAACGCTCAGCTCTTGTCATAACACACCAACCAAACGAGAGGAGTATTCATTGATGGGTACAGAATTTGTCTCTGAGCTAAGTAATGAACTAGGCAACGTCAAGAAGGTAGCAAGCATAGATCTGGATACTTTGAGAAACTCAATCTCGAATCTATCATGTGGACTGGCTCAACTGAGAAATCTTGTTGAGAAGGACCTAGCCAGCGATGAAAAGAACACAAACTTCTTGCAATGCATGAAATCCTTCCTAAATTATGCAGAGAATACTATGCAGGGGCTCAAAGATGATGAAGTTCAAGTCCTACTCAATGTCAGGGAACTAACAGAGTATTATCATGGAGAGGTCAGCAAGGATGAGTCCAATCTGCTCCCAATATTCATCATCGTGAAAGATTTTCTTGGTTTGCTGGACAAGGTGTGCCGAGAAATGAGGGGTACAAAGCATAACCAAACTCTCAATTTAGTCCTTCCACCCAAGTGAATAGGTATAGATTAACCAACTGGACACTAACAAATTGACTGTTTTACATGCGAATGTTTGTATAACGATGTTAGCATTGAGTGTTTGACAAGTTGACTGCTTGTGTATGAGAGTGTTTCTTTGGGATTGCTAGAATGGAGATCGATTAGCATTAATTATAAACAGATTGTTTATGTAGAGTGGTATTGGCATCACGGATTCATAATGGATTTGTGTGGCATGATTTTTCAGGCAGCTTTTCATTTTTGTTAGAATATTAGTGAAATAATGCAGAAAATGTTAAATGCTCTTGGTACCATATATGCAAACACAATTAGTAAAATAATGCAGAAAATAATTGTAAACAAAGTTGTTTAGGAACATTTGGCTTTTAGCATCAAATAAAACAGAATCAGAAGGAATAATAACTCACGAGGGGTGAAAATATACTGAATTACGAAAAACTATAATTACCAAACTATTCTACAGTTATAGCTTATTGTTTTCCATAACTTAATAGTATCATTTCTCCAACAGTACCCAACATTCAGAAGGAAAAACAGTACAAACAACCGAAAAGAAATACCCGTTGAGTAATAAAAGATACAAAAATGGCATTCGACAATAGACCTCCACAGGAATCAAACTAATGATTGGCAAAGATAGATGACACTTCCAAGGAAATCTTACAACGTTAAGCTCTCAGGATCCTCAATAATCTTTGCAAAAGTTTGCAGGAATGCTGCCAGATCAGCACCGTATACAATTCTGTGATCAGCAGTGACATTGACCTAAAAAATGTAGAACAACCTTAGTTGTTTCTTTATACAGAAATATCATTCAAATAAAACTCAGATAAGCATTAACGATTCAAGACGTAAGATATATCTATGGTGCTTCAGCCCTACTTCCTACCAATGAGCAATCAATTGATATTTTTTATGAGAACAATGCTCTTAATATCAGGCGGGTAAATAAAAAGACTGGATAAATCATGTATACATATATGGAAACGGTCATATCATATATGAAAATCATGATGTCAACCAGCTACCACACCCACCCACCCCAAATTATACACATTGGGTAATTCATTTGTCACTAAGCAGAGAACTACTATCTTTGCGACTGGCTATCAGTAATACATGGGGTCTGGCATGCCAATGAGAACTTGGCATTAAAACAAAAAAATCATGCTAAATTAGTAGCAACAAGAGAGACGGTTCATCCACTTGATAGACAAATATTTCGGTTCAATGTGCGAATTTGTGAATGATCTTATATGACTAAGCAAACAGACACAAAACATACTAATATAACAATCACTAATTTCCAGTATTGGCTGAAAAAAATTGCATGTGGGAAGGGCAACTAACCAGCATTTTGCTCTTGACACTAAAGAAACCATCTTTATCAGCCACCACTGTAGGTTTTGAGGCTCCAACAGCCATTATGCCTCCCTGTATTCATACACACTCAAATACTTAGGCCACATACCAGTAAAGGAACCACATCAAAACTTAGCATCAAGCAGATTAGGAGAAAGAGAACCTCACCTGGCCAGGTGGAAGAATTGCATCAAATCTATCTACACCAAACATACCCAAGTTTGACAGTGTAAATGTCCCTGCAGACCACCAATTCTTCAGGTAAATACAATTTTCACATGTTTTTCAACAACGAGCTAAAAGACTGAAACATCAGGTTCCATACCAGAGCTGTACTCATTTGGTTGGAGCTGTTTTGCACGAGCCTTCTTGACTAGTTCCTTCCATTTTTGTGAGAGCAAATATATATCCAACTACATCATGCCATTGCTTAAGCTATTCAGTGAACTCATATGATTCATTTCCTAAATGAAATGACATTAAACACACAGATATCCTGTACCTTATCAGCATCCTCCAGAACAGGTGTAATGAGCCCACCATCGATTGCGACAGCCACCGCAATGTTGATGTTGGTGTTGTAAGTGAAGCTCTTCCCATCCCTGCAGCTAGCATTCACCACCGGATGCTGTGCAAGCGCCATAGCTGCGGCCTTCGCCAGCAGAACTGTCATGGTCACCCCCTTTGACTTGACCTAACCAAACCAAATCAACCCTATCAACAAACAGACCAAAAAGTAATAGAGCATCACAGGGGGTTAAGCACTGTCCCCAAAGTCTCCAAAGGTATAGCACCTTCTCATATAGCTCATCGAGCTTATCGGTCACAATTGGGTATCCCACACGGAATGCTGGCACCGAGAGGCTCTCCACCATGTTCTTGCTCACTGCAGCCTGCATGCTGGTGAATGGAACCACCGTCGCACCGGGCACCGGAGGAAGCACCGCGGCCTGTGGCACGGCCCCAATTGCCGGCGCAGACAGAGGCGCGGGAGCAGCAGCAGCAGCAGGCGCAACCTTCGGCTTTGGCTGGATGCCAGCAGCAGCCTCAACATCGGCCGGCGTAATTCGCCCGAACGGCCCAGTGCCAGTCACCTTAGCTAGGTCCACCCTATGCTGCTTGGCCAGCTTCTTAGCTTGCGGCGTGGCAATGCCCTTCGTGCCGGCTGCCACCGGCGCCGGAGCAGCCGCCGGAGCGGCTGCGGGCGGAGGAGGCGGCGGCGCGGTGGCATCGGAGGGTGGAGGGCCCTGCTGCGGCTTGGCCTTGGAGAGCTCCTGGGCCTTGGCGAGGGCGGCCTGGAGGTCCTCCTCGGACTCCGCGAGCAGCGCGATGGGGGCGCCGACGGGGGCGGACTCCCCCGCGGGGACGAGCACGGCGGCGACGATGCCGTCATGGAACGTCTCGACGTCCATGTCGGCCTTGTCGGACTCGACGACCACCACGGCGTCCCCCTTGCTGACGCGGTCCCCCTCGGCGGCCGACCAGGATACGATCTTTCCCTCCGTCATGGTGGAGCTCAGCGCCGGCATGAAGATCTCCCGGATCTTGGCCCGCACCACCATCCTCGTCCGCCGCCGCCTCGGCGGGGCCAGCACCGCCGCCGCCCGCCCCACGCGGAGGCGCGCCGGCGCGGTGGTTGCGGCGGCCGAGAGCGAGAGGGGCGCCTGCGCCGTCGCCATTGGAGAGGTCGAGGTCGAGGGCGAGGTGGGTGGAGGAGGAGGTGGAGGCGGCGGAGACGAGGGTGCTGGGTATAAGGAGAACGGCGGCGAGGGCGGAGAAAGCGAGGCGATGAGAGCTTTGGAAACTCCGACGAATGCAGAAATGGGCCGGGCCTCCCCTGACGTCACCCCAACCGTGTCACTCTTTTTCACTAGGAATAAGTTCACTTTTGGTCCCTCAAATTTGTCGCCGAGTTTTAAATTCCTCCTGAACCGACGAGGTATAGCCCATTCCCCAACTCACAATACCGTGTCAACTTTGGTCCTTTGGCAGTATAGCATCCGGTTTTGGCTGAGGTGATGAGTGGAACCCATGTAAACCCCACATGTCAGCGACCAGCTCTTCTCCCTCCTCTCTCTCGCTCTTCTCCCTCTCCCTCCATATGCATGGTCAGGTACAGCGTGTCACTCGCCCACGTCAGTCGAAATAGGTCACTATATTGTCAAGGGACCAAAATTGACATGATAGAGTGAGTTGGAGGATGGGCTATACTTGTATCTCGGTTCATGAACGAATTTCAAACTCGACGACAAATTGAGAAGCTTAAAGTGAACTTATTCCTTTTCACTATGTTTTGGGTCAGGCCCATTGTACTATCCTAAGCCGGTCTATTAAACCCGCAGATACTTTCATCGCCGACACACATATGGGCCGGCTGAAGCTGACGTCATTCTAACGTCACTGCTTTATTATTTGGGCCGGCCCATTAAGCGGCCGCCACTTTCCAGCTTCCAAGGAGGAGGCCACACCGCAGCTGCAGCTCATCCCCACGACCAAATCTCGCCGTCTCCGCCCCGCCGCCGCTGCCAGCGCCGCCAAGGAGGGAAGAACTCGCAGCCGCCGCGCGGCGAGATGAACACCGACATCACCGCGTCGGTGAAGCCGGAGTACCCGGTGGTGGACCGCAACCCGCCCTTCACCAAGGTCGTCGGCAACTTCTCCGCGCTCGACTACCTCCGCCTCTCCACCATCTCCGCCGTCTCCGTCACCGTCGGTTACCTCTCCGGTATCCCCTCCCCTCCTCTCCGTAGAGACACCTTCCACCTCCTAGGAGGCTCAAGCCCGCGTCCTTTTGCAGGGATCAAGCCGGGGATCCGCGGGCCGTCGATGGTGACGGGGGGGCTCATCGGGGTCATGGGAGGGTTCATGTACGCCTACCAGAACTCCGCCGGCCGCCTCATGGGCTTCTTCCCCAACGACGCCGAGGTCGCCCGCTACAAGTACAAGCTGTAGTGAGAAATTTTATCAATTCGCTGCGTTCTCTCTCTGCTGCAAGCGTTACATCTTTTTCTTTTCCATGATCTCGTTTTAGCTTCACTTGTTGATGTGCGAAATGTGTTTCCTTGGCTCAATAAATGTTGTACGCTGCACACTCTACAATTTAGCTCCCTTTCTGCCATGGTTTAGTGGCAATTTGGTTGCCGATCTGGTAAAATTTATGGAATTGGATGTGACCTCCTGCCTGTGAAATTTGGGGATTTTGTTCTTAAGTGACTCTGCAAGTCGTGTCAGGAACTCAGGATTTGGGAGGTTGATTTCTTTACATGTAGTGGTAGTCTTGTGGTACTGGCCAAATGCGGGCAAAGTCTGCCAAAGAGTTCGTAGATAGTTGTTGTGAGAGGGGAATTATCACTTGCATCTTGAAGAATCTTAATGAAGTAAGATAGATGTTACGATGAGGGAGCACATTGATATTTCTTTGGTTCTTACTAACCTAAGAATACATAAATTGCTTTGCCACATTTAGCTGAGCCTTGGTCTCTAATGGTTTTGCTCTTGGTTTATTCTCTCAGATGTTATATACACTGAAATATTATTTGAGGCAAGGAACACTTGGTGGTGAACAGTAGTGCCTCAAATTTAGCTGCAAAAGGACTAACATTATTGTTTATATATGTAATATCTGAAGGTATGATATGATAATTATTTGATTCTGAGTACCATGGTGGCATGGTTGTACCAGTTTAAGACGCCATATTAGACTAGCAATGCCATGCTTGCATATTTGTCTTATTCATTCTCTTATGTATGTTAGCAGGAGAACATATCGGTAATCAGGACACATGCCTTCATTCTGTTGTTTGTTTTTCATATTCATCTCATCCCAATGCTTTTGATGCCTAATCACATACAGTGTTTAGTTCGGAGAATCGGATATTGGCTGCTCCTATGTCTCAAACTGCTTAGTTGCCTACTTGAAATTACTGGGTGATTGTAGCATTTACACACAATTTTTTTAAAAAGAAATCGACTGCTGTCCTACCTTTGGTGCTAGTCAGTCGCGGATCTAGAAATTTTTTTGAGCCTAAGCAAGCCTAATGACAGATAAGTAGTACACATGAACCCATATAACTACATAGACTATTTATCACAAGCGTAAGCGAAAAATGACAGTTGTCGAGTTCTAATTTACAAGGAAAACTGATGTACGGAATTATATAGATGAAATGATGGTCGTGTATTGTTGATGGCCTAGATTATAGTGCTTGTATTACATTAAAAAGAAAAAAAAAGATGATGAATGCTAGAGAGTTAGGTCACTTTACCTTCATATTGCAGACATATGATGATGTAAGTATTTGCTTTGCTAGTTTACGTGGCTGATCCACTGATCTGACCTCCATTAGAACTAGTTGATTAAGCATGTTAATTACTCCCTCTGTTTCAAATTACTTGTCGTTCTAGCTTTGTCTTAAGTCAAACATTTGTATCTTTGGCCATCAAATTCTAGAAATTCATATAGTTTAACATCATAAAATTGATGTTTTTAAGATGCACCATGAGAAATGCTTCAATAATATACAATTCACATGTAAACTACACAAATTTCTAGAAATTGATGGTCGAAGATAAAAAGTGTTTGATTTAGGACAAAGCTAGAACTACAAGTAATTTGAAATGGAGGGAGTAGCTATTATTAGTACTTTACTCAACTGCACGCGGCTCTGAACCTGTGATGGTAACTAAGTACTGCTCACTGCGCCAAATGTGGCAAAGTGACAGTAATTAGGTATTACTGGTCACTTGATACATGCGGCGGAGCACGGGCACCTGCGGCCTGCCCAAGGTAGCCACGCCCTGGCTCCGCAACTGGTGATATGTCTGAGCTGATGACTTGTTCAGCCACCCTGCATTGTACAAGAACATTGAATTGCAGCCCAGAGATGTTGATTGGCGAGTGTGATTTACTTTTTGCTTCTGCATGCTTGATCACATTAGGAAGTTCTTTAGGAAAAGAAGACAAACCTATGTATGGTGCCAACTTCCATCAAAATGTTATGTTTTAGGAATGATGTGTGTGTTATTGTAATGTTATTCTTGCTTATCATCCATATCTAAATGGTTATGTTCTTGAAAAATGGAAATCAGAAACATAGTTTCCAATCTGAATCTTTTGGGAAGGTTATGGGGACTACATGTTCTGGTTACTTTAAGTTGGTATAATTTAATAATATAGCTGTTTCTAACTGAAGGCGTCCTAGAAAGTATCATAATTTCATATTTTATGGTAAATGAAAAGTATTGGTGGAATGAACAAAGAATTGGTCAAACAGAGAATCTCACACTGATTGTTTTTGGATTTGCATGTTGCTTGACAAATAGAAGTATAATTTATCCAGTATGTCTCCATCTATCTCGGAAGTACGGTGTCTATCTTGGAAGTACGGTGTCACTTCTATCTATGCTGTATGTCTGTATCTGTGCAACCTGAATATATAATTGTATGCTGTATGACTGTATATGCGCAACCTGAATATATTAGTTGTATGTGTGAGTACTATGCTGTTGCGGTAGAACGTTTGAGAAGTTTATCTGAAACCAATTGAATTTGTTTTCCTTTTTCTACATTACATGAGCTTGTGACTCCATTCTTAGTTAAATGTTGCACCATTGTTAGTAATTAATCTGCAGGAAAAAACATGACCAGGAAGTCTTCTGAATAACAGGGGTTATGAGACTAGGACGATGACATCGAACTCTGGAATTTACTTCTACCAGAGTTGGCTGCATAGTTTTTCTGTATTTGCTGATTTGCATTTTGCAGTAATTTCGTCTTGGCACAAGCTTTTGGCTTCTATGTTAGCTGTTTAATTAACGGTTAGCTATGCGTTTATTTCTAAACTTATTTGCCGGGGCATAGTTTCTAAACTTATTGTTCAGTGGTTGAGAAATCAGTTTAATATCAAACAAATTGTGTTATAAAAATTTTGCATATGAAACAGAGCTTTTTTTTTTTTTACAAACATTAACCTCTCCAAACTGCGTAGGATTGCTGAAATCTCGTTACAATACGTGTCCTTAGTCCTTATTATTAAGGAATAAATTCACCTGACGTCCCTCCTTAACTTTACATTGAGTCTTTCTAAGGTCTCTAATCCTCAATATCAGAAATCTTCACCCCTAAATTATACAAAACCGTACAAAAAAAAAAGGTTCCGAGACAGTGTGGATCTTTGATTTCACTGACGTGGCATCTTAGTCAGCGAAATAAAAATAAAAATAATATGTGGCCCACATGTAAGAGAAAAATGTGAAACCCACATCTCTTCTTTCTTCTCTTTTCTTCTTTTCTTTTCTCTTCTTTTTTCTGGCAAGAGGCGGAGAGGGAGAAAGACCAAGAGAGTAGGTCGCGCCGGCGAGCCTAGGAGGGAGAGGTGGAGAGAGGCGGCTGGCCGTGCCCGCGGCGACGCCGACCACCACGCCACTGGATTCCTTCAGGAAGACGCTTGCACCCGCCGCGACACCTACCACTACTACCCCACCCGCCGCCATGTCGACCACCCCCGCCACCCCGGCCCTCGCCGCGGCTCCCGCCACTGTCCTACCAAGTCCACTAAGTCACCTGTCCCGGCGCCCAAGGCCAAGGCTGCCCCGCCGCCATAGAACATGAAGTTGTGGCCAGGCTTCACTTGCCTTTTGCGTGCCGAAGCCACGCTCTGCCACCGCGCTAGGCTGCTGAGCGCCGAGCAGGCTTCGGGAGATGTTCCCCAAGCTGTCCGCCATCGGGTTCGACGTGTTGAAGCGCCTCCACGGAGGGATCGGCTACGGCGAGGAGGAGTGGCTCCGGGCGGTGCTGTGCCTGCAGGCTGGACGCAACCAAGATTGGCGTGGCGGCGCTGGAGGTAGAGGCTGGATCCGGGCCTCGTTAGTGCCCACCCCCTCAGCATCCGCAGCTCCCGAGGGTGGGGGCGTCGGATTCGCACACTGCCATTGCTCCCGAGGGCAGGGGAGCCGAATCCGTTCGCCCCCGAGGCCGCCTCCCTCTCCATCTCTGTCTCAACCGCCTTCGCCTCCGCTAAGCTTGTCATCGCCCTCTCCCCTCCCCCATCTCATGTTAGCCAACTCTCCTACCTTCTTCGCCCCGGGCATGTCCAGGCTGGGAAAGAAAAGACAAGAAAGAAGAGGGCGGTTGATATGTGGTCCCCACGTACTTTTATATTTTTATTTTGCTGACTAGGATGCCACGTCAGCGAAACCGGACATCTATACTGCTATGGGACCTAAATTGCATGGTTTTTTATAGTTTAGGGGTGAAGATTTTTGGTATTAGAGATAAGAGATGTCAAACAAACTCGACGTAAAGTTGAAAAACAGCAGGTGAACTTATTCCTATTATCAACCTGGTCAGGGAAGAAAGCAGCGACCCACGAAATTCGTGGGCCAGTTTATGTTCACTTCTGACCCGGTAGAGATCTTCGCGGCCCATAAATATTGATGGACCGAAAGTACCGGATGGGCCAAAATACAGATGGTCCACCATGAAGACGGGCTAGATTAGGTCCATATATATAGGTGGGCCGAGAATACCGGCCGTATGGGCCACCAGCTGACCTAGCTAACGGCCCATCAATGAAAATCGGCCGGAAGTTTGAACGATTCTCGCTGCCCACATAAAAAGATGGCCTGTAAATTTGACGGCCCGTCCAAGTTCACGGGCTACATTTGGCCCATGATATCCCGCGGATTGGGCTGAAAGTGGTAAGGCCGAGGAAAAAGCCCATAACTGGATAAAATGTCTCATCTTTGTACCACAGCCCCTTTCGGTAAAAGGCCTCGGTTTTGTACGACGGCTCATTTAAGTTATGGGCCGGAGAATCTGCATGGGCCTAAGCTTTAAGAAGTATTCAGCCCATGCAAGATAATGGGCCAAATGGGAAGAGCCCATTGTGTTGTAAGCCTTTCGGCCCATCTTCTGACCAGTCGGAACAAAAATAGGCTGGAAGCCTCCTTCAAAGACGTTCCCCGTCATCGTCGGCGGCGCCGGCGGACGACGCCGGCGGCAACGGAAGCGAGTAGGTTTCCAGCAAATACAGCGGCCTAAACCCTAGCCCACTCCGGCGATGACCAGGTCTCGCACCACCCCACCCNCCCTCTCGATGGGGCGCCCGCTAGATAGAGCAGCGGCCGACCAGCCGCCAGTGGCGAAGCTGTCGCCTCCACCGATTCGCGCGCCGTGCCGCTGTTCCCACCCAGAGAATCGCCCGGTTCGACCTCGTCAACCACGACGGCGCCGCCCGCTTCATCTCGGTGCCCAGGTACACTCTCGGTGGCTTTCGGTGACGAGGGATTATTAAGGTATTAGTTTTCGTAGTTCATACCTGTTCTACTTTTTTGATAGTTTGATTGATACCCATTTGAGGTAGGATGCTGCCCACTGCGACCGCGAGTGCTGATTCAAAGTTAGCTGAATTTTAAATAGTTTGCCGACACCGGACGACGCAGCTGATCAAGGTGCGGCGCCGGTTTTAAGAGACTCCGGATACTAAACAATATCCCACTTCACGAGCTGAATACATAGGTTCGATGGGGAACTTGTTATTTATGTGCTAATCTCCGGCTTAATGACAGTTCATTAGCTGTAACTAGGAGGCTATGTTATGACCTTTTGTTCACTAGTTAATTTGTCAAGTAGTGTGGCCTTTTTGTATATCATATAATTTTGAGTAATGGAAAAGAGATGTGTGGTCCGGTTAATTCCCCCAATTCATCCAGAAAAGGCCTCATAAAGATAAATGATGAATCACGATGTGCGTATCTTTTGCAGTTGGATGTGTTTTGTCCAAAGGATTTCTAATCAACACAACTAGCACAACTAATTTCCCAAATCACAAAAATCTTTCAGCACTTCGTAACCATCAACTACTTGATACAAGTATCTTTCAGTACACTAATATATGTCCTCTAAAGTCCTCTTATTAACATATGTCAAAAAGCTTTCCATCTTTGCTTAAAGAAAGGTGAAGGTATGGAATGTTTTGGGAGTATCAAACACTCTCTCACATCACCAATAATGCACCATTAAAAATTCGTGCCATCAACTGTTGCCCCTGTATTAAGACACCCTCAGACATTTGCATCAGGAACCTGACGTGGGTGCACAAAATTATATTTATTGTTAGCCTGCTGTTGTTGCTGTCTCAGTTCAAAATGCTAACTATCAGCAATTTGTCTACCAATATTTCTACCAACAACTTGTCAAAAGTTAAAAGTAAAGCATTACTCACAACAATTGCATTGGATCATGCATTCAACTAGGGTACAAGTTGATGAAGAACAAAATTATATATGTTTCAACTTTCTGGAGCTGACAGATTGAAAAGCCATAGGAAATGGCTGCCAGTTTGCCTGTTTGTTTGTTCAGTGATTCCATGTTAGTGATGTTTCATGTAACCCAATCAAGTCACATTCACGAAAACTACATATGTTTTGATCTTGGAAACTTGTCGAAGCAAGGATCTGGTTATCTGAATCTATGTAAAGCAAATGCTGCATTCCAATTTTTTCAGATTTAGCTTGGGAGCTACTCGACTGTGATAATGATGCAGTGAGACAACAGTAGACTAGTACGACTGTCGACTGATCTCCATTTACTTCTTTTTTCCTTGAAAGAAGAACAATATACGATTGTTCTCTTTCGGAAAGAGATGGGAACAAATGTTTTTAGGTTCCTGTGATCTGCTTTCTTTACAAATTCACTTTGCAGTTCATGCTGAAGACATCCTAACAAGCATTTAGTTGGATTTTGAAGGCTGGTAGAATGGACCTAGACCTGGAGCTCATCTGCTCATGCATCACTACAACTGTGGTAAGAGATGCATGCTTTCTGGAGTAATCTAATTACATGCTGAATTCGCACATGCACATTAATCTTGTAAACATGAGCTATTTTTCTACTGTTCTAATGATTTATTCGGATATTATTTTAATTTCTTGGTTTTCTGTGATTTTATCTTGCAACTATTAGCATCCATTCTGTCAGGTGCATGATTTGAACAACTCCTGCTCGACTGAAATTAAATTTAGAGCACAAGATTTGCCATTTCAACTTTCGAATGGCATGGCAGGCTTTCATGCGTTAGGAAGGGACATCCTAATAAAAAAACGATGTAGTGCCACATCAGCTGCATTATTAAAGTATGTACATTGGCTGTAGCTGCACCGTTGGACTTTGACGGTCAAATTGCCATTTGTGAACTATTGATCTGTAATCACTGTTTACCTTTTCTAATGAAGCTGATTGAGATCCAAATGCTCGTGATGAAAAGCATAGCATGGGATGGTGCACCCTGTTTAAGGGCAGCATGATGAGCAGAATCCAATAGGTGAAAAGATTCGGCGCCATGGTGTCCCTCGCACACAGCTTCAGCGAAGCTGCAGCCAGCCCAAACAGCAAGTAAACAAATGCAGGCCAAGTACTGAAGTACACAGTATAGGTACATGTCTTATGCGTGTGAAATTGTTATTATCAATTTACCATGTTCCAACAACTGTTACTACTAGTTAACCATGACTGGTGATTATTGGCTGTCCAACAAGCCGCAGCCAAATAATATAGTTTGCTATTACCCAGTATCATGGTATAACCGTATAAGTCTATCCTCCTGGCAAACAATACAAGTCTGTCGACAAAACCAAGAGGTTATTTAACCACTTGATTTTTCTGTAATTATATGTACACACAAGACCATACCTTAGAACATACAAGTACACAAATATTTTTAATAAGAGCCATCCATCTGTCTGTCAGTACTGTTTGTGATGATTATTAGTTCTCTCTTTTCTTTTTGTACGCCAAGCTAGTGCGAATTAAAAAGATTTTACTAATTTTAAACTGGGCAGCGTCCAAGCAGCATGAAGCTACTCCACGCAAGTGGGAGTTTTTCTTGTCAGCAAACTCAAACACATTGTCTGTCACTGATCCAATTAATAATTACCTCCTATTGTTCCCTGTTCCCTGCCTTGTTTTCCCCACACTGCCTCCTCTCCTCGTCTCTGCCCATTTGGCTATAAAAGTAGACCTGGTCTCGTCCCCTCTTTGCACCAACACAGCTGTGTTCCTGCTCCAGTTCTAGTCTTCTAGGGTTAGAAGTGAAGAGGTCAAGATGTGCTGTGGATAAACGAGCTCAATCACTATGGTGTGGGTGTAGAGATCTGATCTATATATCCAGGTAATTAATTAAACTAATTAAGTTAAGTTTTTCGAACTATCTTTTATCTTGGCATGACTGCTGGTTTTCAGCTATGGCTTTCAAAAGCTTGCTGTGTCAATCTCCTAGATCTAATGGTTGACACAACAAGTATATAACACATATTTTGGTTTTGTCACCTAGATCTGCTTTTCTTTTCTGTTTCATGTCAATATTGATCCTTGTGGAACATAGAATATAAGGGGCAGCAGATCTTTTTAATGGCAGATTACATAGTGTGCTCGATCTGTCATACCAGATTACTGACCTTACTTTTCCTTTCCAAAATCTTGCTGGTTCATGGACTATTTCCTGACTATATCAGGTGCACTTAACACACTTGCACACTGGATCTACCAAAGATGTCTTAAGCAAGTTTGTTACCAGCTATCATAAAAATTAAGTATATTACTAGATGTAACAAAGAAAAGGTGCCACTATACCACATATGGAACCTTAAGTGCAGTCACCTCACTGGGGGTTTTAGAGTTGGAGATGCCTCCATTGTGAGTGCTGCATATTTTCCACTGTGGATGGCTAATAATAACATAACAAAAATATATTTGTTATTGACAATACTTGACACTTGATTGTGCTAACAGTTACTAGTTCTTTTTGCAGGTTTTGTAACCAGGGGCAATAAGCTAGAGGCAGCAACTGCATAACTTGCGAGAAACCTGTAAGATTTCTTTACTATGGAAAAGATACACACAGTCAATTATCATGATTTTTTTTCAAAGAGATTAGATCATGCATTATCATCTCTTATTGGCTTGTCCTAATTTTTTGTTGTTCTTGTTAACTAGGAAACCAAAAGAATTATTAGCAGAAGAGATCCCCCCTAAATTTTGATTATCTTGAGTTATCTAGTCATTTTGCTGTTTGAAAGTTAGGAGCACTGCATGTAGTCGAGCTAGCCTTGCAGATTAAGATATGATCCTAGCTATCCCTGTGGAATGTGGAGTGTATTACTGTGTGTTCATTTACAATCTATGTGATGACCTTTGAGTTAGACCTCCACATTTATGATAACTTTCACAAACAAGAGAAAACACATGATGAACAAACTATCCAATACATACAAGGTGCCGTAGGATGAACTCACTCATGGTATGACACGTGGGAATTGGTATACGCACGAGGTCTCCTGGAAATTTTATATATAGTCTGAATTCACTTTGATATAGCACCACTAGCATGTAATATCATTACCAAATGACGTCCGAGGAATATTAGAGTAATCATAGCATTAATGCGGTAAAGTGAACAAAATTACTTGTACCGGTGCTTAATATCCTTAATTAACGTCTAATACTGAAACAGCTACTAGAGTCCGGGAGTAAAACTTTTCACCTGAGTATCACACTCAGCCGTTTCCCTATGGTACTAAGGTCCAAAAATTGCAAATAATCTAAAGTCTGTAACAATCATTACAAGTGTCATGCAGTTATTTCATGATTTTCATGCTGATTATTATTCCTATATATGATGTGTTTGCTACAGGTTGGATGATGATCATGCCAATGATTTTACCGCAAGTTATGCAGTTGCTGCCTCAAGCTTACTGCCTTTGTTTGCTAAACCATGAAACCGGCAGCAATATGAGAGTCCAAATTGCAAGAGACCTTCCAGGAGATCTTTAGTAGGCATCATATGTTCAATACAAATATACGAGGTTGTTAGAGCAAGTTATCTGCTCATATACGATTACACTGTATTTATCAGAAAATCAAAAGAACTTTTGTTGCTGGGATTTGCATTAGTACAAGTTTTCTGGCTCTTGATTTTTCTGTACGTTTATCATTTCTCATTTCGAGCTTTACGAGCAATAGGCTCCGGATTGTAGTGATTACCTGTGCATGTTTTACCTCCTCGGCAAAAAATAGGTGGCGGCCTACAGTGCAAACTATTTTGTCCGGTCTAATTAACAATGTCTTTGAACATTTTGATCGGGAGATTTCATCATATACATTCCCATTTTATCAAAAATTGAGGATTTATTCTTCTGTCACTGACATGAAGGGATATCTAAGGGCATTGACATGTGGGCCATGAGGGTAAATCCTCAATTTTAATCTAATGGGAGGGCATATGATCAAAATCCGCATTAAGGATCAGCTATTTAACATAATAAGGAAATTAAATTCTTAAAACAATATAAGTAGATTTGTATTTCCTCTGTCCTAAAATAACTCAACCTAAGATAGGATATTATCTAATTTAGTATCACGAATTTAGACATTCTTGTCCGTACTAGGTTAGGTCAAACCATATCATAGCTTGAGTTATTTTTTGGACGGATGGAGTATACTCGTAACTTTTCAAATTTATTAGGTTACTGAAAAAAATAATTAACAAAATACTCCAAAGAGTCGCTTTTGTGTGAATTGTGACCAGAGATTTGTACCTTTCAATTTACATGGTGGAACTTTCCTGCAGTAGAAGTCACAATGTAAATGAACTAATCACTTGATTACAAAGCCTCATTTAGAAGATCATAACCCTTACAATAAATCTATGGACAACAATGGATTGTACTTCATGGGTTTCTTGGAATTCAAATAGAATTGGCTCTTCCATGGGGGTTTTGGATTTAAATTTTGTGACGTCATATGTCGTGTTTTCATTTCTTTGTTTTTGTAATCTTATATCTTAGACTTGTTTCCTAAATGCCTTGTAAAGTTTTCACGAATTTTTCATTCCTCTGGATTTAAAAGGATGTGACGCTATTATATTTTTTTCTTTAAGCCACAAACAAACTCATTTCCAGTGACAAGCTAATGCGTCTCATTGCCAACGCATCATTAGTTGGTCATTTTCTTGCGCATTTACCTACACATTTGCTCATAGGGTGTGTTTGATTGCCGACCACACTTTGCCACAATTGAGGTTAGGCAAATTGTGACAGCCATAAAAGTGTGGTGGACAAATTGTTTAGCCACAAAGTGTGGCCAAGTTAGCAAAAAAAAAATTAAGTTTATGACGCGTGGGCTATGCTATTCGCAACAGATTTGTAGTGTTCATGGCTGTGTGGCCAAGAGTCTATAGGATTGTTTAATTCATGATAAATCCTTGTTGGATGGAAAAATAACCAAATTATTTTCCCGGTCCTTGAAAGAGGTACCGAGAGTGTGTTTATACACACACTCATTTGTGTTGAATGGATGAATAACTGAATAATTTATGATAATTATTCAAAGATACAAATGAACTAACTATATATTATAAATATATATAAAGTTGGAATATGGATTTAAAATATTTTTGAAGAAATTATATATATAGAAAATTTTTATGAAAATTATGAACCACGGCAGTTTGACCGAACCCTCATCAACCTGACAAACAAACCTTCTTAGATCTTTATTGAATCTCACTATCGCATTAGCCACTGATAAATCTATAAAGAAAAAAAACAAGATATTGTTAGAGTGTCCATTGCTTGAATCCCTCTCTCTCAACTATGGAGTAGTTACTTAGGATTATCTTTAGTAACTATAGTAATATGAGTGAATTGTAATTTGGATCACTTTTTATTACCAAAGTTTTACTTTATCATCATTTACCTAATTTTTTGTTTTGGACTAGATAATTTTAAATTTCTTGTAATTTGGAACACTCCGGATCACTTCTTTAGCACATCAATAATCTCGAGCACATCGGCACCACACACTGGCGAATTCTCCTACCTATGAGCAAGCGATACATTTGCTGGAGAAGAGGATGGACATGGTGAGGAAAGAGAGTTAGGGTGGTCAAAAATATCAAATTGACTAGTCTAAAATGGAAAAAATAGAGTAAATTACACAAAACTACATTCACTTTCACCAAATTATCACAAAACTACGGATTTAAAATGATTTATCACAAAACTACAGATTTAACATTAAATATATAACAGAACTATAAATTTAAAGTGAAGTATCACAGAACCACATATTTAGTAAGAAAGATATCACAAAGCTATAGATTCAGTGCCAATTTAATCACAAAACTTGAACATTTATAACTCAATCATAATATTATTGCTAAAGATTTAAACTCAAAAATATGTTGTGATAGTTTTATTATTAAATCTGTAGTTTTGCAATACATAGCCTTAAATTTGTAATTTTATAATAAATTTATTGTTAAATCTATAGTTTATGATACATCACCTTAAATATATAGTTTTATGATAATTTGATCAAAGTATATGTAGTTTTGTGAAATTTACTCAAAAAATAAGATCAAGGATGGTCTAAAGTTAAAGTTTGACAATAAAAGATGGCAAAAAATGTAATTCACTCTAGTAATATTTTTACAACTACAACAAAAAGTGCCTCTGACTAATTATCCAATCCAAAAATAGATTGTTTTCAGATAAACTAGGCACGAACTTAAAATATCAACAAGTCCAAATTAACCATAACTAGTCTTAAAAGAAAAAAGGTCCAAACCCTAACCCACTTGTCAAGGAGGAAATCAACTGCTGCCACAGGAGCTTAGTTGCAAGTATGTAGTAGCCAAACTAGCTGCCGACTTCAACTTTTCACTAGTCAGATAATACTGGCATTTATTTATATACTCCTAAAAAGGTTCAAAGAATCAAAGTAGAGCAAATTATCTATCTATGTATCTAGTCAGTGCTGAATGTTCAAACCATATCAACTTGTTAAATTTAATAATCTAAGCGAGCAGAGTCCAAAGGATATAAGATTTTTTTTAAAAAATGAAAATTATGAAAGAAAGCCATGGTTGAAACTACCCAACCAGGTGGCTAAAAGCATGTGAACTTTGGTGGCGAGCTGCATCTGTGCTGGCACAAACTATTTTATTCTGACCCCGCTGATTAAAATCGACAAAATGAGTAGCTACCTACTTTGTTTAAAGGTGTGTAATTGAATATTAGCACATAATTAGATGGGGGAATATGTCTTGGGATGTGTGAAGAGGGCAGTGTCTTAACGTTGTCAATATGTTATTAGCAATAATGCATCATTAAGAATTCGCTACATTAGAAGATTCCGGTAATAAAGCGTATCCAGCCGACACACATCCGCATATATCAGACACCGTACCTCACGTGGCTGCAGAAGAAAAGGCTAATTATTGGCCTAAATGCCGCGATTGGGGTGCGTTTTTGCTAGCATAATTTTGTAGTAGGATCTTATTACCTCGACGGTTATTGAACTGGAAAGAAGTCCATTTCACCGTAGATTTGGAGGATATGCTGCACGGGATTTGGAGGACTTGCATCTCTGCTCCGCCGGCATCAAATCTCGTCGCTGTGCTGCTCTCTCTGTTGCTCGCCCAAACCTGAACCTGAAGAATCTGATTCGCTGGTATTTTCACTTCCAAACATTACGTTCGCTTCCAAACAGTGGCCTTAACGTGGGATTCTAATTCGCTGGTATTTTTGGGGCACCAGAAATTACAAGTGTTTTTGTTTACCAGTGCAAAAGTTTTCGGTGTTTCCAAGCAGGGCCTAAGTCCCAAACAATTCTTGGGGGTTAAAGCTAGAAACAAGTTCCACCAAGCCCCTACAATGAGCCCGTAAGTAAGAAGTCCTCGACCTCCTCCATGGGTGTCCCCGCAATGCCGGCCCTTCTCCAACCAGTTTTGCGTCAGCCACCCTCCCCGCCTTCTCACACCTCTGCCACGCCTTTCAAACTCTGCAGCCACTGTTTGTGCAGACCTTAGTGGATGAGGAGTATGACAATGCCATCTCTGGCCGCCTCCCAAGCTAAGCACCTCCACCGCTCCCCTGTCCTCCTTCATACCCCCTCGAGCTTCGGTCAGGATGTGTTGCGCTGAAGCATCTAGGTCCCCGTGGTTAATTTTGGTAATTAATGACAAGCATCAATTGTGGACTAACTATTTTATTTGAGTGGTATATTTGAGTTAGGACTACATGATGTACATGGATTAAAATTAATGGCGCAAAGCAATGGAACAAAGACGATATATCTAGCGTTTTATTTTTAATCGATCGAGGAGTTGGGCGATCGAATTTTTGCTAGGTTTATTTTTAGCTTTGTCGTACTATCAAGATGGGTAATGACCTTGGTAAAAAGATGATCAAAAATGCCATATTAGATCATTTGCATCAACACTTGTTTCGACAAAATTTCCTTTGATCATTTGTCAGCCATTGGCGGTCTGACCGTAGGCTTCATGCTAGTCTGACCGGCATGCCCTGGTCGGTCTGACCGGGCGGCTAGGAAGCCAGGAGGCTGCCCTTGGCTTGACGATCCAGAGCCGCCAGAGCCGATGCCAGTCTAACCAGGCCGGCGGCGATCTGACCGGAGCCGACGGCGGTCTGACTGGCCGGCTTGCCCCAACGCATTTAATGCACTGTAACGGCTAAATTTCTAGCCGTTACATGAGTTGGCGGTCTGACCGACCATCCCATGACGGTCTGACCGGCAGGCAACAGAGGTTGGGGATTTCGACCCCATCGGCTAATTTTGGTAGGTGTGGGTATAAATACTCCCCCACCTGCAGCAAGGGAACACTCTTGGTACTTGCTTCACTTGCATACACCCCTTGCATATACTCTCACATCGTTTGAGCTTGAGTTCATTCATTGTTGGTGTTGGAGAGTTGATTGAATCAAGACATAAGTGCATTGCTTCATTGTTAGAGCTAGTGTGACACTTGATCATCTCCAAGCCGAGTCATCGCTTGTTACTTTTGGAGGTTGCCACCTCCTACATGGCTTGTGGAGGAGGCCTGGTGTTGGTTATGAGTGGTTTGAAGTTCACCACCTTCGGAGTGAAGGAAGAATTGTATAACCTAGTGATCGAGGATTGGGCAGTCCACTTCGAGGCCAGCTCCCATCTTGCCTACCCCTTAACGAAGGGGTTTGGTGGCTTCGTTGTTTAAGCAGTGAAGTTGGGCTCGTCTCAACGGGGACGTAGGAAACCGGCGAGTTTTCGAACCTCGGGTGAAAAATTTCTTGTCTCTTGTCTTATTTACTTATTGCATTTACATTTGTGCAATTTACATTCATAGAGACATATTTGAGCCCATATCACCCTACGATCGCAAAACATAATCTAGTTGCTTAGTTAGTTTCACCCTTCACCAAGCCTAGCAACTTAGGTTAGTTTTGATTAGGTGTCATCTATTTTAATAATCGCCTATTCACCCCCTTTCTAATCGACATCTCGATCCTGCAAGTGGTATCAGAGCTTGGTCTCTCTTGATTGAGCTTTACCGCCTACAGAGAAAAGATGTCGAATGAGGTGAACCATGTATGAAAGACCCCCATGTTCAATGACACAAATTATTTCACTTGAAAGATTAAGATGTCTACTCACCTTAAGGCCATAAGCTTCCACATTTGGAGTATTGTTGATATAGGTTTTGCTATCACTGGCAATGTATTGATGGATGTTGATCATCACAATCTCCAACTCAATGCCCAAGCCATAAATGCTTTGTTCAACTCTTTGAGCCAAGAGGAGTTTGATAGAGTTAGAAATCTTGAGACCGCTTATGAGATTTGGAACAAGTTGAGTGAAATTCATAAGGGCACAAGCGAGTACAAGGATGCCAAGCTTTACTTTCTCAATATACAATATGAGACTTTTGGCATGTTGCCCGATGAGAGTGTGAATGACATGTATGGAAGGTTCAATGCGATTGTCAATGATCTCAAGGGACTTGGGGCAACTTATATCGATCTTGAGGTTGCTCAAAAGATACTTAGGGCTCTACCGGACAAATATAAGACCCTAATCACTTTGCTCATCAACTCCGACATGTCAAGGATGACACCCGCAAGCCTCTTGGGCAAGATCAGCACCAATGATATGTATAGTTTGAAGAAGCAAGAAATGGAGGAAGCCTCACCATCAAGGAAGAAGAGCATTGCCCTCAAGGCCGAAATTAAAGACAAGGGAAAGATCAAGATGGATGAAGACAAAGATGACTTGGAAGAAGAGATTGCACTTCTTGCAAGAAGTTTCAATGATCTCTTGGGAAAAAGAAAGATAAAAAGAAATGACTCTAGCTCACATAGAAGAAGAAGTAGAAGATCCAATAAGACCCTTGCCAACTTGAGATGCTTTGAGTGTGGTGAGAAAGGACATTTTGCTTCAAAATGCCCCTCTATGGAAAATGAAGAAAACAAGTCATCAAAGAATAGCAAGAGTGAAAAAGATAAGCTTTTGAAGAGACTCAAGAAAGAAGGAAAAAAGATTGAGGCTTTCATTGGACAATAGGACTCAAATGAAGAGAGCTCTGGGTCACAATCCGGTTCCGATGCCGATGGTAGTGATGATGAAGGGAGCTCCAAGAAGAAAACCATAGCTGAAGTTGTCATCAAGGAGACGCCATCACTCTCCTCTTCATTTTGCCTCATGGCAAAGAGCTTCTCTAAGGTCACTTCAAGTAGTGATAGTGAGAGTGATGATGATGATGATGGTCCTTCTTATGATAAGCTTGAATGCATGTTTAGAGAGCTCTATGGTATAATGAGAAGGAGATTGTCAAGTTCAAGGCTCTAAAGAAGGATCATGCTTTTTTGGAGGCCTTGTATAAGGAGCTAAAGATTTCTCATGAGAAACTAACCATTTCTCATGAGAAACTTAAAGGAAGCTCATGACACTATTCTTTCCACTACTCAACGTGGAGCTCAAGTTGATATTGGTATATCTTATGATTTGCTTGATGATAGTGCTCCTTATCATATTGACTATATTGCATCATCTAGCATATATACTTCTTGTGATGACCTTATGGATATACCTAGTTCTAGATCTTGTGCTTCTATGTGTGATTTCTTATTTATTGTGGAGAACAATGAGCTTAAGGAGCAAGTGGCCAAGCTCAACAAAAGCTTGGAGAGGTGCTTCAAGGGTAAGAACACTCTAGATAAAATCTTGAGTGAGTAACGGTGCATCCTTAACAAGGAGAGACTTGGATTTATTGCAAAGAAGGGTAAGAAACCTTCACACTGTGTCACTCGGTTTGTCAAAAGCAATGGTAAGTATTGTAACAAGTGCTGTGAGGTTGGGCATATGGTAAATGATTGCCCTAGTGGTTAGCCTTCTAAGACTTGTGTATTTGATTCTCATTACATGCTTAGGAGAGCTCATGATGGAACTATTTATGCTAGATATGTGGGTTCCCTATACTAGATGGTAAAAAGAATGCCATTTGGGTGCCTAAGACCTTGATTACTAATCTCCAAGGATCCAAACAAGTTTGGGTACCTAAAAAAGCTTGATCTTCTTTTATAGGTGAACTACTACACCGGTGAAAGCCATTGGGTGCTTGATAGTGGTTGCACTCAACACATGACTGGTGATAGAAAGATGTTCACCACATTTGAAGTGGGCAACAAAGAACAAGAGAGAGTGACTTTTGGTGATAATAGCAAGGGAAAGGTAATTGGGTTAAGTAAAGTTGCTATCACCAATGATCTATCAATCTCAAATATCTCTTTTGTTGATGTCTAGAGAATCTGAGATGTCCATGATTGAAGAGTTGAGTTTCTTCCTTGGACTTCAAGTCAAGAAACTCAAGGATGGGACCTTTGTGAGCCAAACCAAGTACATCAAGAACCTACTCAAGAGGTTCGACATGGAGGATGCAAAGCCCATCAAGACTCCTATGGCAACAAATGGCCACCTCGACCTTGATGAGGGAGGTAAACCGGTAGATTTAAAGCTTTATCGCTCTATGATTAGTAGCTTGCTTTATCTTACCGCATTTAGGCTAGATATCATGTTTAGTGTTTGTATGTGTGCACGGTTTCAAGCCGCTCTTAAGGAGTGCCACTTGGTGACCGTGAAAAGAATTCTAAAATATTTAAAGCATTCCTCAACAATTGACTTATGGTACTCAAAAGGTGCTAAGGTCAAGCTAGTTGGATATTCCGACTCGGATTATGCCGGTTGCAAAGTGGATAGAAAGAGCACATCCGGTAGTTGCTAAATTCTTGATAGATCCCTTGTGTCATGGTCATCCAAAAAACAAAACTCCGTAGCCCTCTCTACCGCCGAGGCGGAATATGTTTCGGCGGATGGTTGTTGTGCCCAATTGTTTTGAATGAAACAAACTATGTTGGATTATGACATAAGCTTCACCAAAACCCCACTCCTATATGACAATGATAGTGCCATAAAGATAGCCAACAACCCGGTCCAACACTCAAGAACCAAATATATTGACATTCGCCACCACTTTTTAAGAGACCATGTCGCCAAAAGTGACATAGTCATAAGCCACATAAGAACCGAATACCAACTAGCCGATATCTTTACCAAGCCTCTTGATGAAATTCATTTTTGCAAGTTGAGGAATAAGTTAAATGTCATAGATTTTTCTAATGTTGTTTGATATCATGCACCATGGTTGCTTTTAGCATATGTTGCCTATTTGCTCTTATTGACTCTTCTCATGTGAATTTATTGGAATTTGGCTCTTCTTTATGAAAATGAAGCTTGTCACATTAAGAGGGAGTATTGCACCTCTCACATGTTCATTACTACTCTTTGAGTGTGAGCAAAACAACTAAAGTGCTAGAAGGGTTTTCAAATGCCTATTTTGACCAAAAGTCAAAATCTTGAAAAAATTAATTTTATTTCAAAACTATCTCTTGGAAAATGTTTCAAAAGGTCCCTTATATGTTTTCCAAGCCTCACATTGCAAGAAAAGTGATGTCTAAATGAAAATGCCATTTTGGCCTTCTTATGAAGAAATTAGAATCTTATTTTTGGCCAAAAGAGTTTTAAACTCCAGAATGAGTTTGAAGAAGAATTTGAAAAGGGAGTTAAAACAAAGTTGTTAGGGTGGATAATTTTAAATGTTTTTGCTATTCAAACCGTTTTTGAAAACTAAATCATTCAAAAGTTATTTGGATTCAAAATGGCCCAAAACCACAATAGACCATAAAAAGGTCACCTAGCACTTAAGTGAGTTTCATTGTAAATATCCATATTTCTCAAATATTATGAATGTTTGTCAATCTTTAAACTCATACATTCAAAATGCTCCAAAAATAATTTTTTTTATTTTGGTGTTTTTGTGTGTGTGGGGGTGTTGACTTGTGCAAGGGCTATGCACAGTCGGCAGAGGCAGGCGGTCTGACCGGCCTGGTGCCGGCAGTCTGACCGGCCGCATAGGGTCGGTTCGACCGGTTGGCAAGGTGGACCCAATCTAAATCACTCTCTCCCTTATCCACTCATACCCCTTTTTCCCAACTTATCCCCTCATTTCTTCTACCCGAAAAACACATCTCTCTCTCCCCTCTCAAATCCTAGCCTCATCCTCCACAAAATCCTCTCGGTTTGACCGTGATTTCTCCTCTGGTTACACCGTAAGTGATTCTCCTCCAATTCCTTTCTCTATTCCATGGATTATTTGCTATTTTTGTGGATTGTTTGATCCATGGCCTGGAGCTCTAGGTTAAGGGGAGTGGTGTTCATCGATTTGCACTCTTAGAGGGCAGTTCTTGGTGTGAATCATCTCCTATCGATCTGGTAAATCCAATCCCCTCTCTTGTACTCTCTCATATCAATTTTTCAATTTTTAGGGTTAAGGGTAGTTTCATGTCTCAAATGAAAAATATCCTCTCCTTATGTCAAATATCACTTGCTATTGTTGAAAATCAATCTAGCATGTTTAGAATCATTTGTGTGGAGGTGCAAAACTTGTTGCTTGTGCACCACTATTGGTGGCAGTCTGACCGGCACATAGCCGGCGGTCTGACCGACGCGTAGCCAGTGGTCTAATTGGCCCTTGGTCACCGGTCTGACCGTTTGTTGGCCCTCGGTTTGACCGCTCCCGACAGAAATTGTAGGCAATTCTTTCTACACCTAAACAAGTGTCCTCTAGACCTATGCTAATATCCTATTCCTTGCTTCTTGTATTCAGTGGTGGCACCTCGGACTCGTCGTGGTCGTCGTGAGTCTGTGCAAGAATCAGAAAGTGAGCAAGAGGAAAATAGGAAGAGAAATATGCCCAAAGTGAGGAGGGCGAAGAAGAGGAGGTTGATAAGGCTGAGGAGGATGGTGATGATGGCAGTGATGATGATGATGAGGATGAGAGTGGAGATGATATGGAAGTTGACCCCACCATTCAGTTTGTGCTTGATCTAAGGAACCCAACTCAATACACTATCTTTAGGCATCACGATCAGTTCTGAAGGCCAAATGATTCAAATGACCCAAGGTTTCACACTATTTTTCACAAAGCTGTGTTTGAAAACCTTTACAAGCCGGGAAAGGGTTTTGTAGAGCACAAGTGGATATCTTGGAGGAACATCAATGAAATTCTTGAGTTTGAAGGATTGCAAAGTCTTTTTCGGGAGGTTGGAATTGATAGGATTGTGTCCGTGCAGCAAGCCTATGATGAAGAATTGGTGAGACAATTTTATGTCACGGTTTGGGTGTCCGATGATTTTGACTCTCTCAAGTGGATGTCAGGTACAATTCAGTGTTCTATCAACAAAAGAGAGTTCAAAAATCTTTTGAACATTCGGTTTAGTAATGGTGATATTCTTCATGAAGAGCATGCCCACAACCCATTTCAAATGGATGATCTAGCTCAGTTTTATGAGGATAGTGGAAGGCACACCTATGGGAAGGTAGCCAGCTTGAGGACCATTCCTAGTGTGGTGAATCAGATTATGCGAGCTACTATTCTCCCTCGTTGTGGTAACAATGATGACATTCGGGGAGTAGCTTGGCATGTCATTGATGCCATTATGCAAGGAAGAAGATTTGATGTGGTCAACCTAATGATGCAAAACATTGCTATCTTCAAAGGAACCTTCACACAAGGCATCTGCTATGCTCCCTACATTATGAAGTTGATTCTTTCAAAGGTTGAAAATTTGGGTGGCCATTTGACTCAACACAAGCAATACAAGCCAAGGCTCCAAATTACCTCACCTAGTAGTGCCCGTGTGAGGCCATCTACTTTTGTTCAAGGAGAAGGTTCTAGTGCCGCACATCATGCTCCTCCACCACCTCCTCCACCTCAAGGTTTTGATTCCTATTTCACCCCTCAATATGCTTACTTTGGAATGCCACCTCAAGACTACTTTAACCCGGTATTAGGGGCACTCAACACCCTCAATGACAACTTTGCAAGAATGAACACCGGATTTGAGGAAAAGTCTCAAGATGTGCGAGGGTTGCGAAATGATGTCAATCAATTGAATGCAACAGCTGGGAGGTTGGACACACGTGTTGGCACCTTGGACCGACGAATGCAACTTTTGGAGAGCTCTCAAGCTTTTGTTTACCATCGTCGCTGGGACTCCTCTCATCCATCCACCTCGACTCATCCTTCTTCTCTTCCTCAAGAGTGATGTTTTTTGGTCTTTGACGACAAAGGGGGAGAAGAACCTTGCCTCATATTATCTCTTTTGCCTCATATTATCTTTTTTGTGTTGGATGGGACTAGTAGTAGTGAGGTTAGTCCTCATATTATTAGGCTAAGGTGGTTGGGCTATATTTGTATGGGGCTTGGACTATTATGTATCGTGTGTGCTTTGCTTGCTTCATTTGAACTCTTATGTTATTTGGACCCTTCGTGGTCAAAGTGCTTGTAATAGGTTAAAATGAACTCTTTTGTGAGATTTTTGGATGTTTATGGATTTTAGGTCTAACATGTGAACTTACGGCTATGATGGATGGTTATGGCTTACATATTATATTTGTGACCATCTTATGCTTATGTTATTAAATCTTGTGAGTTCAAAATGTTTTTTTTGCATATGTGGTGTGCCTATGTTGAAAAATTCAAGTCATAGTGCAAACTCCCTATATGTCAATTGTTTGGCCTTTGTGGTTGATATGCACGTGTTGAGGGGGAGCTTATACTATGTTGTGCATTTTATGATTATTTGATTCATGGTTATTATATATTTGTGGTGTTTGTCATCAATTACCAAAAATGGAAGATTGAAACATCTAGGCCCCGTGGTTAATTTTGGTAATTACTGACAATCACCAATTGTGGACTAACTATTTTATTTGAGTGATATATTTGAATTAGAACCATATGATATTCATGCCATGGACGATCGCCGTGGATTTAAACTGATAACGCAAAGCAATGAAACAAAGACAGTATATCTAGCGTTTTATTTTTAATCGATCGAGGAGTTGGGCGATCGAATTTTTGCTAGGTTTATTTCTAGCTTTGCCGTAATATCAAGAGGGGTAATGACCTTGGTAAAAAGATTATAAAAAATACCACATTAGGTCATTTGCATCAACACTTGTTTCGACAAAATTTTCTTTGATCATTTGCCGGCCATTGGCGGTCTGATCGCGGGCTTCATGCCGGT
This sequence comes from Oryza officinalis, assembly GCA_008326285.1. Lineage (NCBI taxonomy): Eukaryota > Viridiplantae > Streptophyta > Magnoliopsida > Poales > Poaceae > Oryza > Oryza officinalis. The sequence goes on from BDMV01000008.1 coordinate 27,857,895, forward strand.
CTGACCGGCGTGCCCTGGCCGATCTAACCGGGCCGGGCTCGGTCTGATCGGGCGGCCGGGGAGCCGGGAGGCCGCCCTCGGCTTGGCGATCCAGAGCCGCCAGAGCCGATGTCGGTCTGACTGGGTCGACGGTGGTCTGACCGGTCGGCCAATGACGGTTTGACCGGCCTGCCTGCCCTAGCACATTTAATGCACTGTAACGGCTAGATTTACATGAGTTGGCGGTCTGACCAGCCACCCCATGACGGTCTGACCGACAGGCAACAGAGGTTGGGGATTTCGATCCCAACGGCTCGTTTTGGTAGGTGGGAGTATAAATACTCCCCCACTTGCAGCAATGGAACTCTCTTGGCACTTGCTTCTCTTGCATACACCCCTTGCATATACTCTCACACCCTTTTGAGCTTGAGTTCATTCATTGTTGGTGTTGGAGGGTTGATTGAGCCAAGACATAAGTGCATTGCTTCATTGTTAGAGCTAGTGTGACACTTGATCATCTCCAAACCGGGTCATCGCTTGTTACTCTTGGAGGTTGCCGCCTCCTAGACGGCTTGTGGAGGAGTTGCCCGGTGACCTCTCCGAGAAGATTGTGGAGAAGGCCCGATGTTGGTTGTGAGTGGTTTGGAGTTCACTACCTTCAAAGTGAAGGAAGAACTACCCTAGTGATCGAGGCTTGGATAGTCCACTTCGAGGCTGGCTCCCACCTTGCCCACCCCTTGATGAAGGGGTTCGGTGGCTTCGTGGTTTGAGGGATGAAGTTGGGCTCGCCTCAATGGGGACGTAGGAAACCGACGAGTTTCCGAACCTCAGGTGAAAACTTCCTTGTCTGTTGTCTCATTTACTTATTGCATTTACATTTGTGCAATTTACATTCGTAGAGACATATTTGAGCCCATATCACCCTAAGATTGCAAAACATAATCTAGTTGCTTAGTTAGTTTCATCCCTCACCAAGCCTAGCAACTTAGGTTAGTTTTGATTAGATGTCATCTATTTTAATAATTGCCTATTCACCCCTCTCTAGTCGACATCTCGATTCTACATGCACCGAAGGCTCTAATTCAAGGCAATGTTGAAACAGAAGAGAAAATATAATAGGTCTAATAAATGCGAGCAGTGCTGGAGTTTGAGGGATTAGTCCTTAGGAAATTGGATAACCTCCGTTTAGTTTTTAGGAGCTCTAAACTAAGGGCTATTGCTAGGGATGTTCTAATATGGTTTGAAAGCTTTATAAGGGTTGGAAGTGTTCCAAATCCTTTTTTTCTCATGGGCATGCTTTTTGGGTCGCAATCTCTTGTCCTTTACCACCTTGGTATTTTTGTTACTATTGGCCAATGGCTATAGTGTTTTATTTATTGTTTTATGTAGACCATTGTATAGTTATATGGATGTAAACTGTAGAGAAATATATTACATTGTAAACAATCTCATATTTTATTGTAGCTATTTGATATAAACCATTTCCCTTAATTTATTGTGCCTTTTGATTAACTCATATGTATTAAGCCGTAACTATCCTACACAACATCATAGTACAAAGTGAGCTAACTTTGGTACCGCTGACTCTAATTGCTTGCAAGAATCCTCAGCCATGAAGATATTATGGAATAGACACTTTAGACCTCCTTTGTTTTTTTGGGGGAATTGAACTAACTCTTATTAAAATCCTTTAAAAATTCATGCAGTCCAAAGGAACCTCTGTGTTGTTCTTCCGAGTATGTTTCATGCTTTAACCATTGACCATTCTCTCTTGGTCTTTCCCTATGCCCCTTCACTTCTCCCTCACATTCCTCTCTACCTTTTCTTCATGAGCCTTATGTGCCTCCACCGCTACCTTGTTATCACCAAGTGGCCTACCTCATGCAGTAACCGACATCGCTTTTTGTGCAACACGGCCGCTAGTCCCTTGTTCCTCAGCTAGCCTCTTCCACCACTATCTTGTCATCCTCCTGCCCCCACCCACTTTAAAGTTCATTGATCATTGCTCTACCTAGCCAATAACAACACTTGTCGTCTGCACTCCAATGAAAACCATAACTACCCCGTTACGTACATTTATTAGTGTGTCACTGGAACCTATATATCCTTCTAAACTTGGCTCGTAGAATTCTCTCATCCACTCATCCTTTCCTTCGACCTTCAACTAGCAAGCCTGTGGTTAGCATAGGAGAAGGCATGAAATGGAGCCGTGGAGGCGAAAGATCGTTACAGATGTGACACCTTTTGAGGCAAGAATGCATGGGGAATAAATATATCAACATAGCTCGGCTGGTTAGGTTTTTTTTGGTGAAACTAGCCCACCTGGATTAATGTCCTACACTTGACATGGATGCTCGCATTTACGGCTAATTTTTCTCAGGGGTAGGCGATATACCTGTTGACAGCGAGGCTCCCGTAGTGACTTTGTCAATCTCAAGATATACCGACCTAATCTTTCAGAGATACTCACAGGGGTAGGGTGCACGTTTGTGCGTTCATAAGGATGAGTGCACGTGTATTATGAGTATCTGCGTTTGTAATGTGTATTAAAAAAATATATAACAACATTAGCTTAGTAACTCCACACAAGTACAGGCTTTTTCTTATACCCCTCTTGTAGAAAAAAATGATTTAAAGTTTATGAAAAGACTTAAACAAACTTTTAAAACTTTAACCATCATATTTATATTATAAGTTTATAGAATATAGTAAGTTTAAAGTATTATTGTTATGTTGTATACTACTTTCCATGCCAAATGCCCAATTACTTTTAACTAAGCATTTGAGAAAGTTACTAATGCTTCTGAATCTTTAAGGAACATATAGATCAAACATATAATATTAGAATAATATTAGAGTAGTAAATTTGACTACTTGTTTTGACCAAAGTTTCAAATGAACTAGGTACGACTCAATGTTTTGTTTTTATAAAAAAACTTAATGTTTTGTTTTCAAACATTGAGAATCTTTGTATTTGGTTGCACTTTGGACCAATGTTGAAGATTTGAGCAGCCTGTTTCATCTTAATCCATATGACCACCCATCTTCTCATGGCCAACCATCTCCTATCTCTTCATGGCCTCCGACTAGAATACCGTCGCATTAAATGGGGATCATGAGTTCTTGCTGATGATAACAAGAAAGAGGAGGAGCTAAAGGAACGTAAGCACTTCCTCCGTCTCAGAATAAGTAGTACTAGGATATGTCACATCTAGATATATATTTTGTCCAGATTCGTAGTATGTCACATTTCATACTAGATTAATAAGACAAAGATAGTAGAAGGAAGAGAAAGGATGAGGAGGGCATCGGGCGGCCACAACAATTCTCGCTTGCCTAGGTACCTAGTACCGAGGTTGGCCTCGGTTTGTGTTGCCTTTGGCATGCGGTGCTCGAGCTACTGCTCAGCTGTGACAAGCAAACACAACTTTTCTTTACCTTTGTAGATACATGTGCTTGCCTGTAGCGATGACACGACGGGAATTACAGACACCAGTAAGGAAGAGCAACAACTATGCCGCTTGCTTGAGGGGCTGAAGTTGACCTAATAGTTTAAACTCAATATCGATCCAAAGTGTAACCGAATACAAAGATTTATGATATTGAGTGAAAATATTGAGCTTGATCTAATGCACTGTGAAACTTTGAGCAAAGTGACAGTGGGCCTGTTCGACTCAGATTGCTTTAGTAGCGGCGGTTGTTGTAACTACACTATCGATATTGCAAATAAAACACAACTGCTGCTTAGTCAAGTGGTACCGAACAATAGTCTAATGTAAAATTTTACTCCATAATATATTAATATATTTATTGATACCATCAAGTTTTTTTATTTAGAGTAAATTGCACTCACGATATAACAACTTAATATGTGGATGTAAATTTAGTTAAGAACTTGAGAATTGGACGTTGAAGGGCAACAGCCTGGTAACATGGATGCGTTCTAGTATAATAACTTATCAGTATTTTGATACAATAACTTAGCTCAGTATGTGCTATTTTAGTCCACTGGTGTTAGATGAGTTTTTTTTTTCACGATACCAATACGACATCAAATAGAAATCATGTGAATATTACTTTAAAATTTTGGATTTAATATATAAGAATTGAGTTCCTCATCCAATTTGCACCATCGGTCAGGATTTTTTCTTCACCTTCTTAAATCTTAACTGAAATACAAAATTTTCTACATAGTAAAATTTAATTGATTTTTAGTTACTAGATTGAAAAAATATACTTGTACATATTTATACATATTTATACAAATATATTGCTAAAATAAGTACTTAAAAATTAAATGTATATAAAAAATGCTCGAAATAAATAAATTGTTGCATCACCTTTTAAGTTATTATACGAAACATCCAACTTATAAGTTGCTGGCTGTTGCATCCGTATACTCATTTGTTATTTGTTAAGTTCTTGCACTAGATTACACCCATTTACTAAGTTATTATATTAGCACATGCTCAATTCGAGCATTAAGTTCTTACACTAAATTCTACTTTCCAAGTTATTATATTAGCACACTTAATTAATTCTTAAGTTCTTATACTTAAATTGCACCAAACTGATTGATTGATGTAAGATGAATACAATTTAAATCGCACCTAGTACTCTTTTATTTTAGTGATCGAGAAATGATGCTATACGCCCTCTGGTCTCTGCCTGCTCTGCCGGTCTTGCCCCCTCTTCTGCCGCGGAGACGCCCTCCAGAGCGACCACAGTCTCGCTCTGATACTCCCACTCCCCGCCCTCTTCCCCGCCCGCCTGATCTAGGGTTTAGTGGAGATATGGAGAGCTCTCGCCGCGCGCAGCGACCAGCCGACCACGGACGAGGGGATCAGGTGAGCTCCCCGCCACTCTCCCCCCCCCCCCCCCCCCACCCACCACACCCACGAACCCGCTCAATCTCATCGTGGCGTGTCTTCGTGTGTGTGTGTGTGGGTGAGGGGGAGTCCGCGCATGCCTTGTGGGGTTTTTTTTTTGGTTTTGGTTTGCTGGATGAGATTGAAATTGGGCAGAATGCGCAATTTACTCATTCATGTAGTGTTGGTGTTGGAAGTTCTGAAGACCTGCGTATTGTGGTGCCTATATAATCTTTTTGTTGCAGGTCAGTTAGTTCTGCCGCTTGTGCAAATTGAGTACTAGATAATATCTTGGATTATTTTCCATAGCAGAAGGTTGTGGGTGAAGATGTTACTAGACAACATGGAGTATAAAGGCCATTGTATTCATGCTAGGCGAATAAAATTACTAGTTTCTCTGTTTTTTCATTGCGCATAGGCGAAGGGGGTTATGTTGTTCAAATAAAGCATTAAGGCAACATTATATTTCCATATGCATGGACTATTTCTGATTATATATTCTATAATTGACACTGAACCTGTAGGGTCTGGAAAGGTCATATAAGCTTAGCCGTGGGTAGCTCGGATATTCTTTTTCTATTTCTTTTGGGTGAAAAAATTTAACAATTTTAGCTAATATTCGTTTGCATATATCTTAGATTCAAAAAAAAGATATGTCTTGATGCAAAATTTAGTCACTTTTGCTTGCATTGTGTAGATTTATTGCTATTGTGCCCCTATGCTCTGGCCTCCAGGCTTACTCACGACAGGTGATGAAACTACCAACATCTGTAGCTTTCCACCCATGCAGTCTTGTGCCAGGCTGGTTGCATGCTTTAGCTGTTTTGCATGTGTTGTCTGGCCTATTTTTGTTTTCTTGATGTCAGTTGACCAATGAAAGAGCTTATGTGTTGTCTGGCCTATTTTTGCATTGCTTACGATTAAACAATGTTCTAAAAGTCGGTGCTAGGCGCTGGGTAGCCACTGTGATTTGGCATATAGGATTAAACAAATGTTCTAAAAGTCAGTGCTAGGCGCTGGGTAGCCACTGTGATTTGGCATATAGGATTAAACAAATGTTCTAAAAGTCAGTGCTAGGCGCTGGGTAGCCACTGTGATTTGGCATTTGATGGTGCATTTGGTGGCTGCCCTGCCTTGGGGGCTCTATACTGCTATTTAATGTTATATTGTCTTCTTTTATGTCAAATGCTTGCTAACTGCTTGAAACTCCGTAGTCAAGTTGGTCCTAGGCAGTAGGCACCGCCTAGTTGACATCTAGGTGCTAGTCGCTGGCCTTGCTGACCCTCTAGCGCCTAGCGCCTTCTTGAACCAATAGGATTAAAGTGGATAAGTGTTTTAGCATTTTTTTGGAAGATATAATCAGCTTACCACGGGGTATGAACACCATTATCCCAAAGAATGGATTGCATATTTCAAATTTTGTTTACATGATTGATCCATAATTTTCCTGGTTGATCATGATATTCTTTACATTGCACATGCCATGATATAGATTTGAATGTTCCAACCAATTAGTTAATTGCACTGCCATCCTGTCCTATGAGAAGTTGAAAACACTAGCTGCACATGACTAAGCACTTGATTGAGTTATTCCCTCTGTTATTTCATTTGGTATGGCTTAGAGGTAGAGCTATAGGGTGCTTTTATGCTATTCTCATATCACCAAACCAAAAAAGCTGCGCATTCTTACTGGATAACAGATAACATGTCGACCACTTTTGTAGAGAAAATTATGTCTGTGACACGAGCAAGCATTAAAAGTATCACATGTACTATTGCTGTAGTTGATATGTGACGGAACTAACCTTTTGATTGTTTTGATTAGATATGCAATTGGGGGCAGCAAGCTAGAGGTGGCAACTGCATAATTTGCAAGAAACTGTAAGTTTTCTTGGAAAAATCTGAAATGATATGTATTCATAATTTTATTTGATCCTTTAGTTCTTTCAAGATGGAACCCACTTAGCATGATTATTGCTATAAAGAAGCCACCATATGAAGCGACATTGTCACCAAATTTTCACACAGATGGTCCCTAAATGCTTCAGATTATCACCTAATTTCTTCCCACACAAACCATTTTCTTGTTCTAGGATTAGGAACTTTTCTGTGAGACGACTATCAGTCCACATATTGCAACCGCAGTGCACATATTGATGCCCCGCATCAATGCGCAAGGGTTTATCTAGTTACAGTATAAGTACAAACCACCATACACTCATACCAGTGAGGCAACCAAAATCAAAGATATGTTTTAGGCATTAATCTTATTGATTGGAACTGTTTTTCTTGTTCAACCTTGTTGAAGTACATGGTTCTAATTGCTGTAGCTATATAATAACTTAGCTGTTGGTAAAATAATATTCTTGTGACTTGTGAGAGGTGATTATTCAATGGTAGCCTTGATTCCAGGATCTGTTCCAAACACCAAATTTTGAGCTAAGCACATCGCAACTTTTCTCATATTTAAATTGCACTTGAAAGAGGAACCTTTTTTTAAGTTAATACTCCCCTGGTCAAAAATATTTGTTGTTTAGGACAAGATTTGGTCAAAATTTTAAAATTCCAACAACAATTTTATGTTAGAATAAATGTATAAAATCTAATAAGTTTATGATATTACGATAGTACTTTTCAAGGCAAATTTATGTATATAATTTCTTTTGTTTTTAAACTAAGCATTTAAGAAACCAATGATGGTCGCAATTTTCAAAGTTTGTCCAAATCTTGGACTAAACAACAAATATTTTTGACCGGAGATAGTATTAATGTCAAAAATTTAATCACGGAGTAGCTTAAAGGTACTTGGAAATAGAATATAGAATGTAAGTTCTATATGTTTTCTATAGAGACTATCTATATTTATGGCACCATATATTTCATGAAAAAACAGTTAAATGTTTTAGCATATACTGTTTACACTGTAAATTCCATATCTTTGTCCATATATTTACACTGTAAATTACAATTCTTCCACTGTAAATTTAAAACTTACACAGTAATTTTTTCTAATACTTACATATACATATATACAAGAACTAGAAAGTACTAGTGCAAACTTACATTAAAAGGTGATGGATCCAAAACAAGTAACAAAAGAGCACCAATTTTAATCATCCAGATGCATGGTGAACCTAATCATGTTGGCATGAACGTCCAGATGCATGGTGTCACAGGCTCAAGGCAAAAATGAACGGTAGAACTAACGACTGAAAACAGACCAAAACGGAAATATAGCGAAATCGTTTTCTATATATTTATTCTGCATATGTAAGACCATTGGGGGTGCCAAGTCACCCACTATCCCAATTCCGCATCCTTGTTCGTGTGGGTGGCCCTTTTGTGAACTTTAATGTATTACACTGGACATTAATCTGTTGTTTAGCATTTTAGATCATCGGCAATTACCTTATATTCCAAGCAGCTTCATTGCATTTCAAAAGTAACCACATGCATCTACCAAGTTCAAATCAATACAAGATCAAATGCCTATATTTGGCGTGATACAAATAATTGCTGTGCACTCTCTGCCCTGCATTATTTTAAACCACAAGAACTACATAGTATTCAGAACAGCAGAATACATGACATAAACTCTGTTGTGGTTGAATGGGTTCCCAGCAACTTGAACTAAAAACTGAACTAAGCTGATAAATTGTTCATGCAGAAAATATTGCACGGGAAAGGCTTTGAAGTTTAGCTTCGAGGTTTTATAGTGACAACCCAAGAAAATATGTCATTAGTTACTTAATCTTAGTGTTTGCCATCCTCACTTGGGTTGAAGTCTGCTGCAATTTGAATAAACTTTTAACCATGTGTTTTACTGTGTGTCTTGGTATCTGAATTTAAAAATAACAAGAACTCACCCTGGAGTTGGTGTTCCTGACTACTCCTTTTCCACATTCTCTGGCAGACTTAGCTCAAGACTAGGACCAATTTCATTATCTGTAGTCAGAAAGCTGTGCTGGATGGTAGAGCCTGTTGGATGCCCATTACCCTGTGTCTTATATACCTGCTAGAATAAATAACAAATGACATTTTGTAATTTGCATACACCAGAAAAGTGAATTGAGAAAACATCACTTGTAGAATCTGCATCATTGTTTGGCAAAATGTTTCTGCATGCCTCAACCTTTTTCTGTAAATTGATGTTTTCTTGATGGACAAGGCTGACTTTCTTGTGTAGTTCCATGTTTTCCTGATGTATGAGGCTTCCCTACAATTCAGTGAGAAGTTTGTGCTGGGTCAAGCAAATTATCTCACTGCAATAAGATTTGGGACCAAATAGACTAGAGTACATAAGTAATGTTGATTGAATGTGCTAAGTGGTAACAACCTTCCTGCTTAATTCTTGAATTTGATCCATCATGACATTGTCCTGTAAAATGAATGTTAGTCAAAGTAGTTGTTGATATTATGCCAAGGAAAAATTAGAAGTGGATGGAGTGTTAACAAATTGTAATTTAACCTTCCTCAGACGGATATTTCTTAAGCTCATCTCCAGCTTTCTTTCCAAATTTTGCAAGTCTTCTACATCCAGACCAGAAAGCTGTTGTCCCAACAACTGTCTGCAATATCACATCATGCAGTCATTGTTTGAATGCTACTCTCTTCGTCCCCAAATACACCAACTTCTAGAGTTCAAACTTTGTCCCAAAGTAAATCAATTCCTACCTTCTTACCTACCAGTGATTCGCAAATCGATAAATTTTATCCCTTCAATACCCTTTACCTACCCAACAACCAATACTACTTGAGTCTCTTTTGTTTTTATTGCTCAACTTGAGGAAAGGCAAAGAATGTCCTAAGGGTGTTACTATCAGTGATTATGGAACAACTAGTGCAACTTAGGTCTCTTTTGTTTTTATTGCTTAACTTGAGGACATTATATAAGTCTCAGTCCGTATAACCTGAAGACATGACCAAAACCTCCAAATTTTATATTGGTAATATTAGTCTTATATGGTGCGTAGCATAGTAGATGCCTAGAGAGCCACAGTGTATGGTTATAGTTCATGGTTGCACTGATAATTGTGTTCATAGTGATACCATGTACTCCCCTGTTTCAAAATATAAGGCGTATTTTGAGTGGGCACAAGAATTGGGAAGTGTATAAAAACCAAGAGAAAGCGGAGTTAAATATGAACATACGCTCAAATATCTCGGGAATAGGTGAGGAGATGATTAGTGAGATGTTTCTTATAGATGCAGTAGAAGACCATATGAGAGAAAATGGGACGAATGAGGAAAGCTGTCAATAAATTCATACAAGCTTTATATTCTGCAGCAAGATGAAACCATAGCCTTATACAAAGAAATGGAGGGAATACGATCTATTGCAATAATATGGAGACAATTTCTTTTTTTTAATGTTCTATTTAATTTTTTAGTACTTAACACTTGTTTAATGGTTCTCAAGTGAATCATATGCACTAGCATACTAGAAAACAATCAAAGATACAGTCCACATTATTTATTTACTTTATCAATTTATCAATTATTCACATTCATAGAACTCATGCACATTTATGATTTATTGTAGGTTGGCTGAAGATCATACCGATGATATTCTTGCAAGTTATGCAGTTGCTGCCTCAAGCTTGCTGCCTCCCGTTGCCAAAGCTAGTAAAATGAAAACATTAAATTAGTATAGCTGGACGGTTTTGCTTGCAGCCTTATGTTCTTCTCTTCAGCATATGGATTTCTATTTATCATAGATATAACATGCAGAATTAAAAACTAGAAAGTGACAACAACATTAGTATGACCTTGCAGCACTTTTGAGTTTATAATGTTTTGAAAATGCTTAAGGTCAGACTAGTGAAATTAAGTACTCCCTCTAGTCAAATGTATTTGATGTTGGGAGAACTAAGCTCTCCCAACGTCAGATATATTTGACTGGAGGGAGTATTTGGATTTTTTTTAAAAGAATTTATGGTGCTACATGTTTGAATCATCAAATTGGTAGTGGTTCATTGTACATCATTTTTTGTCCTTCTTTAATCAACTCAAATATTCATCTTATGAACTACTCGGACAATATTCTTCTTAATTACATTGAATTTGTGCTTTTCCATCTTTTCTGATGAGAACTAATCTTTTTGAGCTTCTTTGTTGGGTGCTTGCATTCACTTTGCTATTTGCAGCTGTTTCACAAAAGCATCAGAAAATAATCAACACTTCTCTACGAAATGAATTAAGATGACAGAACAATGCATAGTGAAATCTTTGTACAGTAAATTAGATAAAACATTGGGGTGGGGGTTGAAGTAGCAGAAAACCCCCATGTTATGGCTTGTCGACTGTTGGCCTTGTGGCACAGAATCTTCGACTTTATGGTCAAAGTTTTTACAAAACCCTTATCCATCCAAACCCTAAGTCTCATGGGGGCCAAGGTACCACTATATGATATATATGTTGCATTAAGTTTACACTGATCCAAACCGTCCTTTTGTTTTTCATTATACATACATCATTTCTTAATAAGATCAAGTTTAAAATGCCCTATGGTAACTTGTAATTGCTGTTTGATCTTGTTATCAACTATTCTGGTTTGCTTGGTCAAAAAAGTGGGAGCTGGTTTTCAACCTAAATTCTAACTGGATGAGAGTTAAAACAGTTAAGAATCAGTGGGGATCAGTAGCACAGGTCTCCAGCAGGCAGCAGTGTCTTCATGCTTAACAATCTAAAGTGAACTTGACCAGAAAGGCATTTGTTAGTGATAGTAACAATCTTAGGTTGGGATCAGCATATCAAATCCAACAATTGTAATAACCCACTTGGTACATAAACAAGCTAAAGACGCTTCATAACAGTCACTGCAATTAGTTAAGAAAAAGGTCACTGAAATGTGTAATGTCTCTTGCAGAACATATAGTACATGTCTTTTGTTTCAGTCAGAAATTTAAGTGGGGCAAAAATTGGAGTATTGTCGTAGTGATTGCCCAAAATATTATGAAATACCTCTCAATATACCTTTGATTTCACAATATGTTGTATTAATTTATGTTTTACAGGCATAAAACAGATCCAACTTTTAATGACATATGTTTAGTTTAGCTACAATAATTGTTGGGTATTTATAGAGCAGCACATGGTACTTATGCCACAAGCCCACAAATAAAATAATTCACGTTTGCCCATCCTAATTCATGCTAGCATCTATATTGCAGAACATTTTTGATACTATTTTTTTTTTCCCAAAATGAGCCTTGAAAATGCCACTCTTCCTAGGGAATGCCAAATGCATTTTTTCACAAATGCAAAAACTTGCAGATAGACACATATTTGGCAGCTGAATTGGTGTCATATGGACAGATCTTGTGTTGGAGCTATTTCACCAGTTCTTTCATTGGAATAATGTTAACATTTAATCAGTGATATATGAGATGATTCGCCTTCAACGACCTCTCATTTATCATCATGAAGAGTCAGAAGAACCCGATTGTCAAGTTACGCCTTTTACCATATACTCCTCTCCATGAAACAGCTACCACTGGTAAATAAATTGCTTTCTGTTCTAATTGGTGTTCTAAACAGCTATCACTGGTCATACCTACTTGAACCACTTTAAACAAGTCTGAGAACATACCTTGTATCAATGTTCATATACTTGAACCACTAATGCAATTTACTCTGTTAGAAACAGTGGTATTATCCGTGCCAATGATGCACTCTTGTTTTCTTTTGCAGTTCATTTGTCCTCATTTTAGTCCCTGATTTAAGTTGGACATTCTTATCTCACTATAGACAGTTGAATAAGTAATCTAGGGGTCAAATATAGTGGAGCTGTGCTATCCAATCTTGAGAGCAATGTGGAGCTTTGATCTGTGTTCTGATGGTATCATGAAACCTCAGTATTTAAGTAAGGATTTTATAATCCAGTACTACAGAGAACAGCTAGGCTTTGGAGCCAGTTATTTGAGTTTTGAAGTTTGAACCCTCCATTATTGGATATGGATTAGGCTTATATCTAGAAGTGGATATGGGCTAGATGCCTAGACTACTGTAAGGTGCATCTCTAGCGACACTTTGACGGTTCATTTGGCTCAGTCAGATGGAGAACATGCCTGCTTAACTTAATTAGTGAAAGCAAGTCAAATAACTAAGCAGCAACTCTTATCAGCAAAACTAATTTGTGATTACGATCTGTGGCTTGTTTATTTCTCCCATTTCTTTTATATGAACTGCGTGTAACTCGAATTTTATGTGAATACTTAGTAACTAGCACCTCTATTTTGATTTGGACCCAATTTTTCAACTGGCAAGAAAGAATGGGAGTACAAGATCAAAGGGTGGGAGTAACTCTTAGTCTTAGGCGTCGGGATTGGGCAAGATTTGTTGTGCACCTAATTTTCTTTCATTTCTCGTACTTGAACTTGTTTGTGCATATAAGTATATGATCATCCAACTATTTCTAAGAGGAAATTAACCACAAGCAACAAATAGGAAGTTTATATATTCATACCTTTGCCTCAGAACTTGCGTTCATGGTCAGATGGGGATCTTGTTTCGTCTCATTGTATCTCTCAATTATGGATTTCATGCTGGTTGAAAAAAAAAATCAAGATTCCATTAGAATACATGTCAACACATGCCGCGGTAGTGTTGAATGCTATCATATAGCTCCTGCTTATTTTGTAGGACGTGGGCATCAGTATGTAAGATGACAAATGCAAACTTTTAATGAAGGCCTAGTTCTTGTACAAGTAATCCACGTGGATTATATAACTGTAAGGTCGACAAAAAGAATTAAGTGCGGAATGTTTTGAGTTAATTGGGTCTTCTGCTTAATTTGCTGTTATCTTAAAACTAGTCACTGTTCTCCTAATTTGTCATCTTTTTCCTACTTAGTTTGTTGCTTTCTATGAATCTTGAGCTATTTGTATGGAGAAAAAACATGACAATGCCAACATGACAAGGTCGATTTATGGGGCATCGATTGAAGATTTGAAGGACAAGCTAAAGGTCTTTCAAGAAGCGAGAGTTGTCTGGGTTCGGAGATCGGCAAATATGGCAGCTCATTGGATTGCGAAGGAAGGCTGCACAACGACCTGGCTTTCGGTTCCACCGGGTTTCATTACGCCCTATTTGGTAGATGATTGTAATACTGATAGAATGGTACATAGAGTTTAGCAGTCTTTCCCCTTAAAAAAAAGAGATGGTTTTGCAGGCACTGCAAGACATGCCTCAATTTCTAACTGAGGATCCAAAGCACTTTGAAGATTAAGCTTCAGGCGTTGTCAACATAATGCACAAGTAGTTGCATATTTGCGTTGTAACAGGGGGCTTGCTCCAGTAACTCAGTTCATCACATCATTGTCAATAAATCTCACTTAGAATGTACATGAGGTGTGTGGTCGACTCAGCACTTAACATGATGTAATCAGTTGGAACTCAATTCAGTACCTGTTCCTATTAAATTGATTTATTAAACGTTGTTCGTCCATTTGCTACAAAACTGAGTAAATTTTATACTCCCAAAATGCATTCAGTGGATGATTGAACAGGATGTTTGGATATACAAATATTTCTATGCATCTGGTCTGAATACTTTCTGAAACAGAATGGTCTGAGCACTAAGCAAGCCAACCTGCTATGGCCATGACATGAGGGTTCTATCCATCTGTTGTTCCTACTTGTCATGTACGGCTGGGCTGGGCCTAGCACAAAACTACTCATGTTGTTTATTATTATTAAGTAATTAGATGGTTGATTATTTTAATTTACGAACATTTTGGTAAATTTTGATAACAAAATTTTAAAAAAGCCCTTTGTATTTCTGATCATGTGGAAGACGCACGCTGACATACACCACCTTATATGCATATCACACGTTATATATGAAGCGTGCTTCTTTAAACACATGGGCAGACTAGCGATGAATCCATAACCCCACTAAATTAAATGTGCACCAGTAATCATGAGCATCAAGATTTAAATTCTGTTGTTTACCCACAACTCCACTATGCTCCCTTTTTCCCTACCCAGTGGCGGAGCCAGCGGTTAAAACCTATGAGGTCAAAGCTGTAAAATTATGTAAGTTTTCTATAGTTGCAACACAAATATTAATAGTTTTTGGGCTATTTAAAAACCTACGGGGTTAGTTGATCTCACAAATTACATAGCTCTGTCAATCTCCCTATCCACGCACTCCTTTCAAAGTGGGCGAATCCACCATGCTTCCTCCTCCCCTACCCACACACCCCTTTTAAAAAAAATCTATCAATCTTGTTACATCATTGTGAATAGCATGGCAAATAATACAGTTGTCTCCTAATCTGTTTTTGAAAAAAAAAAACGTTATCCCCAGAGAAAAACAAATCGGGCCAATTGTCTAGTAACTTTTTTCCCTTGTGGATTTACTTTGAAACCTTAAAAAAGGTTCAGAAAACAACGTATCTATAGATGATACGCAATATCTTTGTCTGTAGTTTAATAAGACCAGGATGAACAATGTAGAACTAATTATATTCTTTTGTACAATAACATACACTTAACATAATATTAGGACTTCGACAATGGTTGAGGGACATAAAGTAAAGATCTAGATAAAGCTGTTGTCCTAGCTACATATATCTTCCTACCACCAAGTTGATTCATTGATCAGTAGCTAGGGAGGAATTGAAAAAAAAGCGTTCTTTCATTCTCACTTACCAAGAGAAGGAATTTTCAGATATTGTGTGACTCCTTATGAACGCTTACATAGATTGTAGTCAACGACAAGTCCATTATCCCACTAAATTCAAGTTAAAAGTACGAGAATAGTGATAAATCTCGAACCAAATTTTCGTTAAAACACACACATATATGTAATATTACTGAAGATCATAATTTACATTCTATCAGACAAAGTCATGCACTTACGACTTAATCTTATCTATGATAGTACTTTATTGATTTTGAGGAAATTTAGCACGTTCTGTTTGAGGATTCTCCTCATTCAAGAGTTGTAATGGTCTATGGATCGCGCAGAACCATCCAAAAATTCCTTAAATCAAACCAGTAAAGTCGATTTCAGAGTAAGAATCTAAGTGGTCCAATCACCGTACAGATCTCTCCAAAGCAAACGCATCATACCAAGTTGGTACGAGGTATCTCTGCTACTTACATATCATCACTGCCCTAACTAAAGTCAACCAAAGCGTTCTAACTTCTAAGACATGCTTAACCCCGTAACTAGCAGATCTAATTAGGAGCTTAGATCCTAATTAAGCTAATTAATGTGGGAGTGAAGCGCAAAGAAAAAAAATCAATTACCTGGTGCTGGCAAAGTCATAGAGACGGCCGGTGCTGGAGAAGACGAGGAGACCGACCTCGGCGTCGCAGAGGATGGAGAGCTCTCTTGCCTTCTTGAACAACCCACTCCGCCGCTTTGAGAATGTCACCTGTCGGCTCGTCGCGTTGTCGATCCTCTTTATCTCTATCTTCCCTCTCCCCATCTTTCTCACCGATCTCCTTCTCCTCCTCCTTCTCCTCTTCCCTCTCGTAGATCTATGCAGAAACAACAACTAGCAATAGCAACAGACTTCGTTATCTTTTAAGCTAGCTCTCTCTCTCTAATCTTGTGCTAATCTCTTTCGAGTGCTCTTTACAGGTAGCTCTATTTCTCTAATCAAGGCTGGTTAGCTAGCTAGCCTTGATGCACTACAACTTCTTCCTTAAGAAAGTATTCCAAGAGAGGACATCAAATATATAGTTAAACAAGTACAGGACGCGTTTGGAGGCTGCACGATGCAGGCAGGGTCTTCCAGGATCAATCAATTAATCCCTTTTTTAGCTTTCGTCTACCTCGTCCTCATTTGTTAATGTGCCATGATAAACTTATCAAAACCTTCGTCGTATCGATGGCCGACGCGTGCGTGAGAGGATGGCCATCATGATGCTGCATTAGTGTCTTAATTAATTAATTAATTCAGCTGTGTTTGTCGCAAGCTATAGGTATAGCTAGCCTCTTTAATTAGGTTGCTAGCTAATGCGGTTTCCTTTATTGTTTTTCTGAGTTTCGTTTTTGGAAAGGAAGGTGTGATGACTGACGAGGTTCATGAAGATGAGGAATAATTAGCTAAAAATAAAGCAAATCTTCATGATACTCTGTCACCTAATTAGTCTTGATGGCTAATTAACTAGCTGGCCTGTCTGCCCTTTTTTGCAAAGCTGATGGATTCAATATGTGACTCATGATCGAGTTGGCTGTCTTGTCCCAAATTAAAAAACATTTTACTTAGAACGATGCTAAGATGCTCTCTACTTAGTATTATACTTCGTACAATAGTAATGATCTGAACCATTCGTTATTAAAAATAAATTAGTAATTTACTAATACAATGATTATGGGTAACTTTATTATTTATATTTTTTCCGTCTAGATCAATCTATGGTTATCCATTCCGTTGGCATCGCTGATATTCCATCAAAAAAGAAAAAAAAAGATTTAGTCACTGTCAAATGATGATTATACCCTCCATACCTAATTTTTATATCCCTCCGTACCTAATTTTTAGACAATAATGCCTTTTCATGTTTCTACTACCGTTAACTGGGATGGTAGTACAAATAGATTCAAACCCTTTGATCAAATGAGATCAACGATTCAGATTATTTTCTACTATCAGTAGAGAGCACCGGAGTGAGGCTCTTTTACTTATTTAGTCCTATAATTCATGTACCGGTTCAATTTCTATCTTAGTTGATGCTTCTATTCTTGATGTGAACTTTTTTACCCTTAAAAAGCATATAGTAAAACGTACATGTTACAATTAGACTATGAGTACCTAACAACAATTTACTTTAAATTATACTTGTTTTTGAGATGCAATTAAATTAAGAGGACATTTACGATATAATTTACTGATAGTATGTAATGCTAGTATAAACAAGGGCACTTTAAATATTTTCCACAAAATTTAAAAGGCCGAGTGACATGCTCACGGTGAATGGAGGTGGTAGCGCGGTGTACAGCACGGACTCATGGTGGTGGTGGTGAAGAACAAGTGAACAACATTGAATAGGAATGGCATCGAGCTGAGGAAAACAAGTAGCGTTGTTCCGCTATAAATAGAAAAACAATTTTAATTTTATATTACAATCTATAAGTGTGAGGACAAATCAATATAAAAATTTGGATTATGCTGATAGTATATATTGCTAGTAAATTATTTGGTAAACGTTCTCAAATTGAGATGTCAAAATTTAATTAGTCAAACAAACTATATGTTTCCTTTCGCTACCTAGGACGGAAGGATTGGTCTAAACAACTGTGCTGGTACAGCAAGTGTTTAATTTATAGACTGAGGCTGAGTTTGTTTGAGCATATTGGCAAGGCTAAATAGTTACACACAAAACAAGAAATGTCAATAGCATATAATTAATTAAATATTAAATACTGTAAAATTAAAAATAGATTTATTTGATTAAAAAACTTATATATAGAAAGTTTTTTTTAAAAAATACACCGTTTAATAGTTCGCAAAACGTACTCACGGATAACCGTTAGTTGCTCTTTAGAACTGAGCCTTCTATTATAGGAGTATACAGATACACAGGGGCTTCGCTTCAATTAATTTGTAAGTAAAAATAGCAATGTCCGTTTCCTTACTCATAACTAATTTGCTTATAAAGCGAAGATATGTAAATTGGGATAACTAACACATGCTCATGCCCAAAGAAATAAAATTTTGGCGTGGTGGTGAAATTGTTAGAGCAGGCATGAATCGATCCTAAAATGCACAAATTAACACATTGCATATTACCAGTCATGCCATGAAATTAAAGAGGGTTTAACTGTCCTTAATCCATCTTAGAGAATCTGAATAATGTATTTAGCAGTATTTATATTTTTTCGGGATATTCATAATTTATATAATAATCAATCACTACGTAAAACTATAACAAGTCATGACGCAATATATGGCTTGGCCAAAAATCTCTCAGCTTGAACATGGCCAACACATGCGTATCTCTGAGCTATACAAACCAGACATGTACAAGGGCATATATGCCCTTTTACCGCGAAGTTAACACCATTAAGTTCTCTTAACGGAATAGAGATAAACTTGTGATTTGATTAAAAAAACGAAGATAAAATCATAAAGTTGATAAAACAATGATAAAATCAAAATTACAGAAAACACAATTGCCGTATATATATACATCATCTATATTCATATATAAAGCCATATTATATATAACAATGACAAAGAAATTAAAGCACATTTTTTACAGCTGTTAGACGGAAAACTTCAACCATTACAATGGAGACAAAGGTTTAGTGATCATATATATATAGATGCGGTTGACCAGCTCATCAATATCGGTCATTAATTACTTATCATTGCTATTTTTCACAACATTGCTGAAAAGGTGTCTTTTAAATGATTTTAGCCCTTTGTTTTGTTTATCCTATATCGTGATTCGTGGGGATATGTGGTCCATTATTGATTTGTCGTCTAGTTCACATGCATGTGAGGAAACCACTATATTATATATCTCTCAGGTGATGTCAATACTTCTTAAGTCCAATTCTTAGTCGCCAAGACATTGCTTATTTCAGTCTAAGATTATTGTAGTCTAAATTATTGAGCCAAATTATTGTAAGCTAGATTATAATAAGCTAGAGTAGAATAATATGTGAGTTGTTTGTTTCTCTGGATTATTGGAGACATAGATTACTGGGTTTAAAAGGCTAAATATTTATTACAATAATCTATCTATTTGTTTCTCTAAATTATCGAAGACATGAATTACTGGGTTTGAAAAGCTAAAGTCTATAATATTTTCAGCTGTTTGTTCGGATGGATGGTAGAGATGGGTAATTTTTTTCAAGTTTCTTAGGGCAATGGGTCTTTAGCCACGCAATAATCTGAAAAAAAGTACCTTTGAAAGAGATTACCAGATTATACTAATCTAGGTTCTAGATTATAATAACTGTTTGTTTCAGATTACTTCTAATAATTTAGATTATAATAATTTTTAGCCGAATCAAACATGGCCTAAGCAAGACAATTCAATTTGGTATAATTAAATTAATCACTTGATTTTAAGCATGCAAAATAGTGTATATATTACGTAAACTTAATTACTTGTTTGGGCTTGTAAGTCAAGCTAAAAAGCTAAGTCCAAATAAACAGATAAGTTTTCGGTTGGGATTTTCAAAACCATAATCCACTCTCTTTAACTATTTAAGCCAAAAGCTACATTTGAATAACTTTTTTTTCTTATGTGGATTAGATTAGAATACTATCCTTGAACTTGTGGCTTAATATCTACTGGCTTATAAACCATAAAAATCGAAAAATCAGCTTAAAATCTTAAGCTAATAAGTCTAAACCTAAAGGTGCCTTACTCTAACTTTAAGTTTTGTTCATGTATCATATATATAAATGAAGAAACCATAATAGTTAGCGTCTCATATATATAATGCCATCGAAATTGTGCAGCTGAAGCATCTGAATTTTGACCAACTACTAGTTTTTAGTGTTCCATCTTATAAAAATATATAGTTTGACTGTTCAAGATTAGTCCACCCAAAAATTAAAAAAAACACTCCTATATATTATTATCAAAATAGTGCAAAGCCGCTCTCTCCAAACCAAGTACGCCTAGGAGAAATGGTCAAGCTTATTTTTGAATTAACAACTAATTTGGAAGATACATATCAGATTCAGATCGCCGACCATTCTCCTTTAAAATGATGACAACTATACATAACCAGCTTGACATGCGAGCTCCATCTATTTGGGAAAGCATAGCGCAGGTAAACCCTACATGTGCCAAAGATTTTGGTGATCTCTTTGGCATGCACCAAGCATATGTGCACGTGAAATCATAATGCTGGAGTTGTGTAAAACTCCTATTTTTGTCCTATAGCTTGTAAATCGTTGTCAAAATTTAAATTTTAAAACTAATTTTAAATTTTTTTCATCGCAGTTTATTTTTTAATATTAATTTTTAAATATTTAAAAACATACATATATATAAAGTTTTATCCATTTATAAGCCGTATGAGTTATAATTAGCATATGATCAACTAATGGGAGCCTAACTTAATTTCTCCAACCAACCACTGTGCATTTCGAAATTTAGCAATGGCTACATCATAGCTCATCGCGTGGTAGCTCAGTGGCGGTGAGAGCATTGTACAATGTAAGTGGCTTCGATGTGTAGCCTCGAGGGTCCTCGATGTAGGATTGTAGGAATACGATGAAATCATAGCTTAAGCCACTCTCCTCTTCCAACGTATTGATGGCTTTAGTTCTGATAAAGGATTTTTTTAGTCCCTAAAATTTCCTAAAAATTTTCTAGTCCGCTCCTCACAATGTTTCAATTTATAGGTAAATTTAGTATGTATCTATCTATTATATTATTAAAACAATCTTGAAGGAAACACCATATCCGTTGTGGAGGCTAAAAATTCTTACATTAATAAAAAAAATTAAAAAATACATAATTTAAAAATAACTAAAATTCAAAATAAAAAAAAGAGTATTGAAAGAACATTTCCTGTAGAACACAATACGAGATTAATTAAAATTCAAAATAAAAAATAAAATAATTCTCGAAATTAGGAAAACAAGAGTTCAAGTAAAAATACAATTAAGAAATAAATGAAATTTGGAATAAAAACAATAATAAGGAATATTGAGAAAAGAGATAGTCTAGAACACGATACGAGATTAACTAAAATTAAAAAATTGGACGTTTCTTTATTTAGTTTAGAGAAAGAATTTGGACGTAGCACCATTGAAAAACGATTTTTATGGACATACCCCTTATTTTCTTACAAGTGGGCTAAAAGAAACGCCCTTATGTAAAAAGATTTGGATGCTATTCGATTAAGACCCGCATGAAAAAAATTGAATTTCACAGGCAGCCCTCTTAATAGGTGTAACATCCTGAATTTTTTTTCAATTCTAAAATCCAAAAACAAAAATTTGGAGTAATCCATTTTTTTTCAAAATTCCGTCATACTGGTATTTATTGGATTTTCTTTTCTTTTTCTTGTAATGCTAGTGCCAAATTTAGAATAATATTTATTGAAGAACCATGATTATCAATTAAGAAACATTTGCAAATAAAAGCAAATACTAAGGGGTTGTTTGGTTGAGTGCCACACATTGTCACACCACATCACACATTGCCACATCACATGTTAGGTGTGTCACAGATTATTAGCATAGCGTTTGGTTGCTTGTTTCAATTGCGGCAAGCCACTTTCTTGCTCCATGGGCCTACATGTCATATACTCATTTTCTAGCCAAACATTGCCACACTAGCCAACAAATTGTTGGCCACACTTTATGGCAAATTGAGTTGTGGCAATGTTAGGCAATAACCAAACATACCCTAAATTATTTTCCTAAAGGCTCTTTTTACGAATTAATAATCCTTTAAAAAAATATTTTACAAATGAAAGGAAACTAGTAATTTATTTTCTAAAAACCTCCTTGTGAAACTAAATTCTTTAAGAAACTAAGTTGGGTCCCTCAAGTTTCCTCTTCTCCTTTCTTCCTCCCTGGCCCAGCTCCCCAAGCCGGCCTAGCTTGACTCAGTCCAACGGCCAAGTTGGCCCACGAGCCGCCGAGCCGAGCCAACCCCCACCTCCAGCTCGTTCCCCTTTTCTCCCAACCTCCTCTGCCTCCCAACGCCACGCAGCCGCCGCGCTGCCTTCCACGGTGGTCGGATTCCCCACGGACCTTCCTTCCTCGGCCGCACCGCAAGCAGCAGCACGCGCGCCAGCCCTAGCACCGATGGCCCGGTGCCCGTGCGCGCGAAAGAGAAGCACGGAAGAAGAGAGAAGAAAGGAGAAAATAAGAGAGGGGTGAGACTGATGTGTGAGCCCATTAAAATTTGATTAAGGTTAATGAAAGTAGTTAATCTAACTAAATGTTTAGTTGTATGCTTGACAGGTGGGCCGTGCCTATTATAAAATGAGTTAAAACTCTAATTTAAAAACTGTGACATTGACAAGTGGGCCTGGTCAAGGTACAAGTTGACCGGGTCAGTGTTGACCTTGGCCCCACCTGTCATTGAGATACGTTATCTTTTCTTATACAAAAATAATTCCAAAAATAGGAAAATGGCTTAACAGGAGGATTTAGCAATTAATTTGATTTAGTTTGAATTTGAAACTTTGGAAGGCCATAACTCTATAGTTTTAAATCGGATTTCAACGAAACTTTCACCAAAATTCTTCTAGAATCAAGACCTACCCAATGGCATTGGTTTTAATTTTTTATACCTTTTTCTAGGATTTTCCCCTTTGCATTTGGATAGGAGGACCGCTTTTTGACCCATCGTTTGTCGAACAGGTTACATCTGTGAAGAAGAAGAAGCCACAGTCAATGAGGAGCCGTTGACTGAGCAAGGCAAGTCGCTACGCTCCCCTCCTTGAGCATATTGATCCTATTTTTATAAATGTGTTGATTGCAAATAAAATACATGCTACTTATGAAAATGTGTACCTAAACTTGTTTGTAAGCCATCTTTGAAATTGTTACCATATATCCTTGTTGCCTAAGTCTATTATTTATGCATGGTAAATTATTGATACTACTTAGCATTGCTTGTTTAGACGAATATACACTCCATGTATGGGATGGACGTGAATGCGGTGATCATTCGGTGTGAGTGATTGTCGAAAGAATGGTGAAGACATGAGCGTCACCCACAATTCAAAACCTTTGCGAAAACCAAAAACTTAATAAAACAAAACATTTTCGACTGGGATGGTATGGATAGAATATGGGTGGTTCTATGAAATGGCAAGCCACCAACCTTGGTCAGTTAAGGACCAAGTAAGAAGCTATGTAGGAAACGAACAGAGTACGACCACATTTCTCGAATGGGTATAGACTTGGTGGATTAGGTAACCCAAGTGGGATGACGCCTATCATGGTAGTTCTGCAGTTGTTACAGATGTGAGTAAAGATGTGTTGGACCAATGGAATGTCATGACGAAAACCTAAAATGCAACTAAGTATATTATATGTATTATGTAACCCCATAGTACCTCTGAAACGCCAGGACTCCTCTCACCACTGGCTCGAGGTAGGGTTGGGCGTTGGGGTGCAATGAAGATCCATAGTCCTTGGAGCGGGCGCCGCAATGCAAGGGTAACCAAAAAACCGGGCCGTCACAACTCTCACGTGTTGGGTGCATCACGGAGTGCGGGATTAAAAGCGTACATACACTGCAGTGTGAGTAAACAAATCTATTCGAATAGCCATACTCGTGGTTAATTGAGCGCCGGGACTTGTACTACTCTTGACTAGCATCATAAGTTTTAATCTTGCTTAGAATAGGATTGGGAGGGAATGTGTGACCTTGCCCGATGTGCGGGAAGGTCGGAATGATGGAAAATTATGGAAAACTGGATACGAGGGTAAACCGGACCAAGCGAGTCATGGAGAAGGTGGATGAACCCTTGTTGAATAACGACAACTTCAACTTAAATGTTGTTTTCAATTAAAATTGCTAAGTCATAGGTTTGTGAAATGAATTGTGAAATCTAGCTTTATGCAAATAAACCAAGCCATCCTTGAACCCATGTGTGCACTAAATGCATTTTGTAATAGTGGCTTGCTGAGTACGGTTGGTACTCACCGTTGCTTAACTTACTCTTTTAGAAGAAGGAGTTGGAGTCAACCCATACGCGTGCTATGCTGACGAGGATGTGCCGAAGATGATGGAGTAGGGACCTAGGTTCATTATGGAATAAGATGGACAGCCGCCGCTTCACTTCTGCTACCTCATCTATTTTTTTTGGTGTTTGGTAATGTAATTGATCATGCTTGGTCTATTTGGGTTCCACTCGGGCAACCCTTGTACTATTAATGTATTGTAAAACTTTTATAACGATGTTAGCCATGTGATATGCAACATTGTCATGGTGTACCATCTACTGATTCAGGAAATGGTATTGTAAACATATGGGGTTTCCGATGTACAAAGCTAGGGGCCAACAATAGGCTCGCATGTGAAAATAGTATATTTTTGCATACGGGGCTCTTAAGGAGACCACATGCAAAAATCAATTTTCTCATGCGGAGGATCTCCCTCCGCCTGCAGTTCACCGCTACTCCATATAATATTTTTTCTAGCACTCTGCCTCTTCGCCTCCCCTTTTTTTTCTCCTCTCCCCTTTTCTCTTCCTCTCTTTCCTTTTCCATTTCCCACTTCCCCTTCCTCCTCTTCTCCTCCTCCACTTCCTCTTCTTCTTTCCCTCCATCCAGCGGCTCGGGACGACGGCGTGGGGAGCGGCGGCGCCGTCACATGGATCCAGTGGCTCGGGAGCGACGTTGGCACGTGTGATGATGGCAACGGCAACGACAAGTTCAAGGGCAGCAGATCCGGCGGCGCCATCCTCAGGAGGGGTGGATCTGCTGCCCTTGGCCTCGGAAGGTGCGATGGCGATGACGGAGCTCAAGGGCAACGGATCTGGCTTCGCCGTCCTCGGGAGGGCTGGATCTTCCGCCCTCAGCCCCGAGAGGGGCGACGGTGACGATGAAGCTCGAGGGCGACAGATATGACGGTGCTACCCTCGGCCTCGGGAGGGGTGATGGTGACGGTAATGACGAGCTCGAGGAGGATGGGAATGGAAGATAGGGTTTCGGTCGAATTTGTTTTTTGAAATTTTTGTTTTGTTTTTCATCAAAATTATTTTCATAGGTGGTCGGTATAGGTGACTGCATGTAGAAATCCCATTTTCGCATGCAATTGTGTTGTCTGTATAGGAAAATGTTGATTTTCACAAACACCTGGGTGTAGGCGGCTGCTTCACCCGCATGTGAAAACGGATTTTGGCCGACTGCAAAACTCGTTTTTTACTAGTGTAGTGGGTTAATTGGTTTTCTATATCATGGTTGGTTTTTAGAAATCAGTTTTTATAGGAGAAAAGTGTGGGAGAGGAATGGAAGGAGGACAACCTTTTTTTTAACGACCGATGTGAAGTTTCATAATATTGATATAGAAAAAAAAGTTTCAATTCTGAGAAGTTGTAACTAGAAAAAACAAACACCCTATGACTCCCTCTTTTAAGTAAAGTAGCAGAGAGAATGGATGATGGATTAGTTCAGTGATACGGTAAAAGGCTGTAGTTCAGATACGGTAAAAGGCTGCAGTGCAAATTGGGACACAATTATTGTCTACTATAGCAGGTAAGTAAAACGGGTGCCGCTCGTTGAAACCTGATTTCGGCAATAAGAAAAGAGGGTAGCGCACAAGTGCCAAACATGATAGGTTAGTAGACAAAGGATTTAGACATGTTCAGGTCTCCTATGAAGAAGTAATATCCTACTCCTGTTTTGGGGATTGTATCCACCGAGTTATGTATTGATCTCGTGATCAAGTTGTATATAAAGAAAAACCTAGCTAATTGCTATTGCTCTATCCCCCCTCAAGGGACGTCCTGCCCTCTTTATATAGGTTCAGAGGACAGGCTCACAAGTCGAAGACCGAACCACATATGGTACAGGACTCCTAAGTATTATCCATAATACTCTCGACTTAGGACTATAAGCCGTTTCTTAATACACAAGGTAACATAATACTTAAGTCCTAAATCTATTACATGATCATCACTTATAACCTATCCCCTATAATCAGTCGGATAAGCTAGCCGTGTGGGTATATGGTACCCACAATCTCCACAATAGCCCCTGAGACCTTCACAGTCGACGAGATAACTCTGTCTCAAACCAAATTAATCCATAGTCGAGTGTTTCCATGGCCGAATGCTTCAATATCCGAGTGTTTCCATCATCTCTGCCTGGGCCTCTCGAGTGCTTTAATCAATCCAAAAAAGGCTGTGAAGGGCTAAAAAGTTATAAAAAATATACCTAGGTGCATTGACTAGATGCACCTAATTAGGTGTAGTCCCGACTATGTGTTTAGTTAAACAAACTAAGCATATAGTCAAAAACTTGAACAATCTCACCCATCCGAGTGACGTTATATAAATAAATGTTTAGCCAAAGCCAAAAGCAGTCATAAAAATCATATAGCATATAACCTTATAAACAAGGCACGGTGCATAATTTTCCCGAGTACTGGCATCATATTAAGCTCATGCTGCCCAAGCTGTCATGCCCGAGTCCTCTTGACACACACAACTTCATCATCCTCAGGAATATATGGCATTTATGGTATAAAATCCGAGTTAATAAAACCCATAAATAGATTTGCCAACCGCCTGAATAATATGACCAAAATATAATCAACCTAAGCCATAATATTGGTCTTAATCAAAAAAGCACACCAATGTGGCAAAATAGCATTGATATAATTAATTGCTTTGTAAAAACCAAACAGCTCCAACAACTTATGAAAAAGTTGTCAAGATAGTTTTTAAAAACTTTACTGTTTGTCACCTCCCAAATTGCATCGTACCAACTCTAAAAGAAGTTGTGCAACTGCTGTATGAAAGGATTTTGAAGGTATTGAGCAATAGAACACGTGCATATTGCCAAGGCAAATTTGCTTAAGTCTCCAAAGACCCATGTCTAGCCACACCCGAGACATGGGCTGTAAGCTTCCCATGGGCTTCGGCCTAAGCAAGAGGAAACCTGCCGATACCCTAATAAAATAACCACTGAAGCACCATCGTCTTCCCCGCCGCTTCAACTTCTGAAAAATTCCCCTTTCGCGCTTCTGTTCACAAGCACCTCCGCAAAAACCTAGAACACGAAATCTGCCAAATCCATTCATCCAGCTGCTTTAGATCCCATGAAAATCCGCTGCGCTCATCCTGTTCCTTTCATCCTCTCCATAAACCCTAGCCTCCAACTCTAAACTCGATCCTCCCCGAATCTCGCTCATGGCAGAAGAGAGAGGAATCCCCTTCGACCAATGGGCAGCTTCTGATGTAAAGGAATCGACGTTAAAGGAAATGGTGAAGGATGGAGTCCTCCCAGCAAAAGAGATCATCGGCTGGCGGCATACGGCGAGGAATTCCCAACTCTAGACACTGGTGAGATTGTCATCTTTACCCACTTCTTTTACTGTGGATTTGGCCTGCCAACCTCTGAATTCTTCTGCGGCATTCTTGATTACTACGACATCAAAATCTATCATCTAAACCCAAACTCTGTACTACACATTGTCATCTTTATCCATGTTTGCGAAGCCTTTCTTGGAATCTATTCCCACTTCAATCTTTTTCGCCGCATGTTTTCTCTCAAAGCCCATCCGACCAAAGATAACCCTTGTGTTGTCGGCGGTGCGGGATTCCAACTCCGTTGCACTCTCTGCAAAGACTACTTTCCTCTTCTCTTGAAAACCTCCAACAAGGGTTGGCACGCAAACTGGTTCTATATTCCCAACCCTGCTCCTAGCTTACCCGACTTCATCGGCCTTCCACCAATCCAACGGGCCAACTGGAATGCCTTACCCGAGGATCAAGACTGGATAGAAGCAAATAATCTTCTGGCAAAAATTCTCGAAATAAAGAATAAGGGACTCCAAGGAGAACAAATCACTCAGCACTTCATCAAATCCCGACTGGCCCCCATCAAAGAAAGATCCAAGCCAGCCTTTGAATATGAATGACAGAGTGACCCCAACCGGGAAGATCGGGAGTCATTAAACTTTCAAGTCTTATGCTCTCGCATGTACAAAATATTCTCCACTGGGATTGTAGTCGACTATAACAATAAACTGCCAGTTCTTCCTTACAATATTCATCGAGCACCTCATCCGGTATGTAAACTCTGCAACTTCAATAACTTTTATCTCGCCATACTCATCAATGTCTCTTAAAAAAGATATTGTTTGCAGGCAAATGCTCTGATCATCTCTTGACCATACAACGTATATCATGATGATGTGCTAGCCCAGCCAACTGTCAAGAAACCAACTGGTGGTCCAAAGATCAAACCCCAAACGAAAAACAAGAGAGCCGCAGCTGTAGTCAAAGAAACCAACAAACGTGCGAGCAAGCAGAGAAAAATAATCATTGATAACTCAGACGAAGTCCAAACTCCTAAAGCCAATATCAGCTCACCTAGGCCATCCATCAGATCTGCTCCAAAAATCAGAAAATCCAACTGGTATCCTTCGCATGACTTGTATTATCTTCTTATTGAAAACTCATTTAATTCCATTCTGAATACCATGTATCATCTTCTGTAGAAAACCTCAAGACATAAATCCCACTGGCCAGACGAAAAAACCAACTCTAGCTGCAGGGTCAGAAAACCAAGAGACCACAGATCAAGGGTCCCAGAACCCACTCCCGAGAGAAACAGCTCCTAGCTAGGAGCCCCCGACTGTCAGTCAGGATCCCCCGACTGGAAAACAGTCGGATTCTTCTGAATAAACATCAGCTCAAGGACCCCCCGACTGGAAACCAGTCGGACAGGGAAAAGCAAGTTCCAATCAACCAAGGAACACCAGTTGAAGATCCGCCATCAACTACTGAAGAAATCAACAAGGATCAAGCAACTAGGGATGCTGCCACTCAAGAAGACCATCCAGAAGAAACAACAGGTAAATCGGCCAATCATTAAATCTTCGTCTTGAACATGCTTCTTGAGTTCTATCATCCTCACCTTCCTTAGAACAAACGACTGGAGAAGATGAAGAGATCCTCCGGCTAAAATCAACTGAAAACTCATTGCCTCCAGTCAAGATCGAGTGGCATGATGCGAAAGGGAAAAAACAAGGCATCATACTCAATAAGCAAAAAGAAACTGAAGAACGAGATCTGCTTGTTGCCAGCCTTAATGAAGCCACCCGATTGATGAACGTAAGAAGAAACCCCTCACGCTTCAATTGCTGATTCTTATACAACCAACTGACTTACTTTTTGTGATGCAGAGAATATACCGTCACTCCCAGACTAAATCTGATACCTTGGAAAAACTTGTTCCTCATGTTAATTCCTTAGAGAATATCCAATAGGAGCTTAAAAAAGCCAAGGAAGAAACCATAGCTAGAGAAACTATCCTGCGGGAAGAAATCAACAAGCTACGAGACATGAACTTAGAGCTTCGTGGTTCAATTGGAGGTAAGAAAAATTAACTCATCTGCTCTTGATTAATCCATTTAGCTCTATTAACTCTATGTCTTCATGTTCTAGGTAACTTATCCGAGATTGAATCCCTCAAGGCTCAATTGAAGAAAGCATGATAACGCCAAGCTTGAAACAGACAAAGCTGAAGCTATAGCTGAACTTGAAGGTAACCTCATATAACTCATATTCTTGATTCGGCTTGTCTTGATCATCAATATAATCAAAATGTTATCAATCTTACAGCCAACAAGATAAAATCACATGCTCAGTTTGAAGTCTTCACTGAAAAGGTCTGAAGAGCTGAGAGAATTAGAGATGATATTGCTAACACAGCCACGCCAATCCTATCAGCAATATATCAGAACAGCCTTGGAACAAGCACTGAGGATGCACTTGAAATATTTGACAAACTCCCTCACTTGAAATATTTGACAAACTCAGGACAACTCCTAAAAAATATCTGGATAACATCACTGATGCTGCTACCATGAGTGCAAGTCAAGCTTTGGCGATGACGAAATCCCTCTACCCCTGAGTAGATATTAATTCTATAGGAAATGACTTTGCAGACGTCACTTCTGATGAACAAGCTTTAGAACTGATAAATAAAGCTCAAGAGTCTGCCAAGAAGATAGCTGCTGACGTAGTTGAAAACTTCCAAGGATAAATTCTTGATGTAAAAAACTCTTATCACCCAACTTGTAATTCATTAGTTTATTTATGCTTATACCTTGATTTGAATCTTGCGTTTAACTTCTTTAAAATTTTCGTCCGACTGTCACCAAGCCTAAAACTTGATTAAGCCATCAAAAAATTTTCAGTCCTTATTTACTTGACTCAAATCAGAACAAAAAATAATGATAAACGAAATATAAACAAGTTATTTTCAATAAAAACTTCTTACTTTATTGACTAACAACTCAAGAAGGCAACTTACTTGAAGTCGGCAATCAAGAAGAACATAATACAGAAAATTGAAATTAAGTATAATATCGACGAATGTGTTCAATATTCCATGAATTCTCCACAATTGACCCATCTTCACACTTTAAACGATACGCCCCTGGCCGAGTGACTTCAGCATGAAAGGTCCTTCCCATAACGGAGATATTTTGTGTCTATCCTTCGTCATCTGAATCTTTCTCAGAACCATATCACCAACAATAAACACTCGTGACCGAACATTACGATTATGTTAACGCCAAAGTCTTTGGAGATACCTCGCCGACTGAACAAGTGCAGCTTCACGAGCTTCTTCCAGTAGGGTCAAGTCATCAACACGGTCTTGATCATAACACTCGTCATTGAAATTATGAACGTGAAGAGATTCAAATTCCATCTCACTCGGCAACATGGCTTCAGCTCCATAAACTAAAAAGAAAGATGACTATCCTATAGCCCGACTAGGCGTAGTCCGTAATAACCACAAAACCGAAGGCAACTCTTGAACCCATCTGCCAGCATAACGGCGCAATCTATCAAAGACTCAGGCCTTAATACCCTGAAGGACCATACCATTAGCACGTTCGACCTGTCCATTGCTTCTAGGATGTGCTACTGACGCATAACAAATCTTGATTCGAAAATCTTCACAAAATTCTTTGAAAACTCCTCCTATGAACTGAGTCCCATTATCAGTAATAATCCTGTTTGGAACACCAAACCGGTGCACAATATTTAGTAAAAAATCTCATGCCTTATCTGCAGTAAATGTAGCAACCGACTTAGCTTCAATCTACTTAGAAAACTTGAAAATCCTGATTTTCCCAACCATGTTTTTAAATTGTTAAAAGTTTTGTATGGTTTGAAACAAGCACCAAGGGCATGGTATGATAGACTTAAAAACTTTTTGCTTACAAAAGGTTTTCAAATAGGAAAGATTGATAAAACGCTTTTTGTTCTTAAGCATGGTGATAATCAACTTTTTGTTCAGATTTATGTGGATGATATTATCTTTGGTTGTTCTACTCACGCTTTGGTTGTGGAGTTTGCTGAGACTATGCGCAAGAAATTTGAGATGAGCATGATGGGTGAGTTATCGTACTTTTTGGGATTGCAAATTAGGCAAACACCTCAAGGTACGTTTGTGCATCAAACAAAGTATACCAAGGATCTTTTGAGACTTTTCAAGATGGAGAATAGCAAGCCGATCTCTACACCAATTGGTTCTACTGCTGTGTTGGATCCTGATGAAGATGGTGAAGCTGTGGATCAAAAGGAGTATAGAAGTATGATTGGATCTTTTTTGTATCTAACTGCTTCTAGGCTAGACATACAATTTGCTGTGTGTTTGTGTGCATGCTTTCAAGCTTCCCCTCGTGCTTCACATCGTCAAGCGATCAAGCGAATAATGAGGTATTTGAATCATACACTTGAATTTGGAATTTGGCATTCTACTTCATCTTCTATATGTTTAAGTGGATATTCTGATGTTGATTTTGCGGGCTGTAGAATTGATAGGAAAAGTACTAGTGGAACATGTCATTTCCTTGGTACATCGTTGATTGTATGGTCTTCTAGGAAACAGTCTAGTGTCGCCCAATCAACTGCTGAATCAGAATATGTTGCTGCTGCTAGCTGTTGTTCTCAGATTCTTTGGCTTATTTCAACTTTGAAAGATTATGGTCTTGTTTTTGAAAAGGTTCCTCTGTTTTGTGACAATACAAGTGCTATTAACATTGCTAAGAATCCTGTACAACACTCACGCACAAAGCACATGATATTCGCTTTCACTTTTTGAGGGATCATGTTGAAAAGGGAGATGTTGAATTGAAGTTTTTGGATACAAAATTGCAACTTGCGGATATTTTCACTAAACCATTGGATTCATCTCATTTTGCTTTTATTCGTGGAGAGTTGGGAATCATTTATCCTTTTGGCATGGTTTAAGGGGGAGTTTTTGTGCTCTTGGTTTTATCAAGCAACAATTGAAAGAAACAAATTGAAAGAGAGCTTGATATTATGCATATAGTGTTTTTGTTCATGCTAAGCAACACTTTGAAGGTTCATTTATCTATTTTATAGCTTATATGAATTTTAGTATTTTCATAAGGCTTAGATATTGCTTTTTAAGGGAGATGATGCATGACACTTAAATTTCATATTTGAATTAATGAAATATGCAATATTGATACTAATGCATAGGTTGGATTGTAAATGCTTATGTATATGCTTTATTGAATTGTTATTCCTCATATAGCTTTGAAATTGCTCATTGTGCAAGAGAATAAAAAACATTTATGAAAAAAATGAATACCGAATCTTTGAAAACAGTCTTGACGACAAGGACGTATTCGATATGAGAAATAATGGGTGCCGAATCCTTGGAAACAGTCTTGACGACAAGGACGTACCCGGAATATTTGACAAATGAGCAAAAATATGAAAAAAAGCTCTGAAAATTCTCTTGATTATTTTGCGTTAAAGCTAATTTGGGAAAGAGTAATGATTGCAATAGGTCTATATGTGTGGATTTATTTTTCAATCTATGTGTTTGTAAAGATGTTGCGTTATAAATCTTTTGAATTCATGAATCTTGATTGCATTATTGACCTTAATTGTAAAATCTTTGGTTTATGCTTATACTCTAGTTTATGCTTGCTATATAATTGATGGGTTTATCTTCTCTTTGTTGCGCTACATGACATGAATTACTATATGTATGTTATTAAGCTCTTGACTATTCACTGCACATAATTTCTATGCTTGATGAAATCATTGTCAAAAGGAGGAGAAGAGGTACAAAACCTGATAAACGAACGGTGCAAACGATGCAAGTGTTTTTCTTTTGTTTTTCTTTCAAAGGAGGAGAAATTTTTAATTTTGTTTTTATTTTTCCAAACACCAAAACAAACATTTTTGATGAGTTTGCCAATGTGTTCATCAAGGGGGAGATTGTAAAATCAAGGTGTGTTTGATTCTTCTATTGTGATGAACAATTGACATCTGAGGTTATTGGTTTTGATATTTGGAGATTAGTGGTGAAGTGGTTTTTGAGATGATTGAATTTTCAGACGGTGAACAGGAGTTGCTGTTTTTGTTGGGTCCGGTCAGACCGGGCAGGTAAGGCCGGTCAGACCGGCGATATGTGTGCGGTCAGACCGGCCAGCCTGCAGTCTGACCGGCCGATTCTGTGTCGGTTTCGGTTTCGGGTTGTTTTATTGAATATTCATGGTTAATTCATGTTTATGGCTTCTAGATGGATACTATGCGTATGTAATATAGTTGTGTGCTAACAATGAGTCAATTTTGTGATAGCTTGTACTCGGATATGGTTTCTTTGTTTGATTCATGTGTAGGTAATCTTTACGTCTCGGGAGAGTATTGCCGGTGATGGATCGGGAGTCAACTTGGAGATAAGGTGACGTCCGGATGATCAGAGATCATGAGGGATACTTAGGCTAAAGATTAATGCACGTGGTTGGTGATGATTCCATATGGTATACGATGGAGATATTGTGTGCGTATGGGATGCGGAGTCGAATTTGGAAGGAGTCCAAATTTGGAGAAATTGGAATATGTAAAGTTGGTTTCTTGTACGGGAAGGTTTCCTAGGTGGATTAGGACTTCTTGTATGAGTTTGGTTCATGGCTTTAGGCTGCCTACCTCATGTATAAATAGAGAGGGAGGGTGTGGCCTCCCGGTATCGCTTTTGAGAGCGTTGAGTTGAAAGTTTAGTTAGGGTTTCGAGTTTAGTCGAGATTTTCGTGAGAAGTGCTATTGTTGCACTTTGTAAACACAGAGAGAAGTAATAAAGTTGTCATCTACTTTGAGAGATCTTCAATTTGTGTTTGCATGGGTTTCGGCGGTCTAACCGGCGAGACACCGGTGGTCAGATCAGCGCATTGCAGCGGTCGGACCGGCGGGTACGCGGCGGTCAGATCGGCGACGACGGCAGGAGGCAGAGACGTCTTTGAGGTGGTCAGACCGAGAGATTAACTTTGGTCAGACCGACGATACAGGGCGGTCAGACCGGCGATACAGGGCGGTCAGACCTTCAGGACAGGGCGGTCAGACCGGTCGATCTACTTCGGTCAGGACGATCTACATCGAATTTGAGGGTAACTTTTAATTCAGCTAAAAGTTTTGGTTTTTGGGTACTACAACCATTCACTCCCCACCTCTGGTTGGTTTAGTTCTTGTTCTTCGATCCTACATGATTTACCACCAACTGGGAATCTCCTCGCACAATCATACGACGTATACCGAGAGATACAACAAGTCGCAGTCCGTGAAGTAAAGCTTTATACTCAGCCACATTGTGTGAAGCCGCAAAATGTATCTGAAGAACATACCTAGTCTTTCGCTAGTTGGGGAAATTAAGACAATTCCAGCTCCCGTACCGGTAACTCGCTTAGACCCATCAAAATACATAGTCCAGTACTGCGGCTCCTCCCTAGGTACGTCTCCTTAGCATTCGATCCACTCGGCCACGAAATCGGCCAAGTTCTGGGACTTAATAGATGTCCTTGCTTTGAAAATAATATCTAGCGACATCAATTCCAAAGTCCACTTCGCAATACGCCCAGTAGCTTCCCGATTATGAATGATATCGCCGAGTGTAAAGGATGTAACCACAGTAACCGAGTGACTTTGGAAATAATGAGCTAACTTCCTGACGGTAATTAAAACTCCATATAATAATTTCTGTACCTGGGGATAGCGTGTTTTGGATCCAGCCAACACCTCGCTAATGAAATAGATTTGCCTTTGAACTTTCTGGGTTCGTCCTTACTTCTCTCGTTCTACGACCAGGACCGTGCTGACCACCTGAAAAGTTACAGACACATAGAGTAGCAATGGCTCTTGACGACACGGTGAGGCTAACACGGGTGGTGTTGTGAGGAAATTCTTGAAGTCTTCAAAAGCTTTCTGGGCTTCCGGGGTCCATTGGAACTCGTCTGTTTTCTTGAGCAACTTAAAGAAAGGCATGCCTCATTCCTTGAGTTTAGAAACAAACCGGCTTAAAGCTGCCATGCATCTAGTAAGTTTTTGGACATCCTTCTGGGTACTCGGCGGCTTCATGTTTTGAATGGCATTGATGTTCACTGGGTTGGCTTCAATACCACGGTGAGACACCATAAAACCAAGCAGCTTCCCTGACGGTACTCTAAAAGTACACTTCTCTGGATTTAACTTCATTTTGAAGGCTCGAATATTTGAAAAAGTTTCTTCTAAGTCGGCAATCAAATCCTATTTTTGCTTGGTCTTAATGACAACATCATCAACGTAAGCTTCCATGTTCCTCCCGAGTTGAGTCTGAAGACATTTCTGGATCATGCGCTGATACGTAGCCCAGCGTTTTTAAGACCAAACAG
The DNA here is from genome assembly GCA_008326285.1 of Oryza officinalis. NCBI lineage: Eukaryota > Viridiplantae > Streptophyta > Magnoliopsida > Poales > Poaceae > Oryza > Oryza officinalis. The sequence continues at coordinate 27,894,068 of BDMV01000008.1, forward strand.
CATCGTGATGTAACAATAGGCTTCAAACGGGGTGATAAATGATGTCTTCAAGCAGTTGGACTCCTTCAAACTAATTTGATGGTATCCCGAGTAACAACCAAAAAAGCTTAGAAGCTCGCAACCAGCGGTCGAGTTAATGACTTGATCAATGCGGGACAAACCAAAGGGATCCTTGGGGCAAGACTTGTTGAGGTCGGTGTAATCGACACACATGTACCATTGTCCTGTCTTCTTTCGAACTAGAATTGGGTTGGCCAACCAGTCAGGGTGGTAAACTTCCTTGATGAATCCAGCCGCCAAAAGCTTGGCGAGTTCCTCCTTAATAGCATCTCTTCGATCTTGCGCAAAGCAGCGAAGCCGTTGTTTGATAGGTTTTGCATCCTCTTTGACATTTAGTGAGTGCTCAATCACCTCTTTAGGAATACCAGGTATATCGGATGGTTTCCAAGCAAATATATCTTTATTATTTTGTAGAAAGGTGATGAGCACGCTTTCCTATTTACAATCTAGCTCGGCGCCTATTCCAGTAGTCTTGGAGGGGTCAGAAGGGTCGAGTGGAATCTTTTTTGTCTTGGCGTCACCTTCTCCCGTCCTGGCCAACTTATTTGCTGGGATTTCGCCTTCTTCCGATGTTGATGCGGCTAATCAGACCTCCTGTTGGCCAAGTAATCTCTCGCGAGATTGGGTCATGTCGCAGCTTTCCTTGTCACAGGTGAAGGCTTGCTTGACGTCGCTGCGTAGGGAGATGACTACATGAGGTCCGGGCATCTTCATTATCAGATAGGTGTAGTGCGAGACTGCCATGAATTTGGCAAGCGCGGGTCTTCTAAGGATTGTGTGGTAAGTTGCTTCAAAGTCGGCGACCTCAAAGCTGACGTTCTTTGTACGGAAATTCTCCTGAGTGCCGAAGGTGATTGGAGTAGTGATTTGCCTGAGTGGTGTAGATGACAGCCCTGGGATGACTCCATGAAAAGGGGCTAAACTTGGTTTTAATTCAGATCTTGGGATTTGCATTTCATCTAGTGTCTTGGGGAATAGGATATTGACGGCGCTGTCGCCATCAATGAGGACACGCTTGAGCTTGACGTTGCGGACTACCGGGTCTAGTACCAGGGGATACCGCTCCGGGTGAACCACTCGGTCAGGATGATCCGAGCGGTTGAACGTAATAGCGACCTTCGACCATCGTAGGTAACGTGGGACTTCAGGCTGAACTGCATTGATTTCTCTGTTAGTCAATTTCTGCTTCCGTTTTGATTCGTATGCGAGTGGCCCTCCGAAAATGTGGTTTAACTCGATACTATGGTCTTGGAAGAGTTCTGAGCCACCATTTGCATCGTCCTTCTTGGTTCCTGAGGTATCGGCTCCGTCTGTTGGCTTCTGAAGTTGGACAGCCTAATGCTCGGCGAACTATTTGTAGATGAAGCAGTCCTTGGCCGCATGTTTATGATTCGGATGATGAGCGCATTGTGCGTTCATGATCTTGTCGTAGGCGCTGACGCGTGGACGTTGTTGGTAGGTCGATGTTGCAGTGACCAGATCCTCGGGCTTACGCTTGCGATCTTTTTGGCCACCGTTGCCTTTGCCATTGTCCTTCTTAAGGCACCAGCTACTCTCTGATTGCTTGTCTTGACGTGATGCTTTAATAGCGTCGTCCGACTTGGCGTAGGAATTGGCCGTCTCGAACATCTTCTTGACTGTCCTTGGAGGCTTACGCCCAAATTTGCCGATTAACAACTCGTTGCGAACGCCCTTTTGAAAGGCGGCTATGATGACGTCGTCGGTGATGTCAGGAATCTTGTTTCGCTTCTCCGAAAAATGCTGAATGTAGCCTTTCAAGGATTCATCGGGCTTCTGGATTACGTTGTAGAGGTCGAAGTGAGTCCAGGGCCTTTCAAAGGTGCCCTGGGAATTGGCGATGAAGTGAAGCCTAGGGTCGCTCCAAGAATCGATTGAACCCCTTGGTAAACTTGCGAGTCAATTTCTGGCTGAGTCGGCGAGAGCGACAGGCAGGTAATTTGCCATGGCCTTGCTGTCTCTTCCTACTGCGTGAATTGCCAGGGTGTAAACGGTTAACCACGACTTGGGGTCGGTTTTGCCGTCATATTTTTCAATCCCAGTGGGCTCGAAACCACTCGGCCAATTCACTCGACGCAGGTCCCGAGTGAACGCGGGTACTCCTTCATCGCAATTGTTAGGGGAATTCCTTCGATCTTCGTAATGAGGCTTATTGCGCTTGCGATAACGCCGGTCAAGTACCTCCCTCAAATCACTCGGCACGGGGCTTCGAGAACCACTCTGGTAGTTGGAGCTATTGTCGTAGCGGATTCGGTCATGGACGAGTGGTCGGTCTTGGAACCTCTTGCGAGAGTCGGCCGACTAGTCTCGACGCTTCCAGGCTGTATGATAACGGACATCGTTAGACTTGCCAGGGGTCTTGCTGTGCTCGGGTCTTCGGTAATCCTTGGATCATAGCGATGGTAGACGACTTCCATCGGGTCTTTCAGCAACGGACTCAGTAGCTCCCTGAGTGGTGCGAGCGACAACGTCGAGTCGAGCTGCAGCAGCGACCATGGTCTTGACTTTGCCTAGGATCGGGGTCACGTTGACGGGAGCTACGTCCATGATGGTGTCGTTGAGCGCGGCGACCGCGTTCTGCTGGGGCGTTAGGAAGACATTGGTGTTGTCGACTCGGGTCAAAAGTATGGCGTCGTGAGCGGAGCGCCCGGTCGCCCTCAGATCTCGTCTTCTTTTGTCGTTATCTTCTTTGCATTTGAGTTCCTCCTCCCTGCGCTTGCGCTCCTCTTCGAACTTGGCTTGTTCCTCTGCCGCAGCCCTACGGGCCACGGCCGAGTCGGTTTCTCCTACGTCGGTCATGAAGACGCCGAAGAATAGCGGGGTATAATTGTCGTCGAAGTCGGAGTTGTCGATGTTCTCCGTGGAGATGTCGTAAAGATGATCGAAGTCAGAAGAGCTGATGTAATCGGCGATCTCGGTGGATGAGCAGGATCCGAGAGGTTGGATCATGACACCGATCTCCCTGGAATCTGGACACGGTGTCTTCTTAAGGATGCCGCAGCACGGCGCTGATGCGAAAAGTTCTCCCGAGTGGTTTGGAACTGACTCGGAAGAGAGAAGGTTGGAGTGGATCTCAGCGGTGTTTGGTAACCCAAACAGCGTCGAGTGGTTTTCTCCTCCTGACTGGTTTGAATCCGAGTCAAGGAGAGAAATCTTGCCTGCCGAACCGGTACGCCTGTCCTAGAGGGAAGGCGAAGTCGTCGATGCCTGATGTAGATCCTATCGCGCTTGTCGGCGAAAAAACTTGACACACCCCTACCTGGCACGCCAACTGTCGAAACCTGATTTCGGTAATGAGAAAAGGGGTAGCGCACAAGTGCCAAACACGATGGGTTAGTAGACAAAAGATTTAGACAGGTTCAAGCCTTCTATGAAGAAGTAATACCCTACTCCTGTTTCGGAGATTATCCATCAAGTTATGTATTGATCTCGTGATCAAGTTGTATATGAAGAAAAGCCTAGCTAATTGTTATTGCTCTATTCCCCCTTAAGGGGTGTCCTGCCTTCTTTATATAAGTTCAGAGAGTAGGCTCATAAGTCGGAGACCAAACCATATACGGTACAGGACTTCTAAGTATTATCCATAATACTCTCGATTTAGGACTATAAGTCGTTCCTTAATACACAAGGTAACATAATACTTAAGTCCTAAGCCTATTACATGATCATCACCTATAATCTATCCCCTATAATCAGTCGGATAAGCTAGCCGTGTGGGTATATGGTATCCACAATTGATCTCCACACCGCTTCGTTCATTAACCTACTGTAGACAGACATATTTAAATATAATAACAACATTTTATTGTTATAGTAGTTTCTCCCTACAGTACTGCAAAGTACCCCTACTTGTTTACATCCTCCGATCCATTTGCTTGGCCACCAACTGGCCGAAGCGTTTGATGCCGTGGATACAAAATAGGGAAAACATCTTGATCGTTGTTAGACCATATAAAAAGTGTAGATAAATGAAATGACTAGCCAACAGTATATGGTGTATCAAAATCTACATACTAGTTGATACAAAGATAAAAAAAAAAGTTCAGTTCTCCATCATCGTATTTGGGGTAAAAAATGGAGCATCAGCGATCGGCGCATCTCCCAGCAGTTAGTAACTGGGCTGTCTGTGCCAGGCATCGAGATGGGCCCGTTTCCGCCCTCACCGGCGTACGTGTGCGCTCGTCGACAGGTGGCCACGGCACGCACGTATGCTAGCCCGTGCGACACTCCCTCCATAGGGGATAAATGTACTGTAAATAGATAAAGATAAAGTAATATAGTTTTTTTTATTGGTATTAGAACAAAGGTCCGTCCGTTTGCAACAAGAAAACTAACATTACACAGATCATTTGGATGATCAAGGTTTAATTTTCATAATCAAAGCTCTTTATTAAAAAAATAGTCTTTACATGGAGGTCCGTTCGTAAGCGCGTTTGTGTTATATCCGATTTCCTTTGTCACGTCGTTTGCATTCCTTCATCGCGCACATGTCTGTCTGGGAGTCCAGATCCGTCTGGAGCAAGGCCAGGAGTCCAGGTTCGTTCACAAAGCCCCGCCTGTGGCTAAGAGTCCATGTCCTTCCACGTTGTCTCCTACTCCGTTTTCTTTTCTTTCGTTGAAATCTTCCGCTATATATTTCTAGGCACACATAAAATTGTATAGATTTCTCTCATTTGACAAAATACACAGATACGAGCGCATTCAAGATATTACAAACCCAATCCACTCAAAATAGAAAATAAAAACAAAATTAACTTTAGCCTACACCTATCTCAGTATTGGCAGGACAAGGTTATAACCAATCAAAATATATGCCCAAACTAAAAAGGAGAGAACCAAAACTAAAACTTTTAAAGACGTGAACCCAAGCAAAAACAAGTGCTAGTAACAACAAAATCTCACTCGACAATTTCGTTGGTCAGCAGTATTTATAGAAGATGTTTCTATTATCACTAGTACAGATCCTATCATCTGTGACGGGTTCAATTATGTCTGAATTCATCTCAATCGGGCCTAAATTTGCATCATTGTAGATATAGTTGTACAGTCATACTATAGGCCCAAGTACATATAGCCCGTCACCGATGACACTCATCTGTGACGGGCACATCTTTAGGCCCGATTGAGATGACCTAGCATATCTCAATCGGACTCATCGACAGAGCCCATCAGAGATAAGGGTCATTGGTGACAGGCTCAAAATATGGCCCGATTGAGATGGCTTTAAAGTCCGTCACGGATGGCTGTCATCTCTAACGGGCTTATATTATGGTCCATCACGGATGACTCTCATCTCTAACGGGCTTAGATTATAGCCCGTCACGGATGACTTTTTTAAATATGACAACTTCAAACAATATTTTTAAATACTAAATGATTTCAAATTGAAAAATTATCAACAACAAAGTTGTATAACTCATCAAGATCTATAACTTTTACTTTGGTCTTTTTGCTATATAACATTTTTTTGAACAATTTGAATTTGAATTTAAAAATATGACAAATTCAAATAATATTTTCAAATACTAAATGATTTTAATTGAAAAAGTCATCAACAACAAAATTGTATAACTCATCAAGATCTATAAATTTTATTTTGGTCATTTTTCTACACAACTTTGTTTTAAACAGTTTGAATTTGAATTTGAAAATATGGCAACTTCAAACAATATTTTGAAATACTAAATGATTTCAACTGAAAAAGTCATCAACAACAAAGTTGTATAACTCATCAAGATCTATAACTTTTATGTTTGTCATTTCTTCATCCGACAAAGTGTTAGTAATATTGTTCACAAAATTTACATATATTGTTTATAAAACCAGATGAGAGATATGTGAATTTTATGAACAATGTTACTATCACTTTGCCGAATAAAGAAATAACCAAAATAAAAGTTATAGATCTTGATGAGTTATATATCTTTGTTGTTGATGACTTTTTCAGTTGAAATCATTTAGTTTTTCAAAATGTTGTTTGAAGTTATCATATTTTCAAATTCAAATTCAAACTGTTCAAAAAAATATTGTATAGAAAAAATGAACAAAATAAAAGTTATAGATATTGATGAGTTATACAACTTTGTTGTTGATGACTTTTTCAGTTGAAATCATTTAGTATTTAAAAATATTATTTGAAGTTGTCATATTTTTAAATTCAAATTCAAATTGTTTAAAAAAATGTTATATAGCAAAAAGACCAAAGTAAAAGTTATAGATCTTGATGAGTTATACAACTTTGTTGTTGATAATTTTTCAATTTGAAATCATTTACTACCCGAAAAAATATTTGAATTTCTTATATTTTAAAATTCAAATTTTATATAGTTAAATATGTGATCAAAAGGGATGTTATATGAATGTGGTTGTGTTAAATATATTGATAGTTGTGTATGTGAATGAATGTATATGAATTGGGAATGCTAGGGTGTGACATCGTGGTCCACGGGTTAATAGGATTAATAGAATACTTACACCAACAAACTACAATTTCTTTCTTGGAAGCCAATCTCCAAAGAAGTATGAGGTTAATTGTGCTGACCCTTGTGCAATTTCAAGATGGGTGACCTATCGGGAAGGCACACGAATAAGGGCAAAGGCCAGAGGCTAACCCAAAAAATGAAATTTGTTTATTTTATTATACTCGTCTCTAACGGGCTGTAATCTAGGCCCGTCAGAGATGAGAGTCATCCGTTGTAATCTAGGCCCGTCAGAGATGAGAGTCATCCGTGACGGGCTGTAATCTAGGCCCGTCAGAGATGAGAGTCATCCGTGACGGGCTGTAATCTAGGCCCGTCAGAGATGAGAGTCATCCGCGACGGGCATATGCCCGATTGAGATATTTTCTCACATCACTGACCTTTGGTCAGTGACGGGGGCCCTGCCCGATAGAGATGGTGCTTTAAGCCCGTTAGAGATAACCGAACCTGTTCTAGTGTATATTTCTAATTTGCAATTATAAATGATGCAGTGACAGCAGCGCTGCATGCAGTCATGTTTCTACACTCTTCACACAGAGAAAAATGAATTCAACAGAAAGAAGCTCGAAAAAGAAAAAATAGAAAACAGGGGCCACAAACCCGTCCCGCTCAGCCGCTCTCCCTCGCACCACCCTCAGCTGCCACCAACCAACCAGATCTCTCATCCTCTGCACAACAGCACAAGTGGCCGCTGGCTCGCCACCAATGCCTCCGCCTTCTCCATTCCTCCTCCTCTCATCCTTCGCCCCGAGCTTCCCCTCTCATCCTACCCGTTGTGCCGTTGCTCGACGCCCCTGCGCTGCATCAAGCTTGACGCCACTACCGCATCACACTAGTCGCCCGCAGTGCATTTCTCCTCATGTTTGCGTCGGTGCCGGAGACACTGCAACAACGACAAACAGGAGGAGAAGGCAGCAGCAGTGGCCATGGCAATGGTGGTGGTGGGCGGCCAACAAGGCAGAGGTTGGTGATGGGTGGAGGGCAGCGAGCAAGGTGAAGGGCCGGTGACCACCCCATCTTCTCTAGATCTGGGCATAGCTGGCAGAGGAGGACAGCGCAGGCGGCGATGGTGTCAAGGTGGAGTCGCAAACCCCAGGTCCAATTTGTTGATTGCTTTATGTTGCAACGTTAATTTTAATGGGGTGGATTGGAGTTCTCCCATGGATCCCTCATCTCTGATTTTATTTGGGTGGATTAGAGTCCAATTTGACAATTCAATATTCTCTTTTCAATTTCATGTACGATTTGGGAATTGGGAATTTGGAAACGATCTAGCTGTGTGGGAACTTTTGGATTTGTCATGTGTTTCCCTGTCTCCGATTCTGAGGATGCAAAGGGGGAATTTTTGGATTTGTTCGTGAGTTTCTCCATGTCTCCAATTCTGAGGACACACCAGACTGTGAAAGCGCATAGCGGCGGACGAAGGCGGTTTGTGACGATCGAAAAATTGTAAATTTTTTAAGTAGGTATAGATATAGATATTGATGTGTGTGGAGATTATGGGTACCGGATACCCTCATGGCTAGCTTATCCGACTTACCATAGGGGATATGTTATGACTCGTGATTATGTAAACCGGCTTAGGACTTGGGTATTACCTTATCATTATGATAAGGTAACGGCCTATAATCTAAAGTTGGTAAGATTGAGGAGTCTGACATAGAGTGTGATTGGGTCTCCGACTTGTAAGCCTACTCTCCAAGACTATATAAGGAGGGTAGGGCGTCCCTTGAGTAGGATAAGGGACAATACGAGAGAATAGACAAAAAAGAGACTACATACGACAACATAGCAAGAGCATACGAGATCACGAGATCACGAGATCAAGAGATCAATAAATCACTCGGCGGATCGAATCCCCGAAACAGGTGTAGGGTATTACCTCTCGTTAGAGAGGGCCTGAACCTGTCTAAACCTCTTTGCATACTAACCCATCGTGTTTGGCGCTTGACTGCTACCCCCAATTTTTTATTGCCGAAACCAAGTTTTGACAGTTGGCGCGCCAGGTAGGGGCCAGTGCGTCAAGTTTTCTTCTTCATCTCGCCGACAAGTGCGATGGGATCTTCATCAGGCATCGACGACTTCGCCTTCGCCCCTGGGCAGGCGTTCCGCTTCGACAGCCTTGACTTCATCACTGACAAATTCGGCAAGATCTCTCTCCTTGACTTGGATTTGAACCAGTCGGGAGGGGGAAACCTCACGGCGCCGTTTGGGTTACCAAACGAGGCTAAAACCTACCACAATCTTCTATCTTCCGAGTTGGAATCGATCCACTTGGGAGAATCTTCTTCATCATCATGTTGCAGTTCGAGCTCCAGGGAAAATGTCATCATGATTCAACCGTTTGGGTCGTGCTCATCTACCGAGATCGCTGATTACCTCAGCTCTTCCGACTTCGACGACCTCTATGACATCTCCACGGACGAATTCAACGACTCCGACTTCGACAAGGACTACGATCCAACGTTCTTCAACGTCCTTATGGCCGAAGTAGCCGAGACTGACTCGGCCATGGCCCGGAGGGTTGCAGAAGAGGAACGAGCCAAGCTTGAGCAAGAGCACAAGCGTATGGAGGAGGAGAACAAGCGCAAGGAGGAGGAGCTCAAACGGAAAGAAGAAGCTGACAAGAGGAAATGAGACCTGAGGGGGACTGGGCGCTCCGCCCACGAGGCCATACTCCAGACACGAGTCGATAACGCCAACATCTTCCTCACGCCGCAACAGAATGTGGTCGCCGCCCTCACCCTCATCGACACCGTCATCGAAGCGGCACCCGCTGCGGTAACACCACTTCTACACAAAACAAAGACTATCGTCGCAGCCACAGCCAACGGCGCTCCCACGAGCTCTGCGCGGAGAGCTACCGAGTCCATCGCCGAGACACCCGAGGACAGCCGCCTGCCACCGATGCGATCCAGAGACTACCGGAGACCTGAGCAGAGCAAGAGACCCGAGCAGAGCAAGATACCCGCCAAGTCCAAAGACCCTCGCCATTACGCAGCATGGAAGCATCAAGAACAATCGGCCGACTCTCATGAGAGAGGTCACGGTCGGCCACCCGTCCACGATTGGATTCATCATAACTCCAACTACCAAAGCAGCTTGCGGAGACCCCTACCGAGTGACTTGATGGAGGTATTTGACTAGCGTCATCGTAAGCGCAATAGACCCTATTATGAAGACCGAAGGAGATCACCTGACAACTATGACGATGGAGTACCCGCGTTCACTCGGGACCTGCGTTGAGTGGATTGGTCGAGCGGATTCAACTCCACAGGGATTGATAAGTATGACGGCAAAACCGACCCCAAGTCATGGTTGACCGTTTACACCCTCGCCATCCGCGCAGCAGAAGGAGACAGCAAGGCCATGGCGAACTACCTGCCCGTTGCTCTCGCCGATTCAGCCAGGAATTGGCTCACAAGCTTACCAAGAGGTTCGATCGATTCATGGAGTGAGCTTCGGGACCACTTCATCGCTAATTTCCAGAGCACTTACGAAAGGCCCGGGACCCACTTCGATCTCTACAACGTGATTCAAAAGCCCGATGAGTCATTGAAGGACTACATTCCCCGACATCACCGACGACGTCATCATAGCCGTATTCCAGAAAGGTGTCCGCGACGAGTTGCTGATCGGCAAATTTGGGCGTAAGCCTCCTAGGACGGTCAAGAATATGTTCGAAACAACCAACTCCTACGCCAAATCAAATGATGCTATTAAAGCTTCGCGGCAAGACAAGCATAACAATTAAAGCCCACCGTGGGGCCCCACCTCTGCCGTCACCGGTGAAAATACCAAAAAGCTAAGTCATCAATTTTCTTCTTTATATGATATTTTTTTTCCTCTGCCTTACTACATCAACTGGTCTTCCGTTGAGTAGTGAGTCGGGGGCTACAGATGTTATATCATATTTTTGAGTTAATTTTTATAATGTTTATCTCGATTGCTTGCGAAATAATCCGAGTAAAAAAGTGCCCATCGAGTTATGAAACTCTATTTCCCTATGCTTTCCGTTTGGTTTGTCGATGGATAGTTGCCTTTGGGCTGAATCCTAGCACCCGGGAGCTCATTGGATGGAGTGTATAACGCAAGGTGCTAAGTATTACTCGGAAGAAATCAAAAGCATAGAGATAAAATAATTTGTTTTCTGCTCTAAACAATTACCGAAGTACCCGAGTAGTAAATTCCGATATGTGAAACTTTATTCCATTAATGACGAAGTCATGTCAATGACTAGTCGGGCAGAGTGTTTAAATGTAAGGAGTCATCTACTCGGGGAAATCAAAACCAACAAGAGGAGAAATACATACTTATAAATATTTTAAAATGCTTGAATTTTTCTCAAGTACTATATTTGCATCAGATACTACTCATCCTACATGTTTATACTGCAGGATCGATCAATTATACATCATCGTCGGCCTGCCTTCACCGCCGCCGACTGGTGTTTCCGCCTACACGGTTGATTAGTAACATCACCATTGCTAGGCGTCTACGACTTCATCGTCGGCCTGCCTTCGCCACCGCCGACTGGTGTTTCCGCCTACACGGTTGATTAGTGACATCACCGTTGTTGGGCATCTACAACTTCATCGTCGGCCTGCCTTCGCCGCCGCCGACTAGTGTTTTTCGCCTACACGGTTGGTTGGACACACCACCGTTGTTGAGCGTCTACGACTTCATCGTCGGCCTGCCTTCGCCGCGGCCGACTGGTGTCTTCGTCTACACGGTTGGTTGGACACACCACTGTTATTGGGCGTCTACGACTTCATTGTTGGCCTACTTTCGCCACCGCCGGCTGGTGTTTTTCGCCTACATGGTTGATTGGTGACATCACCGTTGTTGGGCGTCTACGACCTCATCGTCGGCCTGCCTTCGCCGCCGCCGACTGGTATCTCCGCCTGCACGGTTGGTTTTTCATGTCACCGTTGTTGGGCGTCTACGTTTTTATCGTCGACTAGTTCTGTTGCCTCTACTTCGCAAGCTTCGTCACTTCACCAACTACGACGTCTCTAAGAGTCTCAACATGACATCCTCAATGCGCATCTTCACTCAAGCAATGGCTACTCAATGACAACATATAGTTCTTGACTCTATAATCAATTGTTTCCCAACTAAGCATAGAGTCGGGGGCTACACAAATACAAGACTCAAAATCTTCGCTCCAGAGCAAGCTTTCTACTTCAGCGACTCCAACATTTTCACCGATAACTTTAGCTCTCAGTTGATGCTACAGTCTACTCTAAGCTTTTCAAATGTCAAGTTCAAGATTTAATTTATATGTCATGGAGTTTGAAGTTCTTCGCCATACACATGCTAGCATTAAGGAAACTACTTGGGTTTCGATATCCTCTCAACAATTTGATGGATTATTATCATTGATGTTACCATCGGCACATTCGTCATCGGCATTATCTTCATCTTCAATCAACTACTATCAACCAAGTTCTTTGCTTCAGGAGTTTGGGCTTCGTCCGCACTAAAATTTGACCGGGACACCAACGCCACCATCTTCATCAACATCTTGCCATGTCTCTTCAGCATTACCTATTCTGCTACTGTTGACGAACAACTTTGTCTCTACAACCGGTTGTTTTCTCCTGCTGCTGATCATCATCAGCACCGGTTGGGTCTGTCACAATTGATGGCCTATCATGCTGCAGCTGATTAGCATTTTCCTTTTCATCGTTCGGCTATCTCCGTCGTTGCCGACTGGTGGTCTCGTCGTCATTACTGGCCTATGTCGTCGCTGCGGATGTGCGTCTTCATCTTCAACACCGACTTGCCTTGGTTGCCAATGGCTGTCGTCATTACTGCTGGTCACGTTTATCACCGCCGACTATTTTCTTTGTCTCCATGGTTGGTGGATTTCGCCATTGCTGTTGATGGGCAACTATGTCTCCACCACCGATATCTTCGTTACCTTTGATGGACAATTTTATCTTCACATTGGTGGTCTCGCTTCCATGCCGTTGGCATCAGTTGCCACCAATGGATAATCTCGACTGCAACAGAAGGACAAGCAACATCCTCAGGGGCTTAATAGCTCTAGCACGAGGATCATACCTTCAATTTGGACTTATTCTGGATATATGCAACATGAATTCATGGCCGCGAGCTTATCTCCTATATTCATGGTCTGGATCAATCATTATTTCTGACAAGGGTCACAAGCTGAGTTCTTGCGCCAGTTGAGATTCAATTATCAAATCTATTTTGGTGCATCCTATGAGGGATAACCATTTGGATCAGAAGATGAAATGGCGGAGAGGATGCCAGCACTTCAGTAATTTTTAGGGTATCGGTAGGCTTTCTCGTATTTGGGCCGAGACCCATGAGAGGCCTACAACCCATTATTCAGGTGTGGCTAGACACGTGTCTCTAGGGACTTAAGCAGATTTGCCCTAGCAATATGCGCGTGTCTTATTGCCCAATGCCTTTAAAATCCTTTCATACAGCAGTTACACAACTTGTTGAAGGTTGGTACGATGCAACTTGGAAGGTGACAAATAGTAAAGTTTTTTATAACTGTCCTGGTAACTTTTTTATAGGTTGCAGGAGCTGTTTGGTTTTTACAAAACATTTGATTTTATGATTATGTCAATGCTTTTCTGCCATCTTGGTGTGCTTTTTTATTAAGACCAATATTATGGCTGGAGCTATTTAATATTTTGGTCATATTTTTCAGATGACTGATGAATTATTAACTCAGATTTTCTACCCATGAGGGTTGATTGAGTTGTTTGTTCTGAGATAACTCGGGCAAAACGACTCGGATAAGCATGAGCTTGCCGAGTACTCGGAATTCATTATACACTATGCCTTGATTATGAGGTTATGTGTTATATGATTTTTTATGATTGCTTTTGGCTTAGGCTAGACATTATTTAACTCAGGAGAGTATGATTATTATAGTTCTTGACTATATGCTTAGTTTGTTTAACTAAACACATAGTCAGGGGCTACACCTAATTAGGTGCATCAGTCGATGCACCTAAAATATTCATTCTTAAGAAATTTTTGAGATGTTTTCAGCCCTTCACAGCCTTTCTATTCGATGATGAAGCACTCGGGAGACTCAGGCAGAGGTGATGGAAGCACTCGGCAATAGAAGCACTCGGCTAAGGAGTCATTCGGCTATGTGTTATTCTGGTTTGAGGCAAAGTTATCTCGTTGACTGTGAAGGTCTCGGGGGCTACTGTGGAGGTTATGGGTACCGGATACCCTCATGACTAGCTTATCCGACTTACCATAGGGGATAGGTTATGACTCATCATTATGTAAACCGGCTTAGGACTTGGGTATTACGTTACCATTATGATAAGGTAACGGCCTATAGTCTAAAGTTGGTAAGATTGAGGAGTCCGACATAGAGTGTGATTGGGTCTCTGACTTGTAAGCCTACCCTCCAAGACTATATAAGGAGGGTAGGGCGTCCCTTGAGGAGGATAAGGGACAATACAGGAGAATAAACAAAAAAGAGACTACATACGACAACATAGCAAGAGCATACGAGATCACGAGATCAAGAGATCAATAAATTGCTCGGCGGATCGAATCCCCGAAACAGGAGTAGGGTATTACCTCTCGTTAGAGAGGGCCTGAACCTGTCTAAACCTCTTTGCATACTAACCCATCGTGTTTGGCGCTTGACTGCTACCCCCAATTTCTTATTGCCGAAACCCAGTTTCGACAATGTGTGAGATGAGTAAAACAGAACTTATTTTGGAACGGAAGAGTACCAGGTTAACTCGACTAGGCCCAGTTTAAAGGTTAAACATGCAGTTTCGAGCTATTCATGACTTGAAAAACAAGACGGATCACTAGCACATAACTAATAACATATTCTATCACAAATTTGGAAAATAGGTTTATTACTCATTTTTCATTAGCACGTTTCTCAAACTGTTTTTTAATAATTTTCTATATATACTACTTAAAAAACTATTTTTTCAGGTGGCCAAAATCTATTTTTTCATGCGGTTGGACCGTTCGTCCGCCCAAAAAGATTTGTGAAAATAGCGATTTTTCACGCGGGTGCTTATGTCGTCTGCACGTAAAAATAAAAATCCAAAATAAATAAATAAAAATATCAAAAAAACGGAAACCCTAGCACCCCATGGCGCCGGTGGCGTGGATATGGTCGTCGCGAAGTCAGCAGCGGCGGAACGGGCCGCCTCATCATCGGCGGCGGCGCCGCTGCTCCCGACCGCCTCCTCCTTGTCATCATCCCAGTTGCCGCTTGCTCCTGGCCGCCTCCTCGTCGATGGCGCCGCCACCCAAGGTTGCCGCCTCCCGCCACTCGCCCCAGGCTACCACCTGCACGCTCCTAACCACCTCCTCGTCGGCGACGGCTCGCTCGAGGTCGCCACCGCCCGCCGCCCATTCCCGACCACCTCCTCGTTAGCGGTGGGGGTGCCCGAGGTCGTCGCCGCCTGCCGCCACCGTGTTGACGAAAAATCCACGCTCGGCCGATGGTGCCAAATCTGTGTTGATGCGAATTACTTTGACAAACACAATGGCCAAGGAGATCTGCTTAGCTCTAGTGCAGGTCCTAAAATATTAATAAGATGTAGGTCCTAAAATATTAATAAGATGCAGGCGTGTCAGTTAGTTTGATCCTGCAACTGACAAGATGGATAAATATGTTGCTGACCAAAAAGCCGATGAAAAAAATATTAGCCGCTATCAATAGGGTTTTGACCAATCAGTTGTATGTCCAATGTACATTCTAACACTTGGATAAATAATGATATAAAGGCAATCGCCTGATGATAACATAATAAGATAATAAATCAATCGACCGATATAAATATGACACAGTAGATATCCAATGAACCAGTCAGCCGATATAGATATAATGAAGCAAATATCGAACAAACCAATCGACCGATATTAATATAGAATATTAGATGTAGGCTCGATGGTTAAAACATATATTGGCTGGAAGTCCGATGTTATTAAATTCAAATGATTAAGTAATCAATGAAACCTTTGCTGTTATCGGTTAAAACCAACTTGTATATAATCCTTATAAGCCGATGCAACATTTAGATAACTCATCGATTGAAACCCCGATGAAACAATGATTAATGCCTACTGACTTAAATAAATCTAACTTAAAATCACAACCCCATAGGTCAAACCCAATCGATGTAACATAAGGTTGATAATTGCCGGATAGATTTAAGCAAACCAATATGACACCGATCAAAGTGGTCATGCATTAAATTTAACTAAGACAGTAAAATAATCAAAGATTTAACACATCAGATAAGATCGGCTAACACTCCAATGAAACATTAGCATGAACCTATCAGCTTAACAAGATTTAGATTATCAACAACAACAATGTAGTAGGTCGAACCTAACCGATACAGCACGAGATTGTATATAATAATCTAATACTCAATGACCCAATAAAACTGTCTAATGTGATGGATATAACGAATATATCTAAACAACATTTTGATTGTAGAGATATATTGACTAAGCCAGAAGATCAGACTTAACCGAGACAGTTCCAACTAAACCGATGCGTCTATAAACACAATGCAATTAAAGATAGAATCGAGATACCAAGTAGGCAAAGATACTGATTGATCCAGACCAATCTAAGAGATCGAAGCGATGCAACCTTGAACAACACCAATATAGCCGATACAATTGCTAGGGCCGGCGGAACTTAGGGCTTACCCCTTTGCGGGAGATCGAAGCCGATGTAGCCTCGCGTCAGGTGCCAAGTTCCGCCGGTAGTAAAAACCTCGAAAAAAAGGGTGGAGATGCGCCGAGAGTAGTTGTATTGATCAAGAGATAGATTACAAGGACCTCGGATGTACATATTTATACCCATAGACCGATATGAGTTCTGATCGGACACGACACAAACTTTTCTAACAATAAAAGGAAAAGTCCTGATCGGACACTAAACAAAACTTTCTAAAGATAAATCTTGCCTAATTAATAGATAAATTAAGCTACCATCCCGTGGTCTTTACGATTCCTTCTTGAACTCAGTCTCTTCTGGATAAGCTTTTCATCGGCTAATTATGTTCTTTCCTTAACCCAATCCACTAAAGAATCTTATCAAATTTTGGCATTAACACGTCCGGAGGAGAGGAGAGGAGAGGAGAGGAAGAGAGAGAGAGGAGAGGAGAGGAGAGAGAGAGGAGAGGAGGAGGTGAAAAAATTGAAGTGTTGAGAGGAAAAAGAAAGAGAAGGAGAGAAAAAAATCTATGGAGGAAAAGAAAGTATTTTCATATGCGGACCACTTAAAAGGTCCGCATAAAAAAATATGCTTAAGTGGTTCGCATGCAAAAATAGCCCGTCTGTGAAAATAGATTTTTGCATACGGCCTCTTAAGAAGCCATATGCGGAAATGAAGATCGATTTTTACAGACGTGAGCAGTTACGGTCCAGTTATAATTTATAGGGGTCCTTAAAAAAATCACATATTTTTGTAGTAGTGATAGAAGTGTTTCTTTGTAAAAAATACAAACAAAACTTCTATATAGAATTTTATTTAAAAAATATTTTTTTTCTTGGGGTCAGAGGAGATGACAGCTACTGTTGGTGCTTGGTCACTGAAAAGGCAACAGCTACTGTTGGGTTAGGATTTTGTTTCGTTCTTGTTGTTTATTTTTCTTCATAATTTTAAGTGTTTATCATGTTAGTAATATTTATTTGTGTGTCACTTAAAATGATACATGGTTCATAAAATATATATTATAAATAAAAATATATTTAGCTTTAAGAACCTATATCACCAAGCTCGTCTAGGGCCCTTCAAAATATAGAGCTTGCCCTGGCAATGGCCATGGGCTGAGGGAGGCGATGGAGGTGAAGAGCTTTGGAGTGGAGGAAGAGAAGAGGATGGTACGGGAGAGGATGAGGTTGGGGTTAGAGGAAGAGATAAAGGGAGTATGGGGCAGACGGGTAGGCCGGGCTTGATGTGGGACTCGTAGTTATACATATTATCTTTGTTTTTTAGTATATGATTTTTTTTTGACTTTTACGTCATGTTTGATCATTTGTTTTATTTAGAGAATTTAAGTAAGTATCTTTTCTTTTATTGTGGTTTGATTTATCACTAAAGAAACTTTAAGCAATACTTATATTTTTAAGATTTATACAAAATTTTTGAATAAATACGAATGGTCAAAAATTGTAACAAAAGTCAATGGCATCATATGTTAAAAAATAGAGGGGTATATGTGATGGGTCAAACTATGTCATACTTTACAGATATAGTGTTATATGTGATGGATGGTAGTTTCGAACCGACACACACTTATCACAGATGACTTGATATCAATGATGGGTCATCTCATGTAGCCATATCTCAAATTGGGTACTTTTCAATCCCGTCATATGTGAGGTCATCTTAGACGGTTTCCTTAACCTGTCACAAATGACGCGTCAAAAGGAGTCTTCCAATGGTAAATTATAGAAGTTCTCAATATATTTTTATCTCTTCACCTGCACCAACAAATGCACTAGTATGTAAACACTTTTGCTAGCTATATCCCAGAATATAAAAACCTAAAATTGGATGAAATATATCCTAGTAATACAAAACTGGATAGACAGTCTGTCCAGATTCGTAATAATATGTTTCATCTGATCTCACTATTACAAAAAGGCACATAAAGAACGGCATTATAGGTGCTGGAACAGCTAAAACCGACACCTATAGTATTTTTTCTCCCCACACGAGCGCTCGCGGAATGCTATCGGCTAAAACTAGCACCTTTATGGAGAAATAGGTGCCGGTTATAGAAAAAACCGGCATCAATACTGTAGGTGCCGGTTTTTTCAATAAAATGACACCTTTAATTTATTACATGTGTCAGTTAACTAAAAACCGTCACCTATAATATATTACTGCAAATATCGAGCCGAGCTAACCATGTCTGCCTTATCCACTCGCGTCGCCTGTGCAGATAAGCGCAACTTCCTCTCTCTCTCACGACTCTCTTCCCTCTCTTTCGCGACTCTCTCTCTCCCTCTCTTCCCCACCTATGAGCACTGCCGGCGGCGCCTTCCTCACCCACGAGCGCCGACGGCGGCGTCCTCCCCACCTGCGAGCGTCGGCGGCGACAGCCATCACATCTAGGCCGGATCCAGGCGATGGCGATGGCGGCGCAACGGCACGACGACGGTGGCACCCTCCCCTCTGCTAGATCCGGTGGGAGGGGAGGTGGCGGGCTCCCCACCTAATGACGGTGGCAGCGGCTCCCTCCCCTTCGCCAGATCTGGTGGGAGGGAAGGTGGCGGGCTCCCCAATCCGACTCCGCCGCTCCACGCTCCCCACCACCGCCGGTAAGCCCCCCGATGCCACACGCGCCCCCTCCTCCTCCTCCTCCTCCTCTCTCTTTCCAATCTTCCTCTAACCTTCCTTGCTCCTCCTTCCCGCAGATCCGCACACCTCCTTCCTCGATGACAAGGGCGCCAAGGTCGTCGTCGCCGGCCATCGCGGCCTCGGCGGCTCCGCCATCCTCCGCCGCCTCTTCTCCCTTGGTTTCACCAACATGGTCGTTCGCACCCATGCTGAGCTCAGCCTCATTCAGCAGTCCGACGTCGAGGCCTTCTTCCCCGCTGAGCACCCGCCAAGGTCGCGGCATCAATGCCAACTCTACCTTCCCGGTCGACTTCATCGCCGCCAACCTCCAGATCCAGACCAACATGAAATTTTTTGGTCGATTTTTGGTCGAGTTTGAGTTTTCCGGTTTGAGTTTGATTAGAACCTCTGCTTGGCTCGGCTTGATTCCAGTCGAGACAGGCCTTTTTTTTTGGCCTTGTTCATCGCTATAGGTAACGGTTCTTGGCTAAAACCGACACCTCTATATTATTATAGGTGTCGGTTTTATAACCGGCATTAATGACCAAAGTTATCAGTGTCGTCTGCTGGGTGCCGGTTGAAAAATCCGGTATTTATGACCAGTTCCCAGGGCAAATCCAGAAAAACATTATAGGAGGGACTCAGCTCCTTCTTCCTCCTTCAACCCCCGTTCTCCCTTTCCTCTCTTTCTTTTTTCCTTCCCCCTCTCCTTTTATCAATGGTGATCTAGTGGGGTAGGGAGGACTTAGTTTACCTAGCACCCACACTGGATTCACTCCTGTCGATTGGGTGCCGGTTCTCAACCGACACCAATATTTTTTATAGTATTTTCTTAGATTCTTATATATATATTGGGACAGAGAGAACTATGTATTCATGCTGCGCCGCTGCCTGTCCTGCCTGGAATGGAAAGGATCGCCGTTTTTCGAGTTCGGGCGCCGCTGCCTGTCCTGCCTGGAATGGAAAGGATCGCCGTTTTTCGAGTTCGGGCAGAGCGGATGCATGGCATGGTTGGATAGGGCAGATACACTCTTGCTGTCTTGAAATGCATTAGGCGGAAAGGAATATTGTTGTTTTCTGAACTTAACGACGCGCGAGCGGGACAGCTTAGCTGCCTACCTTGTCGACCCGGCGGGAAGAAAAATCCATGGCAGCTGTGGCCTGTGGGGAAGAAGAAGAAGAAGAAAAAGAAGAAGAAGAAGGGCCCAACTCTCTCCTGTCCTCGCGTCACCGATCGAGCGAGCTGCATCAGGTCGTCGTCGCCTCGCCGTGCTCTTCGCCGGCTGGTCATGCATGCCGACGGACCGGATCACATCGGCCAATTGGGGTCACATATACCGATCTGTCACCTGTCACACCAGATCGACCTTATGTAAACTTTACAATGACATGACGTCATTTGTGCATATGCCACCAATAATTAATACAACGCCATAAACTGTACACACACGTCGTCTAGTGCTCAGGGGTATCCCAAAATTATAGCACTCCTTCGTCCTTAAATAAAACTAAGCTTTAAACTTTTAACACGATTAAAGGTTCAGATTAGTTGAGTCTATAATAAAATATATAATAAAGATAAGAGATAGTAATTGTAATATGAGTAATTTAATGGTAAAATCATTGGGCAGATGCTTCTCGACTTCTGGTGAGCGAGATTGTGGAGAGGAAAAGATCTGATCATGATATCGGTTCAAGGCGGCATGGGTAGGGTTGCTTATGCTGGTGCTACCGTTGTCCAGTTCTCAGAGACAGAGACTTTCTGGACAAGATAAAGCGACAACAGAAGAAGCAGGGGCCAAATGGGCATTCCACGTTAGCAACCCAACGTTGGCATGGCACTCTGTTACTGTTGCATGGACGAAAATAGCACAAAATTAAAAAAAGGCACTCCCTCTCTTCTTAAAATTAGCGCAAAATTAAGAAACAGGATCGGTCTTGAGATTTTGGTGGCCTAGGACAAAACTAAAAAACATAGACCCTTAATTCTACATCTAAACTCCGGCCCGCAAGAAAAAAAATACATCTAAATAATAATCAATATAGCGCTAAAATAGCACGCAATGTTTTACTTATGCATAAATATTTTTCCCCAACATATTTAATGTGCATCCAAAAGCAATACTTACAGAAAACATCGTAAACATTTCTAGAAGCGAAGTCATTATGATAGTTTCGATATCAATCTCATCTAGTGGTGTCTCTTTTTTTTACGAAATCTAGCACTTGTTTTTGTCAATGTATAAAGTTACCAAACCGTTTAACCATTTAATTTATGATGATATGGTATCTAGAACAAGCTAGGCAATGAAAAAATAGCATATTAGTGGTCAAACTCATACGGGTCCCAAAACTTAGAAAGCGCCTAATTGATTCAAACAAATCTTTATTTGCAAATACGCAAAAGGATATATTAGAAAAAAAAATCAACAGCACACATCATGATCAGTTGGAAGTCATCACAAAGAAGAGATCAGAAACCGGGATAGCAGAAGACTCTTACAAAAAAAATTAAACAAGGGGTTGTGGGGGTTGTGGCTAGGCGGATGGATGATGGTAGATCAATACTCGTTGGCATGACTCGTCGGGCCCGCAGGCTGTCAGGTTTGTGGCAGCGGCACACGGCAACGACGGTGTCTCAACTGACATGGACTTGGATCAGAAATCAGGAATGACGGTCACTATCCCTCTGTTAATGCGTACTCTTATATGTTTATAGCAACAATGCTACCTAATCGTATCGTTAATCCTAAGAATAGATGGGGCCCCCACGTTTTGGGCTAGTGCGGCCGCCACGTGGTCCTGCCCTTAGGGTTGGGCCTGTTAAAAATTATTCTCTATTTTCGTAAACATATTGAAACGAATGTAAAAATGATGACAAACAATTAAAAATTTCCAGTTTTCAATTACCATTTCCAACCAGAAGGGTGACCTACAGTAGCTATCAACTTGTACTCCGAATTTTCCTATCAGCCCCCTCCCAGATGTTGTACGAGCAATGCCTCTCACCACGTGGACTTACAGTATCCCGTACGCTGGCCCCCACACGTAGGCCTCACCATGATCCCTTTATCATTCGCCCACCACTAGAGCACCTACACCTAAGATCACAGCTCCGTCTTGCCTTTCCAGTGGGCCCCACTTGCCTTTCCAGTGGGCCCACCACACCCTGGACCCTCGTTAACAGTTTATCAATGTACCATATCCATTTCATCAAGTGCCATATCTGAGAGAGAGAGAGAGAGCACAAAGCTATAGGTATGGCCAATAATAAAGAAGCCAAGCAGCAGGGGAAAGAAGAGACAAAACAGAGTACAGTGATGTAAATGTACATGACACAGTGGAACAGTGACACACACACACCATGCACTTTGCTCAGCTTGTTCAGAGCATCGATCAGCTCAGTCGTCTTGACTACTACTCGTACTACTACTTAACTGATCTTGGTGGTGTGATGTATCATGTATGGTAGTATCTCTTGAGCTTGAGCACCACCCCAGGAGGCTTAGCTAGCTCTACTGCAGAGCAGGCAGCAGCTGTCATACATCTCTAGCTGATTACATATAGTAGCACTTAATTAGCACTTTGCACTTGTGTAGTATGTGGCCATGAACCCTTCTTTCTCTCTTGCCTGCATCTCATTTCTTTTTCTTTTAGAGTAAATTTTACTTTGTTTCATTTTTATTATTGATGTTTCATTTTGGATCACCTTTTAACTAATGTTTTTATTTTGGACCGAATATTTTTACCTTTGTTTCACTTTGGATCATCTTATTCTCTCCTCAAGTATATAAACAATCTTGAGTACATCGGTTTCTCTTCGTCAATGAACTCCCACGGCTATATGTAAAACTATTTTCTTGATATATGATAAGTTGGATATAGATAGATAAAATAGTTGAGGTAATTCCAAAGTGACACAATGGTAAAAATACCGGTTCAAAGTGAAAACGTTAGTTAAATGGTGGTCCAAAACGAAACATCGATAATAAAAGGTGGCCCAAAATAAAATTTACTCTTTCTTTTAATTCAGCCCCTTACATTGATCTACAATACACAATTGCACACATAGAATTAAGAAGAAGAAGAAGAAGATGTATGTACAAGTGTAGTAGACTAGTAGTGATGGCATGGTAGAATTATTACTCTCAGTTATCCATATTACATGTACTATATATCACTATGCAGTCTAGTGTACATGAGCCAGGAAGAGCTTAATTATATATTCTGTTTCTGCCTGATATATATGCACACATAATCTCAAGTGAAGTTGTTAGTTGTTATTGGTTGGGGTTACTGCTATCTGCAGCTGCACTAATGATACCTCCTTACCCTAACAACAACCATCACCACCACCACCACCACCACCACCATTGCAGCTCAAACCAAGAAACACCACTACCATTACAGGCTTTCCTCATGTCCGCGCCGTCGTCGTCGTCGTCGCTGGATGAGTACGACGCGCTCTTCTTCTTTCCCGGCGCCGACGTGTACACCAGCGGCCAACGGCAGGAGGAGACGCTGGAGGCCGTGCTGCGGCAGCCGGTGACCACGACCGCGGTTTCAGAAGCAGCGGTGGCGGCGGAGCAGCAGTGGCCGCCGGCGGTGGAGGGAGGTGGCGGCGGTGGAGGAGGCGCCGGCGGTTCACCCGTGTCGGTGGCGGCGGCGGCGACACGGAGGCGGCCGTTCCGGACCGACCGGCACAGCAAGATCCGCACGGCACAGGGTGTGCGGGACCGGCGGATGCGGCTGTCCGTCGGCGTCGCGCGCGACTTCTTCGCGCTGCAGGACAAGCTCGGCTTCGACAAGGCCAGCAAGACGGTGGAGTGGCTGCTCACCCAGTCCAAGCAGGCCATCGACCGCCTCACCCTCTCCGACTCTGCCGACGCGGCGGCGCCTGCCGGGAACATCGCCGTTCCACCGCCGCCGGAGCGTTCCGCCATGGCCGCCGCATCGTTGGCGAAGGAGAAAGGGGAGGCGAGCTCGTCGAGCACCAATGCGTCGTCGGCGCGGGCGAGAAACAGAGGCCACGACGGATCATCGCCGGTGGCGCTCGTGGACGAGCCCGGACGCGGCGTCGAGCTCGACTGGACCGTGTCAGGGCCGTCGCCGGCGGCGGCGGCGGCGGTGACGGCGAGCACCGAGCAGCCGATGAACGGATTGGAGTATTACTACCAATACTACAATCATCTGGAGGAGATAATGAGCTGCGACCCTACTACGACAACGGATGAGTAAAGGTGATTTCTTGTGTGAATTAATGGCATGTGAAACAAATAGATATGAAAAATTTGAAGGCTTTTATATTGTATGGCTTGGTTAATTTGGCCCTCCTCTGTCATGATACTTTGCTACTTAATTTGCTAGTTCTCTATGAATCAATACCGGTTAATTGACCTTGTTACTTTGTTGATGTGCTAATTTTACGAATATTTGTTAGTTTTGATTTGTTGATGTGCTATAGTTTTGCTGGCTATATTTTGTGAGTTTTGGTTTGTCTATATGCTAGTTTGTTCCTGATGATATTTTGTTAATTTTGGTTTGTCCATGTGCTAATTTTGAGTTTCTTTTTGAAGTTTCTCTGATCAGTTCTCTCCAGTGATCCGTGGCGGCCGGCCATATATATGAGTACTCAATTATTAGGAATATTTTGTATCGAAAGGTTGGAGCTATAATTTTCAGGTGTAATCCTTGCACCCTAGATAGAAAAACTTAATACGCTTTATATTTTTATTAATAACAGAAACAATATGATGACAGACTAATGTTTTCTTGTTAAACAAAATATACTATTAACTAGTAATTGACGTTGTAAAATCATTTCAGTTTCTCTGCTAATGGAAATGGATGGCTCCTTCCTCATCATTTTTTTTACAAATCATAAAATTTATTGTTTTGCATGAGAAGGATGTTTTTAGCCTAGCTGCATTATTTGAAGTACCTTATGGCATACCTTAACAAAGATCTGCAATTCACCTGCATCTGGATCAGAAAAGAACCATAGGTGCCTAGCTTGAGAAACTCAAGCATGCATATATAAGATAGATGATGATGTATAAAACATTTTATGAATTTGGTCAGGTCAGAGAATTAACATCAACAGGTAGATGTATATCCTATGTCCAAATTAAGTTTGGGAACAGAGAATGATGCATCCTGTCAACAAGCTAGTTACCCTATGGTTTTGCAAGCTATTATTCTAAAAGAATATAAGTAATAGAACGTACAACAACATAGGACATCATGAATGCATTTAACATATATATGTTAGATGCCTTCACAAATGATATATGCATGCTTTCATAGTTGCGAAAGAGTGACCATGATACTCCTATATTTTTTTAGCTACCTTCACAAATGAAGTAATACACTGCCAATAGCTTAGTTCATCTTAATTCTTCAATAATATCAATACCATTATGTATTTTTTTCAAGGATATTAACCAATGCAATCCTTTAATTAATTTTATTGCACGTACCATACATTCCACAATGACGATATAAATTTTGCCTTACGCATATACCTGATCAATGCAGATATACAATCATATGCTCTTTATATGAGATATGTGCTAACCGCATATGTGTCCACATAAGAGTAGAGAAAGCTTTTGTTACTTAGTTACACAAAAAAAGAGGTAACTTGATCATGCCCCATTGGATTGGAGAAGCATGGCAAATATCGTATAGCAGTATCACACCAAAGCAGGGCAACACACCAGCTGGTTTAAGGTGGCATAATTTGTCCCATTCATCAGCAAAATTTATCTAGATGGTAATCCGTTTTCTATCTTAAAGTGTATAATTTAATTTTATAACAGATATAAGCTGTAGGCCACTTTTTCGTTAATTGATTTCATGTAGAGCTAGACCAAAAATTAACTTTGAGCTAGACCATGGTTTGTTATTCTTCCACCAGAAAACATTTGAATCTTAAACTACAGTATAAACGTTAATTATTTCTTGCATATTTATTACTATACAATATTGACTACTCCCTCCATCTCAATATGTAGTAACCTAGGATGAGTGTTATAGAACTATGAATCTGGATATGCCCCATGTCTAAATTCGTAGTATATATAATTGGGATGGAGGTACTATATATAATTTATTGCAATCACTTCATGCAACGACAGGGACAAATTAAAATGTATCTGGAGTCAATTAAATTAATTTTCTTTTTATTGCTCATGTATTTACATACTGCGTTTTTGAATTGTACAGACTAGCTATAGTGCACATAAGTGTAATTGTCATTTTCATGTCTATAAATCATGTATGAAAAGGATGGTAAAACGAATTTTATTTATATATCATGGATTTTTTTTATGCCACATGTTAACCATGTTAAGAGGAAAACCCGCCAGTTTCCATGAAATTAAGTATTCTTTGGGTTGATTGCATGGTGACAGCATGCAGGGAGAGAAATACATAAATACATATCTATCCTACTTTAAATGTTGATATTGATGGTAGTTGTTCTGCCAGCACCACTTCTATCATGAGCCATATTGTTAGTAAAAAAAATCAAATATTCTTGATTTCTACTGTGAGAGCTAAGAGATTGAGAGTAAACTTGGGCTAGCTGTCAGAGACTAGCAACTAGGCCTAGAGCTTCTTTTTAACTTTAGGGAGATGGCCCAAGCTTTTTTTTTCAACTGTAACAAGGTGGATTGGGTCTTTGGAGTGGATAAAAATGGTCAAAATAAACAATAGTCTCGGTTCATGATAAAATCACATTGATTATTTTTCGCAGCATGCACACCTAATTAATACTCAGAATGATGAACTAACATAATTTTTTTATTGTATCTGACTTTTCATTTAATCACGTAACAAAGTACGGGTATTTTGCTAGTCACTATGTAAGTATATACCTAAAGGTGATGAATCATCTTCTGTGTATAGAAAAATAATTGGAGTATTATCTTACCGATCCCAACTCCCAAGCATATACACATATAGTTGCAGGAGGGAATTAAAATGTTGTTTTGTTTCGTTGTTTGTTTTTAGATATATCGGTGCTTACATACAGTTACACTGGAGATTTGTCTAAGGTGCACCCTACAACAATTTTTAATTACTCTGTTGGACAGAACATAACCAAGAGGGGATGCATTTGTAACTGACCTTTAGCTTCATTAATCAAGGTCTTCTCTGCATATGGATTAAAAAAAACTTGCAATAAAACTAACGGGCTAGGTGTCAGCTTTTTTTTAACTATTGTTGATTAAGAGTGCAAGCGAAATGACCATACATTGCTATGGGTAAAAGAATATATAATTATACTATGTCATAACACTATATATATATATATATATATATATATATATATATATATATATATATATATATATATATATATATATAAATCAAATATCATGCTATCACTTGTTCATTTATTTGAAGCAAACATTAGGCTATTCCACAATATTGAAAATATAAACGAACAATTTATAAAAATTATAAAAGTGGTAGTGGGATGGCAGATTCACTACCACACCACTAGAGCCTATAAAGGAGTATAGACTATTTGAAGAAATTTAACTATTTGTTACTCTTACAAATAATAATTAAGGATTTTTCATTGAACCCACATGTCATAAACACATGAGAACCCATGTGTCATAGACTGTGAATGATAAATTCTTAATTACCAAATCTTAAAAATGACAAATAGTTAAATGACCTCAGTATCTGATTTAGGGTGGCAGATTCATGCTGGCATATCTAATAGTAATAAAAGATACTTTCAGGAGCTAGTGTACTTTAATACGGAAATGATGGCTTAAATATTGCTCCCGCTCTTATGGTTTGATTGATGATCTTCGACGACTTATCAGCCGTAGCGATAATTTTAAAATTAATTTTAGAGTTAATTTTAATATTTTTTATCGTAGTTTATTTTCAAGTATTGGTTTTAAGTCGTTAAGAACATATACAAAATTTTTATTCATAAATTATTTTTTATCATTAATAAGTATTACGATTTATAATTAGTTGTAGGAGAAACGATGTGAGTGCTACATTAGAGGTGATTCGATATATATAGCTAGCCAGGTTGCCATGTATTGCAAAGAGTTCAGAATAATTCATTTACTTGAGCAGGAGTATTATTGCCTAACTATATAACTATATACTCCGTACAATTATATCGAATCTTGAGGACATTCAGATTTCTAACATGAGTCATGATCTTTTTTCCCCTTTATATGTAAATGATACTGAAAATAGATATGTATGACCATGATAATAATGCATAGAACACTGCATCTCATGCTGCATGCGT
This sequence comes from Oryza officinalis, assembly GCA_008326285.1. NCBI lineage: Eukaryota > Viridiplantae > Streptophyta > Magnoliopsida > Poales > Poaceae > Oryza > Oryza officinalis. The sequence continues at coordinate 27,922,260 of BDMV01000008.1, forward strand.
ATGGCATATGCTCAGTTTATATATATTAGCTTCTTTCCTAGTGTTCAGAAACTGAATAAACGATCAGCACAAGAAGGCAAGGCGGGTTCATCCATGCACACGCATAGGATTTTGGTTATTATTAATTAGCATATGTGTGTGGCTATGAGAGATTTTGTTGAAGCAACCAACCAAAACAGAAAAGAGAGCTTGCTAGTCAGCTAGTCTGAAGCTTTACTAACATACATTCTCATGAATTAATGGAAGAAGCTAGTAGTAATTAATTAACAGAAGGAAGATATCTTACAGGTTTAATTACTGTATGTTCAGAGGAGAGGAACTGTCGGGATGCAGCTGATGGAGAAGAGATCGATGTATATGACCAAGCATATGATAAGAAGGGATGCAGAAAGCACATCGGCGAAGTTGTTCTTCCAGATATCTTTCTATCTATATATATGGATGTAGGGAGAAGTGCTCCATGGTAAGAGCGGTAGGGGCCTGGCCGTGCTAGCTATCTCACTAGCTGCAAGCTTGTGCATCCTGACTCCTGAGTTGCTGACAATGCTAAAGTTTGCCAATGCCAAATTTTTTTACCGTATCAGATTGAGAGAGAGAGAGAGAGCGAGAGAGAGAGAGATCGGTGTCCGGACAGATCGTAGCAGCATGAGCACGCCGCTACCCGCCATAGCATAGCATCGTCCTCACGACCTCACTCTACCCTTCTCTCTCTAAAGTGAAGTTCTTGCATTGCGCTTGTTTCAATTTCTGATTGGATATGCCAAGCGTGCAAACCACGGCTGTTTCTCTCTCCTCTCTCTGTGATTTGGACGGCAACGGACGGTTCAGATCGATGGCCAGTACAGTACTGTACGTGGCTATACGATCGAATTGAATAGGGCACAGTAACTGACCGGCCGGCCGGCTGCGGATGGAACGTTTTGTAGGTTTAGGCGGCACGTCGTCGCAGCAGCAGCAGTGATTGGACGAGTAGGACATTTGTTAATTGGAATTGGCTGCCGGGCCCGGGTATAATATACAGTGCCCTGCTAGTAGCTGACTGTTCAAAGCGCACTACTAGTAGTAGGAGTAGTAGCTAGCTGGCCTTAATTTAATTTGTGGTTTCTCCGATACATCCTCTGGGTAGAATTTTAGTCTCGGGACGGTTCAATTATTATCAGCTAATTTATATTTTTTTCGTCTAAAAAAATTCACTTCTAAATTTGAATCTGGATATAACGTATGTTTAGATTCAAACCTAGAAATGGGTTTTTTTAATGGAGGGAGTAGCTAGATGTTACTGGGTATTGAGCATCCTATATTTTATGAAATATTAGACAGTGTTTAATCACGTGTAAAGAAATATTGTTTTGGATGTTTCATCATTCGGTGGAAAGTGTTCTAATGAGAATTGTTTCTGATGTTTCATCGCATGGTAAAAAACTTTTCAACCAGAGATATACAACATTGAAAAAAATGACTAATATTAAGACCCTGCTACATACAACATCGAAGAAACCACAAGTGTGCATCATATGCAACATCCGACCAAAAGAGAACGAAGCACTTTGCAATAAGATTTAATTGTTTCATGACATTTCTTCCACTTAAGGTCACCATGGCCGCCCTCGAGGGGACACCATAGGACGAGGCGAGGATGGCGGATGGTGGAGGGGCCACCACCAAGGCGGCAAAGCAAGAAGGGCGGGACGACAGTGGAGGCAGGAGGTGATGGTGGATGAACAGTGGTGGGGAAAGCCATCGCCGCTACCCAGTAGGCGACGGCGGATAGCGTGGGACAACGCCTGTGATGGGGACATGGTAGCGGAGAGGACAAGGCATGGAGGTAGGGGATGAACGGTGATGCACCTGGGTGGCCTCTCTGTCAGCGTTGCCCTGACGATGTTACTGCTACTTGGGATCTACACTTTGCATTCCTTGGGCGGCTTTTGACAGCTTTGGAGGGGGAGGGTTCGGTGGCGGTGCAGATGGGACAATTTATGGCTACCACAGCAGCTTCTAGAGCAAGCGCTGGCCATTCAGAGCTGGCACGGTGGTAGGAGAAGGGGAGCAAAATCCCCTAGCTAGGACGTCCTCCACGGGCAAGCGATGGTCCTACCACTCTGCTGTAGCAAAATCCTCACCTTCTAAAGAAGCGCCATGAGCACGGGTAGAACGTCCTCCACGAATGCCACCCCAGAGCACCACTCGTTGCCATCAGGTGCTGTGGTAGGAGGAGAATTCTTGGTGGCGCTGGCATTGAGGCCGGTAGTGGTGGAGAGGTATGGCAAGGAGTCAGTGGCTCCTCTACCATGCATGGCGGCTGACCGATGGCCACAATGATAGAGCAGGATAGAAATGTCGACTAGAGGGGATGGTGAATAGGCAATTTTAAAATAAATTGACACCGAATCAAAATTAACCAAAGTTACCAGGCTTGGTGAGGTAAAAGTCTAACTAAGCAACTATTCCCTTCATTTAGGTCAAATATAAAGAATTTTGAGTAAGGAAAAAATCAAACGACTTATAATATAAAACACAGAGAGAGTAGATTAAGTTCTACAATCTAAGGGTGACAAGGGCTCAAATAGTCTCTATGAATGCAAATTGCACAAATATAAATGCAATAAGTAAATAAGACAAGAGACAAGAAATTTTTCACCCGAGATTCAAAAACTCGTCAGCTGGTTTCCTCCTCGTTAAGGCGAGCCCAACATCACCGCTCAAACCACCAAGCCTCTGAATCCAAGGGTCAAGGGATGGGCAAGGTGGGAGTCGATCCCAAAGTGGTCTAACTAAGTCTCTATCACTAGGATAGTTCCTCTTTCGCTCCGAAGGCGGTGAACTCCAAACCACTCACAATCAACGCCGGCCTCCTCCACAACCTTGTTGGAGATGTCACCGGTCAACTCCTCCAAGTCATTTAGGAGGTGGCAATCTTGAAGAGTAACAAGTAGCAACCAGGCTCGGAGGTGATCAAGTGCTACACTAGCTCAACAATAAAGCAATGCACTTGTGTTAGCTTCAAATACCCTCAAACACTCATAAATGAATTGAAGTGCTCAAGTGGTGTGAAAAAGTGATGCAAGGGGTCAAATGAAATAAATGGAGTGCCAAGAGAACCCCCTTGATACAGATGGGGCGACATTTATACTCCCACCCACGAAAACTAGCCGTTGGAGGTGAAAACCCAACTCACAAGAGCTAGGTGGTCAGATCGCCAAGGGTTAGCCGGTTAGACTAGTCTCTAGCACAATGGCTATAAAACTAGTTGTTTAGTGCATTTAATGCACATTTGGTCTAACCAACATTAGCCGGCCAGATATACTGGAATCGGCTCCAGTCAGATCGAGCTATCATCGATGAGACAGACTTCGGCTCAAGCATGGCTCTGTATCACCAAGCCAAGGCCTTGCTTTTGACTCCAAGTGCTCCCGGTTAGGCCTAGCTAGGCTTGGTCAGAACGCCACAAGGGTTGTGGTCAAACCAGCCTTCAGGATTTAGAGCATGTCTTGACTACTAAAACCATCTCGACAGTCTGACCGCCCACAAGGCCTCGATCAAACTAGAGGACACATTGCGGTTAGACTGGCATGGTACCCTCGGTCAGACTTCTAGTAGTTAGGAAGAAGTAGATTAAACCAAGTACAAGCACAATCATGCATATGAATTAATCTGGCATTTTGATAACCTCTTTGTTTTAGATTACCACCACTCTTGATAATATAATATGACAAAGCTAAAAGAAAAACTGATCAAATTTTATTGCCCATCTCCTCGAACAATAGAAGACAAAACACTAGATTTACAACATTCGTCTCATTGTTTTATGGCCATCAATTTTATTTCACGATAATCCTCCTTGGCATACACATCATGTGGTCCTAACTCAAATTATCTCACATACATAAAATAGTTAATCATTAAAAAATAACACGGGAACCTAGATGCTTTAGATGCGGCAGGCCGACAACCACGACGACTTGGACAATGACAACTACAACCGATGAAGGGGAAAAAGATGGAAAAAGGAAAAGGAAAAGGGAAAAAACGGAGAAGGAAATAACACCTCTACAGAAACGATTTTTCTGGACAAGGACACTTATAGGTTACAGGCGGAACGTAACTAGTAGGCCTGCAAAAATCGAACTTCATTTTTACATATGGCTCCTTAAGAGGCCCACATACAAATTATCATAAACGGACCTCTTAAAAGGCCCTTATGTGAAAATAAGCCTATTTTCGTAGGCGGGCCTCTTAAGCAGCTGCATGCGAAAATAGATTTTTACATGCGGGCCTCCTAAAGGCCCGCCTACAAATCTAACCATCCTCCTCATTCCCTCTCAGCATATTCAAAAAAAAAATTCTAAGTCACCTTCTCTCTTCCTTCTTCTCACTTTCTCTCCTCTCATTTCTCACCTCCTCTCTCTCTCCCTCGCCTCCCCATTTCGAGCAGTGGGCGGGAGCGGCCGACGGTGGCGGGCTCGCTCGTTAGCGACAGCGACGACTATCGCGACAACAAGAGCGGCGCGCGCACAATAACGCAGGCGGCGAGGGCAGCAGATCCGGTGGCGTAGCCATCGGGAAAGGCTGATCCGCGGCCTTTGAAAGCGGCTGCGGCGATGATGACGACGGGCGACGGATCCGGCGTTGTCGCCCCCGGGAGGGGCGAATCCACCGCTCTTAGGAGCGGCAGTGGCGACAACAACGATGGATGACAAGCGAAAAGGACGGCAGGAGGGGTGGATCTGGCGCCCCTTCCCCCTTCCGCGTAGATCCGTTGGTGGCAGCGACGGGAGGATGACAACGATGGTCGCGGTGGCGACAAGGACGACGACGCCGATGATGGCGGCGGCGGCAACAAGAGGATTATAGGGTTAGGGTTTCGAAGTAGGTTTTTGATTTTTGGATTTTTTTTATTTTTTTCATGATTTTTTCTTTTCGCGTATGGACGGCTTAAGCGTCCGCATGCGAAAATCTGGTTTTCGCGTGTGGGTGCGTCATCCGCATGAAAAAATAGTGATTTTCGCAGACGCTTTCAGGCAAATGAGCGGCTCAATCGCATGCAAAAATAGGATTTGATTGTCTGAAAAAATATTTTTTTTAGTAGTGTAATAAGAAAAGGAAAAAGGAAAAGGAAATTCCTTAGTGAGCCCTATTTATTACTCTCCCGTTTTATATTATGAGTCGTTTTGATTTTTATTTTAGTCAAACTTTTTTAAGTTTGATTAAGTTTATAAAAAAATATAGCAACTTTTTTAACACAAAACGAACATATTATCAAAATATATTTAATGTAATATTTAGTGAAATTAATTTCGTGTTGTAGATATTGCTAAATGTTACCATAAATATAATCAAACGTAAAAAAATTAATTAAAAGTAAGTCAAAATGACTTATAATATAAAACGAGGAAGTAGCTAGTACAGAGTTAGTATGCCATGCCAGCATCTGTGTGATATCACATCATTGCTATGCGTAGAATATATCCTGGACTAGTGGAGTGGTCATGGCCGGACCGAAACGATACAATTTAACAAATTCTGAAACTCAGGTCGTATTTTGAGAGTACAGGAAGTTAGATAGCATAAACAAAACTATTTATCGGTACCCTTTACTCGGCAAAAACACTAACGAAACACGTACGTAGGCGGCTATAGGAGAATATGAAGAATAGTTGTAGCTAGTAGGCGTATGTTGCTGGATGTTGCTGCTATACAGCGCTAGTACAGTATCCCTACGTGGCTGCGTGCGTGCTGGTCCGAGGTGAGGCGTGCAGCAAGGTAAGAGCTGCGGAGCGATCACACCACCAGCGGGCGGCGCCTGACACCGCGACGTGCATATATCCTATAGGTAGAACTCCATCCATTTCAAAATATATAACATCGTTAACATTTTACGTAACGTTTAATTATTCATCTTATTAAAAAAACTATATAAATATCATTTATTTTGTTATAACTTGTTTTATCATCAAATAAAATATAATTCTAACTTATATTTTTACATATTTATACTAAATATTTTTAAGTCGTTGACAACTTACTTCGTGCTCAAGTTATAACTTTCCCTTTTTTTCAGGGACTCGTGTACAAATCTAGCTGTCCTCTTAGCCAGCCTTTTAAAAAATATCTGAGGCTACGCTTTAGCTTATGTTTAAAAAGGAAAAAAATCGATACACTACACATCCACAGGCTGGCAGTGACGGAGCCAGCCTCGCCATCGAGTCCAAACAACTAATAACATTTTACGACGATGGACTAGTTCTTATAAGTATGAAAGGTAGTCAGTAGCGAAGACGGCAACGATAAAATTCAGATAGTCGCCCGATCTGCACGGAAGCTATACGCTTATACCTCTGCTGCCACTGTGGTCTGCAGACCGGTAAGGTGATTCCTTCGTGGCACCAACAAATTGAAGGGATGGTGCGGTGCCATGGGGAGGCATGACGGGCGTGTGTGAGCGTACCTGCATCACCGTGGATTGCAGAGTTGGTGCGTCGTCAGAGCGGCGCCGCAAGTTCGATCTTAAGTGTTTAGTGGTAGGTGACGTACCCGTCGACAGTGAGACGTCCGTGGTGACTTCGTCAATCTCAACATATACCACTACTAGAGAACCAATCTTTGCTCGGTCGGCCCAAATCACAAATATCTCGGTTCTCTTACGAACCAGTACTAAAGATGGTCTTTAGTACCGGTTCGTAAGCGCAACGACTCGTTATGATCTTTAGTACCGGTTGGTAACACCAACCGGTACTAAAGATTATCTTTAGTCTTGGTTCACTTTTTGTCAGGCGTTATTAGGTCGCCAGGGATCTTTAGTACCGGTTGGTGTTACCAACCGGTACTAAAGATCGTGTCCTTTATATTGTCTTCTTTCTCCTCCAGTTCGAGCCATTGCTGTAAAAATCTACAAGGAGGAGGAGGGGAGGTGTTGTCAAAATTTTTTGTGGAAATATTTTGGTGATATTGTACAAATCGAAGAGATCTGAAAGGTTGGTAACTTCATGCTTTATTGATGTATGGTTAATATATTACATTTATAGCTATATTTCTATACGTCATTATCTATCAAATAGGTATATGAAAAAAGATGTGAGAGAAAATTGATGTAGAGAATTAAAAGAAGGGTATTTCATAATATTAGAAACGTTTGGATAAAAATGTTAAAAAAAGATAAAAAGAAGAAATATAGATAATGAGGACAAAAGAATAGAAAACTAAGTACATTTAAACATCATTAAAATAGTTAGAAATAGGTATAATGCATTAAAAAAAATTTAGAACTTTAAAAAACTTTTGAATATAATTAAAATAAGGATAATACGTGGAGAAATATATTTATATTTTTTTAAAAATGATAGGATTCATATATAATTAACATGACTCCGGTTACGTTGATTTAAATCTCATAAAATCGTTAGAAATAAAAAAGATTCATTAAAACTGTGACAGTTAATTATGAAGTTTTAAATTATTATATGATTATTTAATTACTTTCATTTGGTGGACTTCCTTTACATTTGTTTATGTGATGTAGATGAATCGGCAATGGATGTACACCACGGACCTACGATCGAAGGAGTTTATTGATGACGTGCATTATTTTTTGAGTGTGGCTAATGCCCATAAGCCTAAGGGTTTTATATGTTGTGCATGCAAAAAGTGCAAAAACCAGAATGAGTATTCCACATCAAGAACTCTTCATATCCACTTGTTGCAGTCGGGATTCATGCCTAGCTATAATTGTTGGGCATCGCACGGAGAGTCAGGGGTTGCCCGTAACTCGTGAAGAATATTCTTCTCGAGGGAAATGAATTGCCCGAAACAACGTACAAAGCTAAGAAGGTAGTCTGCCCTCTAGGACTGGAAGTCCAGAAGATACACGCATGTCCGAACGATTGTATCCTCTTTTGCGGTGAGGAGTATGAGAACGTAGAAGCATGTCTGGTTTGTAAGGCACTACGATACAAGATTAGACGAGATGACCTAGGTGATGTTGACGGATAGCCTTCGAAGAAGAGAGTTCCTGTTAAGGTGATATGGTATTTCTCTATAATACCACGGATGAGGCATTTGTTCAGGAACAAAGCGCATGCTAGAATGATGCGCTGGAACGCAGAAGAACGTAAACAAGACGGGATGCTGAGGCACCCCGCCGATGGGTCGCAGTGACGAAATATCGACAGAACATTTTAAGACTTCGGAAAGGATGCACATAACATAAGGTTCGGTTTAAGTATGAATAGCATAAATCCATTTGGAGAAATGAGCAGCGGTCATAGCACTTGGCCTGTGACCATGTGTACCTACAACCTTCCCCCTTGGTTATGCATGCAGCGGAAGTACATCATGATGTTGATTATTATTCAAGGCCCAAAGCAACCTGGTAACGACATTGATGTGTACTTAAGACCATTGATTGAAGATCTGAAACTGTTGTAGAGGAAAGAAGGTGTCCCTGTGTGGGATAAGGACAAACAAGAGCAATTCAAGCTACGAGCGTTGCTGTTCGTAACCATTAACGATTGGCCTGCACTTAGCAACCTATCCGGACAATCAAACAAGGGGTATAAGGCCTGCACGCACTGTATGGATGATACTAGCAGTACATATTTGAAGCATTGTAGGAAGGTTGTGTACATGGGCCATCGTCGATTTCTTGTTGCAAGACACCCTGTACGAAAGAAAGACAGACATTTTGATGAAAAGGCAGACCACCATACTAAGCCTAAACATCGTAACAGAAAAACCGTATTTGTTATGGTGAAAGATTTGAAAGTAGTATTTGGAAAAGGACCTGACAACCAACCTATAGCAAGTGAAGATGGTCACGTGACGATGTGAAAGAAAAAATCTATTTTTTGTATGGACGATTAAATTATTTACACTACCTTGGTGTTTGTCCAATGTAATTAAATAATATCAACTATCTTGGTGTATGCACGATATAAATTAATTTGATTTCCTATTTCTAGCAATGAAAGAAGTATTTTGATTGAAAATTTGAAAAAACCCAATTAGTAAATTAATTATTGTTTATGCTTCAAAAATGGTATATCTTGGAAACTGGGATTTGCTAGAACTACTACTCCAGAACACAAACACATAATTGACCACTTCCCTGATCCCATTTAACGTTTGCACAACGCACTCATTTTGAAATTTTATACCAAATTTTAACATATTTTAAATTTTTTTTATTGTTTTTACGACTTTATTTTATTTTTAATACACTTAATCGGGAATGGGCTAATTATATATGATTTTTAAAATTTTATAATAGTTTTAAACTATTTCAAATGTTTTCTCATTATTTTTTAAATGGGCTAATTATATTTTTAATGCACTTTTTAATGCAGTTTAGTGGGCTAAAGTTAATTACTCATGTTTTAAACCTACTTTTAATGAAATTAATTTGGCCGCAGATAACACTTTTTAAGTTTTTACTCTCGGTTGTTATCCAAAACCGGGGCAAAAGAAATTTTAGAAATAGTGGGAAATCTTCTTTAGTCTCGGTTGTTCTCTCTTTAGTCCCGGTTAGTGGTCCCGGTTGGTCTCACCAACCGAGACTAAAGAAGATTGTATATATATATGGGGGCACATCATCTTCTTCGATCTCCACACTTAGCAGTTTTTTCGATCTCATCTCTCATCACCGCTCACCGGCCTCCATCATCTTCTCCCAATGCCCTCACCGTCGTCGTCGTCGTCCTCGTCGCCGTCGTCGTCTTCGTTGCCGTCCTCGTCGCTGCCACCGTCGTCATCGTCACCGCCGCCGTCGCCACTACCGTTGTCGTCTATCTCCTGTCGTTGTCGTTGCCGTCATCGTCATTGTCGTCGCACTCACCATCGTCGTCGTTTTCCAAGCTTCAAGGTGAGGCCGCATGGCATCTCTCCGGCCCCCTCCACCTCTCTCTCCTCCGGTGCCTCCGCCACTGCCATTGTCGCCGTCGCCACTGCCGCTGCCGCCATGTCCGTATTGCCGTCGCGGCCGACCCACCGACCGAACGAACGAACAAACGTGTGAGCGAACGACCGTACGACCGAACGAGCGAGGGAACGACCGAATGACCGAGCGAAAGAATGACCGACCGAACGAGCGAACGTATGAGCAAACGACCAAACGAGCTAGGGAACGAGCGAGCGAACGAACGACCGAATGAGCTAATGTATTAGCGAATGGCCAAACGAGTGAGGGAACGAGCAAACGACCGAGCGAACGAACGAACGAGGGAGGGAACGTGCGAACAAACGAACGAGCGAGAGAACGAGCAGTCGGAGGTACTGGATCAAGATAATGGCTGAACACAAGCACTCGGTCTTTCATGACTGAACACAAACGGATAATTTCTAAAACAAATTTTGTCTTGACTCCTTTGCATAGGGAGTCAAGACAAAATTTGTTACAGAAATTATCAGTTTGTAGCCATGAAATAGCGAGGTGTTGTGTTCAACAAATATCTTGAATCACTATCCCTGACTTAACGATGTATGAAACTAAAAATTTGTTTAGAAGTTCAAAAAACTTAGGGTTATGTTTTAGTGTTGTGCGATGCAAATGTTGTAATTACCTAACGATTGTTTTGTTGCCAGGGTTGGACGCGGGCGACTCTCAAGTTGAATTACGTGATTCGAAGGTCGCCAAGCAATACGCTAAGGAAAAACATGTGATATATGAGATCTGACGTGTTAATTCTAATAGTATGCATACCTAAGACTATATATATATAACAATTTACATGTAGGTTGTCGACAATGTGGATATATATAACAATATACATGTAGGTTGCATATTTCTTAAGGCTATGTTCTTTTAAAATTGCTAAACGGTGCGTTTTTTTGCATGTTTCTTAACTAAGTGAATTTTAGAAGCTATTCGTAGTTGCTGACAATGTTGATATACATGACGATATAAATGTAGGTCGCATGTTTCTTAACTAAGTGAATTTTAGAAGTTCTTCGTAGTTGTCGACAACGTGGATAATAATAACTTTTTCTATACTATTTAATGTTACGAACAGATGACAAATCACGATGATGAACAGTTTCTCTTGGACGAGATCAATGAGGGCAGCAGCCAGTACTGAATGGACGAGGAGGGGAACGAGGACCTCAACAAGTATTTAAATGAGGAGGGGAATTAGGAGAGAAATGAGGAAGGGAATGAGGAGGAGAACCAAGATGAGCAACAAGCCAGCCAACCAAGCATTGGTACGAAGAGGGCACGCGGACAACGTGGTGTCGCGAGGAAGGTGGAGGGGCGACACATCATAACTGAAATGAACCCATACAGCGAACCAGTTGCCCCTGCCAATGCAACAAGAAAATTTGTGTTACACAACGGTTGGGTCGTGAGGGATCACGTGCCCATCAGCATACAAAACTGGTGCCAAACAAGGTCACAAGGGGATGTTGAACAAACATATGCCCCAACTGCAGAGAAGGACATGCTGTGGATCACCATGCTCGAGACCTTCGCAATCCCTAAGGCAGATCACGCCAAAGTGAAGGATTGGATGCTGAAAAACATGGCTCAGCAATTCCAGGGCTACAAGAAAGATTTATACCACAGATATATCCTAGAGGATCTGACACCGGATTTCGATGCATTCCCTCAAACTGAAGGATCATTGGGATGCATTTGTGGCCTAAAAGACAGGAGAGTAAGAGCAAGCCAGAATAGCGAAGAACAAAGCCAATGCCTCCAAAAAAAAGTACTTTCACTGGTTAGGGTCGGGCGGCTACAAGAAGGCAGTACCCAAGTGGTAGAAAATGGAGGATGCTCTAGCTATAAGAGGAATCGTTTCGGCCACAGTTGATTCCTGAACGATCGAAACATTGGTACTACGCTCATGGCAGGTCACTGAATCCCAATGATGGCTCCCTGATCTTTAGCGATGACATAAGGCAAGCAGCTCACCGTCTCGCGGATGCCCTAGAGGCGTCTTCTGAGGGAAAATTTCATCCAGACAGAGAGAAGGATGAGCTTATGCTCGCATTGGAAAATCTAAAGCACCCAGGATGAACACGCGGAAAAAGCGTGGTTCCATGGAAGTATGGGTTTAAAGAAGACATCCTCACGTACCGGAGTCGTATGAGGAGCAAGAGAGATACACAGATGTGAAATTGGTAGATCTTGAATTGAAGGTCGCGACCCACGACGCACGGTTGCAAGAGGAGGTGGCAAGACAGGTGAAACAATGCTTAAGTGAACAGCAGAATGAGCAAACCCAGCCATTTGATCCTCATGTCATGGTGAGCCCCTCCGGCAATCAAAGTAGCTGCGCTTCTACAGGGCAAGTAGGGGAACATAGCATCGATGTTGCAGCAAGGCCAGCTGTCGATGAACCACCTTACCCCGTGGATGAAATCACGGAGCAGACACCATGTGAGCTGCATATTCCCTACAGGAACATATCAATCAAGGTATGCTCGTAGTTTTATAATATCTGGCTTGTAAATTGCAAATGTTTATGCATATGTTAATTACTAATTAACCTTGATTCTCGTGAAGGTGACGGAGGGCATGGCCACACAAGTGCAGCAAGACGGGACGTACCATTGTAGACCGATTCCACCTCGGTACTCAAAGGTTGAAGTTGAGCTGGTGGTCTAAGGCTTTGAGGATCTCGAGTTGGAAATCCCCAGAGGAGACGGGGAGACGAAACTAGGAGAGACATCCCACGTCATTATAATATGGTGCAAGCGGTACATTGTGCTTCCTGGGTGAGTAGCGGCCTCCGTTCCTACATCTCCACCACCGCAGCCTCGGTCTCCACCGTAACCGCGGTCTCCTCCGCCAGCACCGTCTCCTCCGCAGCCGCAGTCTACTCCACCTGCACCGTCTCCTCCGCAACTGCGGTCTCCTCTGCCTCCATCGTCTCCGCTGCCTGCACAATCTCCTCCGTCATCAATGCCGCAAGCAGCCGCAAGTACCAAGTGGGTTTTTCCGCCTCGTCCAGTGCCAACAAAGTCCACAAAACAAAAGAAGAAGCCAAGACTTGACAAGCAAAAACTACCCACGCTCAAGAAAAGAACGTATGATAGGACAGACAAGGAGATTGACGAGATCGTCAGAAAACAAGTGGAGGATCACTTCAGGCCACGGGTTCTAGAGAAGAAGATTCCAATAGACCCGATGACTAAGGCCTTCTTTCAGAAAATGAGCGAACCCACGAAAAAAAACTTACTATTAGACTACGATCACTCAATTCAAAAGTCCTTTGGAAAAAGAAGGACAAAGGCAAAGACTGTCCCTTAGCTCGGAACGCAAAAGAAACAAATGGTTGAGCCGATGCCATCGGACTACGACTTCAGTTTACAACAATTTATGGCTGATACAAATCTGAGCAAGAAGCAACTGCTGGGGAAGGCCCCTATAGAGAGCGCAGAACTTAAGCACAAGTACATACTCGACAAACCACTTGTCAAGCCATAGTTGGTCTCCAAGCTCTCTACCCAAATGTAAAGATTCCATGAATGGTACATGGATCAATCAGTAAAGGGTAGAATGATGTTCGCGGCAAGGGTTAGAAATGAACATTTCTTCCGTGGGACATACGAGATGTGGATATGCTGGGAAGATTGCCACGACGTATACCATTAAGACGCCCTTGACGTCTCTCTTATGAGTTGCTGGGTTCTGTAAGTGTCGTTTCATTTAATTTCGTTCATTTGCCCGTCAAATGTGACACCGAAAATTTAACGTCTATTTTTCACCGTAGAATGGAGATTCAAAGATGCCAGAAAGAAGGATACTTCAAGTGCGGTATCATGGACCCGTACGTAATCAACGAGAAGACCTTAGAACGTTGGCCAGTGAAAACCGAGAATAACATTTACAAATTTCTGGTGCAGCAACATTTCAAGGAGTACATGCTGTTGCCATACAACACAAAGTGAGCTTTTACCGGTTGTTGTAGCAATTTTCTTCTCATTTTTATAAATTGATATGTATATCTGTCGAAACCTGATTTTGGTAATGAGAAAAGGAGGTAGCGCACAAGTGCCAAACACGATGGGTTAGTAGACAAAAGGATTTAGACAGGTTCAGGCCTTCTATAAAGAAGTAATACCCTAGTCTTGTTTCGGGGATTGTACCCACCGAGTTATGTATTGATCTTGTGATCAAGTTGTGTATGAAGAGAAACTTAGCTAATTGCTCTTGTCTATCTGCCCCTCAAAGAGCGTCCTGCCCTCTTTATATAGGTTCAGAGGACAGGCTCACAAGTCGGAAACCAAACCACATACGGTATAAGACTTCTAAGCATTATCCATAATACTCCTAACTTAGAATTATAAGTCGTTCCTTAATATACAAGGTAACGTAATACTCAAAACCTAAGCCTATTACATGATCATCATCTATAACCTATTCCCTATAATCAGTCGGATAAGCTAGCCATGTGGGTATATGGTACCCATAATCTCCACAGTAGCCCTTGAGACCTTCACAGTCGACGAGATAACTCCGCCTCGAACCAAACTAATCCATAGCCAAGTGCTTCCATAGCCGAGTGCTTCCATCATCTCTGCCTAGGCCTCGCAAGTGCTTTAATCAATCTAATAAGAAGGCTGTGAAGGGCTAAAAAATCATAAAAAATATACCTAGTTGCATCGACTAGATGCACCTAATTAGGTGTAGCCCCCGACTATGTGTTTAGTTGAACAAACTAAGCATATAGTCAAGAACTTTAGTAATCACACTCATCCGAGATATGTTATATAAATAAATGCTTAGCCAAAGCCAAAAGCATCCTGAAAAAATCATATAGTACATAACCTCATTAATAAGGCACAGTGCATAATGACCCCAAGTACTGGCATTATATTGTACTTATGCTGCCCAAGGTGTCATGCCTGAGTACTCTCAATACACACAACTTCACCATCCTCAGGAATATATAGCATTTGTAGTATAGAATCCGAGTTAATAAAACCCACAAATAGATTCACTAACCATCTGAAGAATACGACCGAAATATAATCAGTCTAAGCCATAATATTGGTCTTAATCAGAAAAGCACACTAAGGTGGCAAAATAACATTGATATAAAATCAATTGCTTTATAAGAACCAAATAGCTCCAACAACTTATAGAAAAGTTGCCAAGATAGTTATAAAAAACTTTACTGTTTGTCACCTTCCAAATTGCATCATACCAACTCTTAAAAAGTTGTGTAACTGTTGTATGAAAGGATTTTGAAGGTATTGAACAATAGAGCACGTGCATATTGTCAAGGCAAATTTGCTTCAATCCCTAGAGATATGTGACAAGCCATACCTGAGACATGGGTTGTAAGCTTCCCATGGGCTTCGGCCCAAACAAGGAAAAACCTACGGATACCCTAATAAAATAACCATTGAAGCACCGTCGTCTTTCCCGCCGCTTCAATTTCTGAAAAATTTCCCTTTCGCGCTCCTGTTCACAGAAACCACCGCAGAAACCTAGAATACAAAATCCGCCAAATCCATTCGTCCAGCCACTCTAAATCTCATCAAAATCTGTTGCGCTCATCCTGTTCTTTTCATCCTCTCCAAAAACCCCTGCCTCCAACTCTAAAATCGATCCATCCTAAATCTCGCTCATGCCAGAAGAAAGACAAATCCCCTTCGACCAATGGGCAGCTTCTGATGTGAAGGAATCGACATTAAAGGAAATGGTAAAGGATGGAGTCCTCCCAGCGAAAGAGATCATTGGCTGGCATCCGGCATACGGCGAGGAATTCCCAACTCCAAACACCAATGAGATTGTCGTCTTCACCCACTTCTTTTACTGTGGATTTGGTCTGCCAACCTCTGAATTCTTCCACGGCATTCTTGATTACTACGGCATCAAAATTTATCATCTAAACCCAAACTCTGTACTACAAATTGCCATCTTTATTCATGTTTGCAAAGCCTTTCTTGGAATTTATCCCCACTTCAATCTTTTTCATCGCATGTTTTCTCTCAAAGCCCACCCGACCAAAGATAACCCTTGTGTTGTCGGTGGTGCGGGATTCCAACTCTGTGGTACTCTCCGCAAAGACTACTTCCCTCTTCTCTTGAAAACCTCCAACAAGGGCTAGCACGCAAACTGGTTTTATATTTCCAAGCCGCTCCCAGCGTGCCCAACTTTATCGGCCTTTCACCAATCCAAGATGCCAACTGGAATGCCTTGCCTAAAGGCCAAATCTGGATAGAAGCAAATAATCTTCTGGCAAAAATTCTCAAAATGAAGAATAAGGGACTCCAAGGAGAACAAATCACTCGACACTTCATTAAATCCCGACTGGCCCCTATCAAAGAAAGATCCAAGCCAGCCTTTGAATATGAAGGCAGAGTGACCCCAACCGAGAAGATCGAGATTCATTAAACTTCCAAGTCTTGTGCTCTCACATGTACAAAATCTTTTCCACCAGGATTGTAGTTGACTATAACAACAAACTGCCAGTTCTTCCATACAATATCCATCAACCATCTCCTCCAGTATATAAACTCTACAACTTTGATGACTTTTATCTTGCCATACTCATCAATGTCTCTTACAAAAGATATTGTTTGCAGGCGAATGCTCTGATCATTTCTCGACCATACAAAGTATATCATGATGATGTGCCAACCCAGAAGACTGTCAAGAAATCGACTGGTGGTCCAAAGATCAAACCCCAAACGAAAAACAAGAGAGCTGTAGCCGTAGTTGAAGAAACCAGCAAACGTGCAAGTAAGCAGAGGAAATTAATCATTGATAACTCGGACGAAGAATTTGACGAAGTTCAAACTCCCAAAGCTAGTATCAGCTCGCCTAGGACATCCACCAGATCCGCTCCAAAAATATGAAAATCCAACAAGTACCCGTCGCATGACTTGTATTGTCTTCTTATTGAAAACTCATTTGACTTCATTTTGAACACCATGTATCGTCTTCTGTAAGAAACCTCAAGACATTGATCCCACCGGCCAGACTGAAAAACCAACTCCAGCTGCAGGGTCAGGAAACCAAGAGACCACAGAACAAGAGTCCCAGAACCCACTCCCAAGTGAGACAGCTCCTAGCCAGGAGCCCCTGACTGTCAGTCAAGATCTCCCGACTGAAAACTAGTCGGGTTCTTCTGAACAGACATTAGCACAAGGACTCCTGACTGGAAACTAGTCGGATAGGGAAAAGCAAGTTCCAATCAGCCAAGGAACTGCAGTTGAAGATCCATCATCAACTACTAAAGAAACCAATAAGGATCAAGCAACTGGGAACACTGCTACCCAAAAAGACCATCCAGAGACAACAACAGGTAAATTAGTCAATAATTAAATCTTCGTTTGGAACATGCTTCCTGAGTTCTGTCATTCACATCTTCCTTAGAACAAACAACTGGAGAAAATGAAGAGATCCTCCGACTAAAATCTACAGAAGACTCATTGCCTCCAGTCAAGATTGAGTGGCGTGATACGGAAGGAGAAAAACAAGGCATCATACTCAACAAGCAAATAGAAGCTGAAGAACGAGATCTGCTTGTTGCCAGCCTTAATGAAGCCACTCGACTAATGAACGTAAGAAGAAACCCCTCATACTTCAATTGTTGATTCTTATACAATCAACTGACTTACTTTTTGTGATGCAGAGAATATACTGTCGCTCCCAGGCTAAATCTGATACCTTGGAAAAGCTTGTTCCTCATGTTAATTCTTTAGAGAATATCCAACAAAAGCTCAAAGAAGCCAAGGAGGAAACCATAGCTATAGAGACTATCTTGTGGGAAGAAATCAGCAAGCTACGAGACACGAACTTAGAGCTTCGTGGTTCAATTGGAGGTAAGAAAAATTAACTCATATATTCTTGATTGATCCATTTATCTCTATTAACACTATGTCTTCATGTACCAGCCAATTTAATCGAGATTGAATCCCTCAAGGCCCAATTGAAGAAAGCAGAAAATGATAATGCCAAGCTTGAAACAGACAAAGCTAAAGCTATAGCAGAACTTGAAGGTAACCTCATAGAACTCAGATTCTTAATTCGGCTTGTCTTGGTCATCAGTATAATCAGAATATTGTCAATCTTATAGCCAAGAAGATAAAATGACGTGCTCATTTCGAAGTCTTTGCTGAAAAAGTCCAAAGAGCTGAGAGAATTAGAGATGATATTGCTAATATAGCCACTCCAATCCTGATAGCAATCTATCAGAACGGCCTTGGAACAAGTGCTGAAGATGCTCTTGAGATATTTGACAAACTTAGGATAGCTCCTAAAAAAATATCTGGATAACATCACTGATGCTGCTACCATGAGTGCAAGTCAAGCTCTGGTGATGATGAAATCCCTCTATCCCCGAGTAGATATAAATTCTATAGGAGATGGCTTTGCAGATGGCACTTCTGATGAGCAAGCTTTAGAACTGATAAATGAAGCTCAGGAGTCTGCCAAGAAAATAGCTGCTGATGTAGTTGAAAACTTCTAAGGATAAAGTCTTGATGTAAAAACTCTTATCACCCAACTTGTAACTTATTAGTTTATTTATGCTTATGCCCTGATTTGAATCTTGCGTTTAATTTCTTAAAAATTTTCGTCCGACTATCACCAAGCCTAAAACTTGATTAAGTCATCAAAAAATTTTCAATCCTTATTCACTTGACTCAAATCAAAACAAAAAAAATGATAAACCAAATATAAACAAGTTATATTCAAAACAAACTTCATACTTTATTAATACGAATAGCCCCCGACTGACAACTCAAGAAGATAACTTACTTGAAGTCGGCAGTCGAGAAGAACATAATACAGAAAATTGAAGTTAAGTATAATATCGACGAAGGTGTTCAATATTCCATGAATTTTCCACAATTAATCCGTCTTCACGCTTTAAACGATATGCCCCTGGCCGAGTGACTTCAGCGATTATGAAAGGTCCTTCCCATAACGGAGATAATTTGTGTCTATCCTTCATTGTCTGAATCTTTCTCAAAACCATATCACCAACAATAAACGCTCATGATCGAACATTACGGTTATGATAACGCCGAAGTCCTTGAAGATACCTTGCCGACTGAACAAGTGCAGCTTCACGAGCTTCTTCCTGTCGGGTTAAGTCATCAACACGGTCTTGATCATAACGCTCATCATTGAAATTACGAACTCGAAGAGATTTGAATTTCATCTCACTCGGCAACATAGCTTCAGCCCCATAAACTAAAAAGAAAGGCGACTGACCTGTAGCCCGACTGGGCGTAGTCCGTAATGACCACAAAACTGAAGGCAACTCTTGAACCCATCTGCCAGCATAAAGGCGCAATCTATCAAAGACTCGGGACTTAATACCCTGAAGAACCATGCCATTAGCACGTTCAACCTGTCCATTGCTTCTAGGATGTGCTACTGACGCATAACAAATTTTAATTCCAAAATCTTCACAAAATTCTTTGAAAACTCCTCCAGTGAACTGAGTCCCATTGTCAGTAATAATCCTTCGGGACACCAAACCGATGCACAATATTAAGGATAAAATCACGTGCTTTGTCAGCAGTAATTGTAGCAACCGGCTTAGCTTCAATCCACTTAGAGAACTTGTCAATTGTAACAAACAAATGTGTAAAACCTCCTGGAGCCTTTTTGAAAGAACCAACCATATCCAGACCCCAAACTGCAAAGGGCCATGAAAGCAGAATCGTTTGCAACTCTTGAGCTGGAACATGACTCTATCAAGCAAAAAATTGACAACCTTCACAAGTTTGAACCACTTTATCCGCATCGGTAACCGCCGTAAGCCAGAAAAAACCTTGCCGGTAAGCTTTGCCCACCACAGTACTTGTTGCAGCATGACTGCCACAAATTCCCAAGTGAATATCCTGCAACAATTGTCGACCTTCCTCAGGTGTAACACATCTTAACAAAACTCCGGACGGGCTTCTCCTGTACAACTCTGAAGCAACCACGACATAATTCTGACTATGACGTCGGACTCTCTCTGCGTCATCTCGATCTTCAGGTAATACCTGCCAAGTCAGGAATTTGATTAAAGGTGTCCTCCAATCGGCATCAAGCATGGAAAACTGGTTTTAACCTCCTCTTCGGTGGCTCACTTTTTAGCAACAGTCAGCTCGTGAAGATGCTCTACAAAAACATCTGTCGGGGCAGCCTCTCCTCTAGAGCCAAACTGAGCAAGTTGATCTGCCGCTTCGTTGTTATGCCTTAAGACATGTGATAACTCTAAGCCATCAAACTTGTCTTTTAGCTTACGAACTTCTTGACGATAAGCAGCCATATTGTCGTTTAAGCAAGACCAATCCTTCATCACTTGGTTCGCAACCAACTGGGAATCTCCTCGCACAATCATACGCCGTATACTGAGAGATACAGCAAGTCGCGGCTCGTGAAGTAATGCTTCGTACTTAGCTACATTGTGTGAGGCCGCAAAATGTATCTGAAGAACATACCGCAATCTTTCACTAGTCGTGGCGATTAAGACAACCCCAACTCCCGTACCAGTAACTCGTTTAGGCCCATCAAAATACATAGTCTAGTATTGCGGTTCCTCCCTAGGTACGTCTCCTTGTCACTCAGTCCACTCGGCCACGAAATCAGCCAGGATCTGGGACTTAATAAATGTCCTTGCTTTGAAAATAATATCTAACGCCCAGTAGCCTCCCGATTATGAAGGACATCACCAAGTGGAAAGGATGTAACCACAGTAACCGAGTGACTTTGGAAATAATGAGCTAACTTTCTGACGGTAATTAAAACTCCATATAATAATTTCTGTACCTAGGGATAGCGTGTTTTGGATCCAGCCAACACCTCGCTAATGAAATAAATTGGCCTTTGAACTTTCTGGATTCGTCCTTCCTCCTCTCATTCTACGACCAGGACCATGCTAACCACCAGAAAAGTTGCAGACACATAGAGTAGCAATGGCTCTTGAGGATACGGTGAGGCTAATAAGGTGGTGTTGTGAGGAAATTCTTAAAGTCTTCAAAAGCTTTCTGGACTTCTGGGGTCCACTGGAATTCTTTTGTTTTCTTGAGCAACTTGAAGAAAGGCATGCCTCGTTCCCCGAGTTTAGAAATAAACCGGCTTAAAGCTGCCATGCATCCAATAAATTTTTGGACATCCTTCTGGGTACTCGGCGGCTTCATGTTCTGAATGGCATTGATCTTCTCTGGGTTGACCTCAATACCACGGTGAGACACCATAAAACCAAGTAGCTTTCCTGACGATACTTCGAAAGTACATTTCTCTGGATTCAACTTCATTCTGAAGTCTCGAATATTTGAAAAAGTTTCTTCTAAGTCGATAATCAAATCCTATTTTTGCTTGGTTTTAATGACGTCATCAACATAAGCTTCCACGTTCCTCCTGAGTTGAGTCTGAAGACATCTCTGGATCATGCGCTGATATGTAGCTCCAACATTTTTAAGACCAAACGGCATCGTGATGTAACAATAGGCTCCAAATGGGGTGATAAATGACGTCTTCAAACAGTCGGATTCCTTCAAATTGATTTGATGGTATCCCGAGTAGCAATCAAAGAAGCTCAGAAGCTCGCAACCAGCGGTCGAGTCAACGATTTGATCTATGTGGGGCAAACCAAAGGGATTCTTAGGGGAAGATTTATTGAGGTCGGTGTAATCGACACACATGCGCCATTGTCCTGTCTTCTTCCGAACTAGAACTGGGTTGGCCAACCAGTCGGGGTGGTAAACTATCTTAATGAATCCAGCCGACAAAAGCTTGGCGAGTTCCTCCTTAATAGCATCTCTTTGATCTTGCGCAAAGCGGCAAAGCCATTGTTTGATAGGATTTGCATCCTCTTTAACATTTAATGAGCGTTCTGCTGGGGCGTTAGGAAGACGTTGGTGTTGTCGACTCGGGTCTGAAGTATAGTGTCGTGGGCGGAGTGCCCAGCTGCCCTCAAGTCTCGCTTTCTCTTGTCGTTATCTTCTTTACATTTGAGTTCCTCCTCCTTACACTTGCGCTCCTCTTCGAGCTTGGCTCGTTCCTCTTTCACAGCCCTACGGGCGGTGGCTGAGTCGGATTCTCCTGCGCCGGCCATGAAGATGCCAAAAATTAGCGGGGTATAGTTGTCGTCGAAGTCGGAACCATCGATGTTCTTCGTGGAGATGTCATAAAAGTCATTGAAGTCTGGAGAGCTGATGTAGTCGGCGATCTCGGTGGATGAGCAGGATTCGAGAGGTTGGATCATGACGCCGATCTCCCTGGAGTTTGAACCCGGTGTCTTAAGGATGCCGCAGCATGGCGCAGATGCGAAAAGCTCTTCCGAGTGGTTTGAATCCGGCTCGAGAGAGAGAAAGTTGACGTAGGTCTCAGCAGCGTTTGGTAACCCAAACGGCACCGAGTGGTTTTCTCCTCCTGACTGGTTCGGATCCGAGTCAAGGAGAGAAATCTTGCCGAAGCTATCAGTGATGAAGTCGAGGCTGCCGAAGCGGTACGCCTGTCTTGGAGGAAAGGCGAAGTCGTCGATGCCTGATGTAGATCCCATCGCGCTTGTCGGCAAAAAAACTTGACGCACCCCTACCTGGCGTGCCAACTGTCGAAACCTAATTTCGGCAATGAGAAAAAGGGGTAGCGCACAAGTGCCAAACACGATGGGTTAGTAGACAAAAGGATTTAGACAGGTTCAGGCCTTCTATAAAGAAGTAATACCCTACTCCTGTTTCGGGGATTGTATCCGCCGAGTTATGTATTGATCTCGTGATCAAGTTGTGTATGAAGAAAAGCTTAGCTAATTGCTCTTGCCTATCTGCCCCTCAAAGAGCGTCATGCCCTCTTTATATAGGTTCAGAGGACAGGTTCACAAGTCGGAGACCAAACCACATACGGTATAGGACTCCTAAGCATTATCCATAATACTCCCGACTTAGGACTATAAGCTGTTCCTTAATACACAAGGTAATGTAATACTTAAATCCTAAGCCTATTACATAATCATCATCTATAACCTATCTCCTATAATCAGTTGGATAAGCTAGCCATGTGGGTATATGGTACCCATAATCTCACAATATCATATTTCACGGATTATGCAGATTCCACTGGGTCCTTTTTGTCATAGAGATTACCAAAGGCCAGATTATTCTCATGGACTTTATGCGCAAAGATAGGGATGTTTTTGATGATATCATTGACATGATTAACAAGTAATGTGATCCGTTAGTACTCTCGTTATGATTGCTGCTATCACTACTATGTGGATCAAAGCGTCATTAATTCGTTTGCAACTGCAGGGTGTGGGCAAGATTCCATGCAAATGTCCGCGGGGAATTCAAGGAAGAATTGTCAGTGCGGATGAACTTTTCAGTATGTACATGGTCCAAAATTATAAATCTCATTTATTCGATATTAGAAATATTTCATAAGTTCGTTTCTCCTTTAGTGTTTATGATAGGAACAGGGGACCAACTTATGCGGCTACTATGCTTGTGAATTTATTCATCGCATGGCACACGCCGTTAACACTGATATGGATATCAAGTATGTAAACACCTGCACGTATATTATTTACACTCTTCTCATTGATTTAATATATTCATATCTCATTTTTTGAAAACAATAGATTATGTGGATGAAGGACCAACTTTCCCAGGAGGATTACATCAAGACTGTTCAAGAACAACTCATGAGATTTGTTATGGATAAAATTGTTAATCTGGTGGGAGAATTCCATGACGACGAAAGACCCATTCCTCGAGATGAATTGTCCTAGTTTGTAATATATAATAGAACATTAGAAATTAACAACGATTGTAGATGTTTATAAGTAAATTCCCATTGTGTATGTATTTACAAATATATATTACTCATATGTGTATGTATTTACTTTTATATATAGATATATGCACTTATATATATATATATGTTTGTATTTGTATGTATATATATACATGAATATATATATGTCATATATATTATATATATGTATTTATGCATATATATTCATATATATAAACATGCAGCAAGCAATATAAAGCATTTAAAAAAAGAAAAATTATTTTTAGTACCGGTTGACACCAACCGGTGCTAAAAATGTATCTTTAGTTCCGGTTGAAACAATCGGTGCTAAAGATGCCCATCTTTAGTCCCGAATTATTAGTCCCGATTGTATACCCGGGACTAAAAGGGGTTGCAAACCGGGACTAAGGATGAGTTTGCCAGCAGTGTATCGGCCCAGTCTTTTAGAGATGCTCATAGGGATAAGATGTGCGTGTGTGCGTTCATAGAAATAAGTATGTGCATGTTATAAATATCTACGTTTGTACTGTGTTTTTCAAAAAAAAATATTATGGTCTCCGGAGAGATAGTGCGTTATATAGGCACTCAAGAACACCTCCAGTGATCGAGGTAGATATGGACTGACGTGGAGTTTCTGAACCGAATTTCATCCCTAGAGTTACCGATGCATATGGAGAGAGGGAGAAATTACCGACTCTCAATTTTGAGTTGACTCTGTGAATAAACAAATCGGCCGGCCATTGCTCTCGTCTCTCCAAATGGTTTTTTATTTCGAAGTGGGCCCATGCAAGGTTAAAACGCACGGTCAAACGAGTTAGAGAGATACTTCCTCCGTTAAAAAAAATCAATCTAAAAAAAATGTTACACAATCTAAATTTGTTTTCTATTTTTAAGTGGGTCTCATGCTACTGTTCTTTCAGAAATCACTTAAAAATTCTAGTAACATAGCTGCATGGATCGGTTATCGCTGAAGATGCTCTAAGGTTGTGTTCTTGACTTGAGGTTCGCAGCCTCATCTTCTCGTTTATCACACTCACGCTTCCCAAATTAAAACGGTGTATTTTTTTAAAAATTTTTTTATAGAAAAGTTGATGTAAAAAATCATATTAATTTATTTTTCAAGTTTTTTTTAAATTAATACTGAATTAATCATACGTTAATTCGTCGTTCTGTTTTACGTGTGAGGAAAGGGATTCCTAACTCCTCAAAAGAACACCGCCTAAGTCATTGTTTCTCAATGCACAGTAGTATGAATAGACCCTCCGAAGTACCATGGAAAGACACTAGTCGCGCAATGTGGCTCCCCGAAAACAGCTCCATGTGCTAGCTAAGCTACAATTGGTGAAAGCACTACTCAGTTCTCAAGTATTGGCTCCGCATGCTGTGACATTTCAAAGCTGAGACTCCCATATTATTGTTAGAGCATATGCAATGAACTTCAATTGGGTTTTAGAGGAAAGAGAAGGCCATGGTATCGGTCTCTATACGTTGTGGCTTTTTTTCAGTAGATATCAGTCTAAGACCGAATACTAGTAGCAGTGCTTCAAGTGAAGAGATCAAATGTGCTTGGGCTCACATGTCAGATTTATTGTGTTTACTAACTGCAAGCTGTAGTTTTCTCTTTCCTCTATTTTAATGTGGGTGGGCTACATAATAATTCCTAGAGTTGTTTTATACATTGTAGGAATTTTCATTAGTCGTTATGGTTGATATAGGCCACACCTTATGAATCACTCTCTGGTTGAGTGCTTCTAGGACACATATACTGCATGAAGCCACTCTTTGGTTGAGCTGGCGGCTCAAATATGACGTGGAAGTATGAAGCCACTCGCAATTGCCCTCATGAGAAGCTGCTTGACAGGCATCACCTGTACCTGGTAGCTTCAAAAGGCATATACACAAAAGCAGCGACAAAAGGGGTAGCACGTCGTACTTGTTTAGAATTAGGGATGCATGTGAGACGAACAAACGGGATTATTTTGTCTACTTATCTCACTTCTAGTTTATTTTTTCTTTCAAACTTTATACTATCATGTGAAAAAGAAACTAGCAAATGGGTTTTTATACAAGTTACACCCCTCTATTTAGAAGCCGAGCAACACATGCCAATCACAGAGTCTCTAAACAAAAGCATCATACCACTTAGGTAACACCTTTTCTTAGGCATTTCTATTGTTAAGCACTAGACTATGAACGGTATCTCACAAGAAACGTAGAGGAACACAAAATAAACAAGAAAAACCAATTAGCTAGAAGTAGCAGTTAGTGACCTCAAACAATTGCAAGATGCTAGTAGTGATACACAGCTCCAAACGTACACGTATGTAACCAATGTTTCATACTGAAAAATGCTATGTTTAGTCTACGTGACTTACATGATTTACATCTGCAAAAGCGGTATACCGTGTTCATCCTGATGCATGACAGCAATTTTGGACTGTAATTCGTTGGGTTTATCTAGCTTTGATGGGGGCTATTTACAAGCTATAAGCATCGAAACAGCAGAGCCTCTTCTTTAGCAGCCACCACTCGCAGGTTCAATCGAGCTCCGGAGGCCATTGCCCCTAAGCGAAGTGCAGTGCTCCTCGGCCTCCGACTGAGAGCAGATGATCACCACTGACAACCCGTTTACATGAGCCTCCTGCATGATGTTGACGGCGTTGTCGACAGTCATCCCGGGGATAACTTTCATCAGGACTTGGACGACGTACTCACGCCTGTTGTAGTTGTCATTGTGGAGGAGGACGCGATATGGAGGCGTCATTTTGCGGGATTTTCTGCAGACCAGGAGAATTGTGTTATATCAACATTTACCAAATTTAGCAACAAAAACTATTTCAACGGGTACAAGACATCCCATGTGAAAAAATATTACTCAGTCCATCTGAAAACCGATAGAAATTCCATGTAGCCTTTCAACAAGGCAATGCTTTTGTGTAGGGACACATGTCTTGCTAAGGCACAATGAGCAATATACAAGAATAGCAACTATGTCTTTAGCCAATCTGCTGGTCTCGCCAGAGCATCAGCAACAAGACATAAGCTCACAAGGATAAAATGATCAATGTATCAGAAGCCACTTTAGAAACTAGACAGCAGGTCTAGTAATCATAGAGAGTAAAACTCAAGACATGTCACTATGGTTTCAAACAGATTACAAACAAATCATTGTAATGATGCTTGTGTACAACACATAATAAAAATCAAACATGTTTAAGGAAAATCAAGCAATGACGATAATAGAACATCTAAACCACCTTTCGAAAAGAAAAAAAAAGAACATCTAAACCAACTAATCTGAATTGGGAATTGGTTCATAATGCCCTGCAACAATCAGTTTGTTTATGCCTGAAAAGGAGTAAATGTAAAATGCGTAGCAACAAACGTAATTTATTTAACCCTTCCCACCAAAAAAGGCAATCAACGGTAGAATGACATGTCAGTATCCCATACAAGGAGAAAATATGCAGAGATGGTTCTGATACCATTTAAAGGAACGATTATGTTCCCACACTAGCAGTTGATTTTGATGGCATGCCCAACTGGACATAACTCTGATAAGAGCAAGAGAGTGTTTCTGAAAATTCAGAGAAAGATGCAAACCGAAAATTGCAAAACAGACATGGCTAGGAAACAGTTCAGTAGTTCAGTTCCAGTTAAGCGGGATCTTATGACTCCTGAATATTTTTGTACATGTACAATTCCACTATGTCTGGGAAGAAATTGGCTTTATTTTCCAGGAGGGCTCTCCCTTTTACTGTTGTCCTAACAAAAAGGAAATTGGCCGGTGTTCTAGCAGTAACAGCAATGAGCAAGATGACTTCTACAGTGGTTTGGTCCAAATATTCGAGTTATAATGAAAATCTTGAAATCCGTTTGGTAGCATTTAATGAAAATTCTGTAATTACAACTTTCCATCATTACCTGGGGTAAGTTCACAAGCTCAGACCTCAGAGCCTAATACGAAATTTTAGTTTACATCTTCCCATTTCTTTTCAGAATCCTAGAGCATCTAGACTTGACACAGAATAGAGAAAACAAATGAACTGCAAATAGCACATTGTTACCTAACATCGAATTCAGACTGGCGACCAGGAGTAACTTTCTCTATTGGCCGATCAAGCACGCCACCACCTTTGCCTGGTGCAGCTGCTGCCAGAGCCATAGGAATGGCAGGATTTGGGCACCTTCCCCTGTAAATCGCATATCTTTCTCCTGCACAACATGTACAGAAAAGATGAGCAAACAATCCTGCAACGGCAACCACCGAACAAAATGACATAGCAAGCACATCTTCAATCTAATTAAAATCATCACATTTCTTGCACATAATTCTAAGGCTAGGATGGTTTCCCATGAATAAGAGCAACCCAAAAAAATATATATAAGCAATTAAGCAGGTCACAAATTTGGTCATGGCCACAGCATGTTACAAGAATTAACAGGCACAGCCTATTGGTGAGCAGAACGATGTCAACATTTACTGATTTCGTCATTTGCCACTACCAAGAACCAATTTATTGCCAATAATACACACGCCAAGGCCCCTTTCCTCCAGGCCTCCAGCCAACCCACCCAACAATTTCCACAGCGGGAAACTGAAGGACTCTTTCTTTCCATGCTCAAATTTGGCAGAATCGTGGAGCAAATTTCCAACAGGAGCAACGAGCAGCAATCAGTGCAGAACAAGAACAGTAAATATGTATCCCTCCTTCCTAGCAAGAACCCACAATTGCGTCCATTTCGAGTCAGGACACCCAATCGCTCCCACACTTGTAGCGAAGGAGTAGCTAGAAGCTGCATCCCCGGTTCGCGTCTCGTCCAAGAAGAAGAAACAGGCTTGGCATGAAAGAGGTTAAATCGAATAGGAGAGGGTTACCTGCCACCGCGTGGTGGTGGTGGTTGGAGAGCCGGCTCGCGGAGAGCGCCACGCGGCTGGGCACAGCGGCCTCCATGGCTCCTCGCTTGGCCCCTCTCCCTCTCGTTCCCTCTCGCCGTCGCCTCGCCGCGGGACCGGAGCGTGGTCGCCAACGCGGCCGCGGCGGTGGTTTTGCCTCTGCCTCCGTGGGCCGTGTCGCTGCTGCGGCGTGCGGCGAGGAGACAAGGAGAGTATTTGTGGCCCAGTTGGGTTGTTGGGTTGGCGTCGCCGGAGCCACCTGTTCGGGGTCCGGACTCCTGGGCCACTGATCCCCACTCAGATTTTTCCTCCTCCTCCCCACCCCACCACAACCATTGCAGGTGGTCGTTGAGAACGATGGTCTCAAATGGAACGGGGACGTTAATTACACAATGAGCAAAAGGATAATTACCTGGTTATAATAATGATTTTAAGAAAAAAATAATTTTTCAATGGTAAGCAACATATCTGCTAGATAACAAAACGTTCGTAATGACTCTTGGTTAATCTCAAGATATATATAGATGTCGGTACAGTCTTCTTTCGAAGGTAGTTATAAAAGTATGTTTTGTGAGTGCGTAAGAGTAAAATACTATTTCTAAACCGGATAAAATAACTCGTGTTATCAAATTGCTTTGGACACGAATTTGTGCGTATGATCTGTGTGCCAAGTAAAGAAAGAAAACATGAAGTAATCAGTCTGAAATCGAAATTCGAAACTCAAACATACCGAAAAGATGTGATCAACTTCCATGTACCTCTCTCAAAATTTAAAACAAATTAAGGCTTGGCAACAAAATTTGAATTCAAATAAACATCAAACATGGTCACCTAAATTCAAAATCGTAACCTTTCTTTAGAGGATTCGGAATGCTAACCGGTTGGGCTTAAAGATAGATACTCCATACCCTTCAGCTTATAAACCACAACCAAAGTTTAAATTTTAAATTTTAATTTAGAAGTTTTTTCATCCTAGTTTATTTTTTCTTTGTTTTCAAATTAATAAGAGTATAAATATGAAAAAAATATCTATATATTATGTTTTAGTTACTAATAATTCGTAACGATTTATAATCAACGTAAGCGAAACGATAATAATTGTACAAGCCCAGCTAATGCAGTCCATCTCCGTCACTTCTCTAGACCGACCGAGCCACTTGGCCACACATGGGCACTGGGCGGGCACCACTACACCAGTAGTGAAGAGAGATGTACACACACAAGCAGGCAAGTATCAGAGATTCAGGGTTCACCTTTTCAATCGAGTATCAGATCGTGACGTATCGTATCCTCGACGGTACGATGGTTTTCACTGAATCTCAATTAAATTTTGTTCAAATTCATAGTTCTAAATCTGAATTTCCGAAAACCATTTGAAATTTTACTCAAAATCTACTTTCGCTCTATGTTAAAACCTCAAAGTTACACAGTTTTCCGTTAGTTCTTATAAAAAACATGAAACTAGTAAGTGCTCTCTTTGTTTTAAAATATAATAATTTTTAACATTTAAAATCTATCTCAAAATATATCAACTTCTCTACTTACTCTCTCATCACAACTAATTACAACCGTCTCTCATCTAATTCTTCTCTAACTACTTCTACGTCTCAACTAATCATAATTATCTTTTATTTAATTTTATTTGTTTTTAATCACTATGCAAAACTCTAAATATCATTACAATATTTTTGGAACAGACATAGTAGAAACAGGGTAGCAAACAACGTGTCAAATAATTCCTTCTTTCTATAAAGCTAATGCCCACTAAACATCTAAAGCTCAACATGCAAGCATAGTATTTATTAGTACTCCTAAAACCTATATGTAAGCATGTCACATCAACCCACTAAGCACATAAAACTCAACATGCAAGCACATAATAATTATATCTACCATTTATTTATTTTAAAACTAAACATACAGATGCTAAATCATCGTTCTCAAATCCTTTTCACAATATTTTAATTCAAATCATTTCATCATTTTTTCAATATCTAACATATATCCCGCAGCAAAGCACGAAACATCATCTAGTATACTCCATATCCTAGAACTAGAACTGAACATGCTAATACATACACACACTCTCACCATCTTAAAATATAGCAATATTAAATTAAACATAACCTATTACTACTATGAATCTATATATTAGATGATTGTTCAATCTAATATTAGGTTATTATATTTTAATATTTTAGTACGGTGGAACGTTAACCTAGATCTAACTCAATCCTACCTAGCTAACTAATTATAACCAATGATTGCCATGTAATCTCTTCACATGGATCAATCAATTACACTGTTAATTTCCAGGTGGATCAGACAAAACCAAGGCCCCATACCCGACTAATGTAGTCATTTGTCCTTTTTTTTTACTTAGAGCATGTACAATATTTTTTTGTTAACTTTTAGCTAAGGATCGATAAAGTTCATATCATCATGCAGCTAAATTCAATAGCTAGTTTGTACAATAATTATCTGATACCACCTTTGTTCTAAAAAAGAGTCTACTTTTCTCTAAGAATTTGGACAGTCATTTGTCCAGACTCTATAGAAAAATAAAGTTTTTTTAGACAGAGGTAATACACTCTATTCATTTTATAGTCTTTTCAAGGCCCATCGTTATCTATTGTCTATCCAATGAAAGCCACAAAATATTGTAGCTCATCGTATGCTTTAATTCGGCTACAAATCTACACGCCTACATTCTCTCTTTTTCCTTTCTCACTGCTCCAAGTATTGCTTCGATATGAATCTGTCTATAGCCTGTTGTTCCCTCGTTGATCTGCTCTTATCATTTGGGCCACTTTAATTTAGGCCACGTTCTTTTTTATTAACAAACAAATTTTAACTCGATTTTTATAAACATGTTTTTCAAATTTATAAACAGTGTATTTCGTACAAAAACTTTTTATATAAAAATTATTTTAAAACATTACTAAAAATAGTTTTTCCAACCAACACCCAGCAGACAGCACCTGAGGAGGACTCAAAGGTGCAGGTTTAGGAACTAGCACCTTCGAAGTTGTAGGAATGAAAAAAAATGGCTCGGCCCACATCTGCATATCACCATCCATCCATCCCACATCCATCTGGCGCACAAATAACACAACACCACAAGGAATTGAATCATACAGCTTGAATCACAAATCACACATCCATCCATCCCACATCCATCCGCCGCACAAATCACACAACACCACAAATTCACAATCAAGAAATTGAATCAAAAATCACACATCTGTTGTGCCATGCCAGAGAGGGGATGAGGCAACGACCGTCGCGCCGCGTTGAGGAAGATCTGATGCTTCCTCCCGCTCCCCTTTCCTCTCCTCTCCGGTGAGGTGGGGGAGGTGGCTAGGGCTGGAGCCGAAGAGGGAGGGGCACCGGAGAGGAGTGGAGGCAGGAAGGACGGCATTGGATCCGGCCGCTCCTGATTGACTAGTGGGGAGGGGTGGTGCTGGAACAGGCCACCCTCAAAGGGCTGGTGGGGAGGGGCAACGCTGAATCTGGCCGCCCTCGAGCGGCTGATGGGAAGGGGAAGGGGCAATGCCGGATCCGGTAACCCCTGAGCATTTGGTGGAGAGGGGCGAAGAGGCGCGATGGGAGGGGAGGGCAAGGAGAGAAGGCGTGTGGGACACGAGGGGGCAGAGAGGAGGCATGGGTGGGAGAGGATAAGGCTGGATGTGGATTGGTGAAGGGGTTAAAAGGATGGGCTTGGTTCGATCGGCTAATTTTTTTATAGGTGCCGGCACCTATAATATAAGTATAGATACCGGTTCTTTTAAAAAAATCAGCACTAATATTATGAGTACCGGTTTTTATTTTGAACCAACACCTATATTTTCACTACTACAGAAGAGGCGATAGGTGCCAGTTGAGAACCAACCACAATGCCGGATTTCCGAACCGACACCCAGATAATGACACTTTTGAGGTCCTTGGGATAAAAAAAAGGTCTGCTCGATGCCGATGCATCGAGCGCATTCCCCCCGCTTCGCCTCCAAAATCAATCTAAAATCATTATCACAACAACACAACAACAACATTTCATCACAACAACACAACCAATCAATCGGCCTCCGCCGGATCCGCATGTGGGAGCCGCCGACGTCGCCGCCGTTGCTGGATCCATCACGGGAGAAGCTTGGGGCAAAGGGGGAGGGAAAAGGGGTAGAGGACCGCTAGATCCGCCCGCCGAAAATGTTGCCGCTGCCACCTCCGTTGAATCTGCCCGCGGGAGCACCGATGCCACCGTCGCTGCCATGGGAGAAGCTTGGGGGCGTAGGAGGAGGAGGAGGGGGTAGAGGACCGCCAGATCCGCCCGCCAGAAACGCCATTGTTGCCTCCTCCACTGGATCCGAGTGTGGGAGCGTCGATGCCATCGCCGTCACCGTGAGAGAAGCTTGGGGGCGAAGGGGGAGGGGGAGGGGGTAGAGGACCACTGGATCCATCCACCAGAAACGCCACTGCCACCGTCTCCTTCGGATCCGCCAGCAGGAGCCGTTGACACCACCGCCACCGCCGGATCTGCCCGGGAGAAGCATGGGGGCGGATGAGGAGGGATAAGGGGTAGAGGACCGCCGGATCCGGCCCGTGGGGGCCTCAGACGCCATCCCCTCTACCGGATTCGCTGCCGGCGAGGGAGACGAGAGGGGGACGAAGGCGAGGAGGAGGGGGAGAGAGGGAGCGGAGAGGAAGGAGTGCTGGAGAAAGACGGTGAGAGAGAGAGAGACGAGCGAGAGGAGGGAGCGTCCTTATCGATTCGCCCCCCTACCTCCCCATGATGTCCTTATCCACTCGGTGCCCTATGCGCTAAAAAAATAGTAACATTGGCTTGGCTTGGCTCGGTTTTAGGTATCGGTTTTTAAACAACCAAAAAAAACCGGCACCTATAATATTATAGGTGTCAGTTTTTAATTAACTATTATAGATGTCTTTTTTAAAAAATGATACCTATAGTATAGGTGTCAGTTTTTCTATAGAATCGACACCTATAGTCGCTTAAAGGTGTCGGTTTTTTGTATTTTTAGCCTGTGAAGATGAAAACAATAGTATAGGTGTTGGTTTTAGCTGTTGCGACACCTATAGTGCCAACCTGTACGTGTATTTTTTAGTAGTGTTTCTCAAAGGTGTTGTTCCTTTTTTTATCCCGTGGAGGTGGGAAACGGTTAGTAGGTGTCGGTTTTAAATGAACTGGCACCTATGAGCCGCTCCTTACGTGATGTTCTGTAATAGTGTAGTAGTGAAATATCAGATAAATCCATTTTTAAGTTTAAAATAATTAAAACTCAATTAATTATGTACTAATGTATTTTTCGTTTTACGTGTTCATACTTAACACAATCTTCAAAGCATGTGCTTTATTGTTGTCTTATCTAATAATGCATTTATAAAATCTACATAAAATTTATGATAAATCTAGTGATATCATTCTGCACGTCAAAGTATCTGTTATGAAATTTACTCTTTTTATATTTAACAGCGGTTTAATAAGTTCAAATTTAACTTCACATATTTAAAAAAAACATATATTATACTCCCTTCATTTTATATTATGAGTCGTTAATTTGATTTTTTTTCTTAGTCAAAATTTGTTAGGTTTGATATATTTACAACACGAAATTAGTTTCATTAAATTTAACATTAAATATATTTACAATGTTTATTTTGTATTAAAAATATTATCATATTTTTCTATAAACTTGAACAAACTTAAAAAAATTGACTATAAAATAAGTCAAACGACTTATAATATAAAATTTATAATATGAAACGGAAATAGCAAAGTACCAATAGAAGAAGGCAGTAGTGATGACCTATGAAGTGTTCATGGATGGTAATCATCATATGCGAATGCTGCATGCATAAAGGGGGCCGGGCAGCCGCCGGTGGGGATCATATGCACAAATGGAGGGGCAATGGTCCACCACACCGGCCTCGGCTCATGCGCCGCCGTGCTGCATATTTGCTGGGGCCTTGCCTTGCCGCCCTCCGCCGCAACAGCATGCAGCCGGCCACCGTGCACCCACCTTTTTTCCTGCCTTTACATGCATATGCATGGTACCGTCCGGCTTCTAGTTTTGTCCCATGTAGTAGTAGTATGCATATGCTCGTTTCCTAGCTTGCACACAATTGTGCATACGTTTTGACCTCTTCTCCTACATGCGAGAAGAGCTGATCTTAATTAATTTCGAGCTCACATTATATTGGGCCTAGCTAGCTAGCTAGGTAAGGTATATAACTATGTACTCCTTCCATCCCAGTCTAATCATTCTCTAAGCAAAGTGCACCAAAACCAAAGACACCAAATACATTCAATCATTCTCAAATTAATCTTATCGATTAAGATGCTCCATCGTTTCGTGTTTCGTGGATTGCTCATGTTTTAAATATGCATGACATTGCATCAGTAGAAATTAATTTTGGTTGGTTGCATGCAACACATTCAATGGTACATATTTACTTTTTCACGATTAAACGAGGAAACACTTGTTAGATGATGACGATCATTTTGAAAAGACCTCAAAAATCTTAAGAAATGATCAAAATTGAATGTACGAAGTAATTAGTAAGTGAAACGGGAGCTAAGTTAGCTAGACGTATAGCATCATATCAAAACATGAAAAGGATTCTACTACACACACTAGTACAATTTCGATTTTCCTGGATGAGGCCCCCAATAGTTTCCAGACGAGCCATAAGTGGCTGCGCCTGGAAAAGCCGATGCAGCATTTTCCCCTGCGGTCCACTTAAGCGATCGCACGGGAAAATCGATTTTTCCGTGCGGTCCCTTAAGTGGACCGCACGGGAAAATGCCACACTATCCCGTGCGGCCCACTTAAGGGACCGCACGGGAAAATGGATTGCGAAAAGTCCACCCCGTCTTCCTCCATATTAAAAAATGGCACACCTCTCCCCCGGCCCCCCACCCGCACGCGCCTCTCCTCTCTCTCCCCTACTCCTCTCTCTCGATCGGTCCCCTCCCCTTCCCTCCCTCTCCCTCCGTTCCCCTCCCCATTCCCTCCCCTCCCAGATCCGACGGAGGGGAGGGGCGTCGGCGGCGGCGGGCGACGGCGGCGGCCTCCCTCGGCTCCCCTTCCCCTCCGGCTCCCCTCCCATATCCGGCGGCGGGCGTAGGTGACGGCGGCGGCCTTCCTCGCTCGGCTCCCCTCCTCCTCCAGCTCCCCTCCCAGATCCGACGGAGGAGAGGAGCGTCGGCGGCGGCGGGCGTAGGCGACGACGGCGGCCTCCCTCAGCTCCCCTCCTACTTCGGCTCCCCTCGGCCCTCCGGCCCCGCGCGGATCCAACGACGGCCTCGAGCGGGAGGCCGGCGGTGGCTCTCTGTCACGCCCCAAACTGGCCTCGGGCGGAGACCAGGATAGAACGGTCCAGATTGACCTGTATGCCTGTACCAGTCCCAGGAAATAGCGCTGGTACAACAGGAAGACAGAATACCACAACAGCAGCGGTCTCTTTATTTAAGAGTAGGATTACAACCAAGGTACGACAAGGCATTTCGAAAGCCGACTCAGGGTCATCTTATGCCAACGGGAGGGGTCCCACGGACCAACACCAGGTTAGGTCCCAGACCATACTGTGCCAGGAAGCCCAGGGGTCCTCCCCGACACCACCCCGGCGAATCCACTTGTCCCTTGGCATCAAGATTTCCCTGGCCTAGCTAATTACTCAGCCAGGGGCGTCCCATATCACCCATGTGGTTGTACTTGACATATGCTTGGATGTAATTCCCAAGGAATCGGTCCTTAGGGCGAGAACGGGCAGACCGTACCTCCAGTACGTCTCCCAAACCGCGAGTTTTAGAAACTCACTTTAATTTTCAAGACACCGACCCAAGTGTCGGGTTTTCCAAGCATTTTGTAAACTCAAGTTTTACCCAGGTGATCAATTTTAAAGTTCGAGGGGAGTCTCGATATTCGTACCCGAAGTACGGATACCGAGGCATCACCTGCGGGGTGACAAGGGTGTTAGGGTATTCAAATATCAAGGAAGGTGAATGCAGCAAATGGGTAGGGCCTGGCGGTTATCTTGCAAACCGAGGCCAAGTGTCAAGTGTGACCTAAGTAATGCATAGTTTGCGAAATTAAAGTACTTAATTTAAATTATGGGTTCAATTGATCAAGGGTGACTTGCCTTGCTCGAGATCTTGAGCTTCTTCCTCGAAATCCGCGCACTGCGGGTCTTCGGGCTCCGAGACTACACGCGAAACGAGACGACTCAACAAAGCGATAAAAAGAAGCCCTAGTAAAGACCACTAAGCGTGCCATTGGATAGATCTCGATTTTTGAGGAATTTTGGAAGTGGAACGGAGTCAATCGGACGAACGGTTGAAAAGATATGAATTTCCGAAGATTAAAGGATTTTCTGGAATAAAGAAAAGGAATTAATAATCAATTAATAATTCCCTGGAAAAAGAAAAGAAAGGAGGGCTGAAATTGGACTTTATTTTGGGCGGCTAAGGGCGGCCCAAAAGAATAGAACGGGCGCGGCCGAATTAATCGGGCCGGCGGCCCGAAGGGATCGGCCTAGGTCGATCGGCGCGCGAGAGGCAATGGGCCGATGGGCCGGGAGCCGATGGCGGAAGGCCGATGGCCGAAAAGGGCCGAGCGGACCGGCGCTCACGGGCGCGGCCCAAACCGAGGGACACGGCCTGGTCCGTGCGGCGCGCGGCCTGGTCCGGTCAACGGGCCGACGAGCCGGACCAAGGGACTCGGGCCGATGGCCCAAGGGGGGGATGAGGCCGAGTGGCCGACGCGGGCCGGCGGCCGACTGGGCCGAGCGAGAGGAGGGGGCCGGTGGGCCGGTGCAGGCCGCGGCCTACGCGGGTGGCCGATCCGGTGGACCGCGACCACCACGCGGGTGCTAGGGCGGGGCCCGCCTGGCAGCGGCGCGGTCTACGCAGACCGGGTGCACGGAGGAGAAAGAAAGGGGGTGCGCCGGCTGGCGCTTGCGTGGCGCCTTCGTGGCAGCCACGTAGGCCGGCCGGGCAAGAAGAGAGGAGAGGGCGCCGGGCGACGGCGGCGACGGCGGGAGGGCGTTCCGGGCGGTGCGGTGCGAGGCCGGCGACGGGGATCGGCGCCGGGGCAAGAGGGGAGCGAGGGGATCCGATCCATGGGCTCGGATCGAGCCGCGGGGAAGCGACGGGGCTGACGACGGCGCGGTGCGACGGCGGCCACGGCGGCTCGGGGGTGGAACGGAGGAGAGGGGCGGTGATCTTGGCGGCGCTCCGGGAGGAAGTCTACGGCGCTACTACGGCCCTAGACCGGGGAGAAGAGAGGGGGCGGAGGAAAAAGAGGGTTACCGCGGCGGCGGCAAGCCGAGAAGGAGGCCGACGGCGCGGGCGCGGCACGGCGCGGCAGCGAGGCGGAGAAGAGGGCGGCGGGGGCGGCGCCCGGAGCTCCTTCGGGCGCCCTCGGCTGCGGCGGCGGCGGACGGCAAGGACGGCGGCGGCAGCGAGGCGGAGTGGAGCGGCAATGGCGGCCGGGGCGAGGGGAAAAAGATGCGGCCGAGCGGGGGGGGATTTGTAGGGTTTTTAGGTCGGTTCCGGGGGGGGGAAAATGCCGATTTTGGCCGGGATGAGGCGGTGGAGCGCGCGGGAGGCGGAGCGGGGGACCGGCGCAAGCGGCCAAGCGGCCGGGTGACGTCGGCGGCGGTCGGTCGCCGGGGAAAAAGAGAAAGAGGGGGAAAGAAAGAGGCCTTGCCCCCTTGCCGAAACGGGTAGGGGAAAAGCGGAGAGGGGAGGGGGCGCTCGGCGCCTTGGCGGCATGCGCGCGCAGCGCAGCGGCGGGGCCGAGGCGGGGGACCAGCGGCGGGACGGAACGGCGCCGGCGGTGGAAAGGATTCGGGAGGGAAGAAACGGGAAAGAGAGAGAGAAGAGAGAGGACGGCGCGGCTCGGGCGCGGACCGGGCCGAGCGGCCTGGCGCGGCCCAGCGGGAGAGAAGGCGGCTGGGCAGGCGCTGGGCCGAGACGGCCCAAGAAGGAGAAAGAGCTGGGCCGGGGCGGCCCAGGGAAAAGAAGAGGGAAAGAGAGGGCGGCCGAGAGGGGCTGGGCCAGGGGCGGCCCAGGGAAGGAAAGAGGAAAAAGAAACAGGCCGGGAAGGGAAAACGGCCCGAGACAAGGGAGGAAATTTAGACTTTTTCTGAGGGTTCGATTTTGGGAGGATTAGGGCTCGGATTTGAATTCCGATTTCGCGGTTTTCTCCGGGATTGAAGTGGGAGGGGAGACACGAGACCTTGGCACACGACAAGACTCAACCGAAGAGCAAATTTTCGCAATTAGGGTTTTTAGCAGATTAGTTTTCCCGCTAACGCCGCGACAAAACGGGCGTTACAAACCAACCCCCCTAACAAGAATCTCGTCCCCGAGATTCAGCACCTAAGGGAGCAGCTCCGGGAACTGGGCACGGAGAAGATCTTCGCGTTCCCAAGTTGCTTCATCCTCTGAGTGGTTGCTCCACTGCACCTTGTAGAACTTAACGGTCTTTCTTCGAGTCTGACGTTCAGCCTCTTCAAGAACTCTGATTGGCCTCTCTTTATAGGTTAGGTTCTTCTCCAGTTCTATACTTCCCAAGGGAACTTGTTCCTCTGGAACACGAAGACATTTCTTTAACTGGGACACATGGAACACATTGTGCACATCTGTCAGTCCTTCTGGCAGCTCAAGCTGGTAGGCAACTTCGCCGCGTCTGGCGGTGATGAGGTAGGGACCGATGTAGCGAGGGGCTAACTTGCCGGACATTCCAAACCTCTTTAGACCACGGAGTGGAGACACTCGCAGGTACACGTGATCTCCCACTGCAAACTCGAGATCACGTCTCCGATTATCTGCATAGCTTTTCTGTCGGGTCTGAGCTGTTTTCAGGCGGTCTCGAATCAACTTGACTTGCTTTTCAGCTTCCTTTAGAACGTCGGGTCCAAACACTTGCGCTTCGCCTACCTCGTTCCAACACAACGGGGTGCGACACTTTCGTCCAAACAGGGCTTCATTTGGGGACATCTGGATACTGGATTGGTAACTGTTGTTGTAGGAGAACTCAGCGTAGGGGAGACAACGATCCCATGTGCCTTCGAAGTCCAAGGCACACGCTCGAAGCATGTCCTCCAGGATCTGGTTAACTCGTTCTGTCTGCCCATCTGTCTGCGGGTGGTAGGCAGTACTGAAATTTAAGTTGGTACCCATTGCCTCGTGTAACTGTTGCCAGAATCTTGAGGTAAACTGAGTGCCTCGATCCGACACAATCTTCTTTGGGCAACCGTATCGGCAAACCACGTGGGTCATGTACAGGTCTGCCAGCTTTTTCCCATCGTAGGTGGTTTTCACTGGTACAAAGTGAGCTGCCTTGGTTAGGCGGTCCACGATCACCCAGATGGAGTCATACCCACTAGGGGTCCTTGGTAAACCGGTAATGAAATCCATACCGATCTCTTCCCATTTCCACTCGGGAATTCGGAGGGGTTGTAACAAACCGGCGGGTTTCTGATGTTCGGCCTTTACTCTTTGGCAGATGTCACATAAGGCTACATACTCTGCAACATCTCGCTTCATTCCAGCCCACCAAAAGTATTCCTTGATGTCTTGGTACATCTTGGTACTCCCTGGATGGATGGAGT
Source organism: Oryza officinalis (assembly GCA_008326285.1). Lineage (NCBI taxonomy): Eukaryota > Viridiplantae > Streptophyta > Magnoliopsida > Poales > Poaceae > Oryza > Oryza officinalis. The sequence continues at coordinate 27,962,495 of BDMV01000008.1, forward strand.
ACGCTGACTCATGAGCCTCTCTCAGAATGAGGTCCTTTAATTCCTTTTTGGCTGGCACGCAGATGCGGGATCCGAACCAAACAGTATCCTGGTCGTCGATGGTGAAGCCTTTGAGTCTTTTCTTACGGATCTTATCCTTCATTTCTTTCATACCCTCGTCTTCTCGTTGCGCTTCTCGAATTTGAGTTTCTAGGGTAGGTTGCACTGTAAGACTGGCAAGGTTTCCGGTGGGAACCACGGTCACTTTCAACTTCTCGATTTCTCGACACAGGTCATCCTGTGTTGGCCAAACTAGGGCGGTAGCACAGTAGGTCTTGCGACTTAACGCGTCGGCGACCACATTTGCTTTTCCAGGGTGGTAGTGTATACCGAGATTATAATCCTTGATTAATTCCAACCATCTTCTTTGTCTCATGTTCAATTCACTCTGGGTAAAGATGTACTTGAGGCTTTTGTGATCGGTGTAAATCTCACATCTGTTTCCAATCAGGTAGTGACGCCAAATTTTCAGGGCATGAACCACAGCTGCCAATTCCAGGTCATGCGTAGGGTAGTTGACCTCATGGGGCCTGAGTTGTCTTGAAGCGTAGGCCACCACCTTTCGGTCTTGCATTAAGACACATCCTAGACCTTGTCTCGATGCATCACAGAAGATCTCGAAATCCTTTCGGATGTCAGGCAGGGTGAGGACGGGAGCAGTCGTCAATCTTTTCTTGAGTTCTTGAAAACTGCGTTCACATGCTTCCGACCATTCAAACTTCTTTTCCTTCTTTAGGAGTTCCGTCATTGGTCGAGCCAGTTTGGAAAATCCTTCGATGAACCTCCGGTAGTAACCCGCTAAACCGAGGAAACTACGGATCTCAGACACCGTCTTGGGTGCGTTCCAGGCGAGGACGGTCTCAACCTTACTGGGGTCTACTTCAACACCTTTGGTGGAGATGACATGGCCAAGGAAGGCTACTTTATCCAACCAAAACTCACACTTCGAGTACTTGGCAAAGAGTTGGTGTTCACGCAACCTTTCCATTACTTTCCGTAGATGATTTGCATGATCTTGTTCATTTCTTGAGTAAATCAGAATGTCGTCGATGAAGACCACAACGAACTTATCCAAGTAGTCCATGAAAACTTTATTCATCAGGTTCATGAAGAATGCCGGAGCATTGGTGAGTCCGAAAGACATCACGGTGAACTCATACAAGCCATACCGCGTTGAGAAAGCGGTCTTGGGGATATCTTCTGATCTGATTTTGAGCTGGTGATACCCAGATCGTAGGTCGATCTTGGAGAATACTCTGGCTCCTTCCAATTGGTCGAACAAATCGTCAATCCGTGGTAGGGGATACTTATTCTTGATGGTTACTTCGTTCAAGGCTCTATAGTCTATCACCATTCTCTCAGAGCCATCTTTCTTCTTTACTAAGAGCACAGGGGCTCCCCAAGGGGACGAGCTGGGTCGCACGTAACCCTTGTTCTGAAGTTCTTCGATCTGTTTCTTAATTTCTGCCAGTTCGTTGGCTGCCATTCTGTAGGGTCTCTTGGCAATGGGAGCGGTGCCTGGGGCAAGCTCTATGGAGAACTCAATTTCTCGATCCGGTGGCATCCCGGGTAGTTCTTCTGGGAACACATCGGGGTACTCGTTGACTATGGGTACCATTTCCAAGGGAGTGGCTTGCAAACTGTTCAGGGTTGACCGATTTCCGGGAAGGAGGGGAGTGAAACGCACTTGTTTTCCTCCGGGTCCTTGCAAAGTGATGGTCCTATCGGCACAATCAATTTGTCCTTTGTGCTTAGCCAACCAATCCATCCCTAGGATGACATCCAGACCTTGGGAGTCTAGGACTATGGGTTTGGCTGCGAAGCTAACCCCTTCTATCACTAGATCAACCTTGGGGCATAGTTTATCTGCCCTTATATCCCTTCCAGGGGAATGTATTACCATAGGTACTTGTAAATTTTGGGTTTTCCAACCATTTCTTTTCACAAAAGCTTGTGATATGAACGAATGAGAAGCTCCTGAATCAAATAGAACGAGTGCGGGTATGGAGTTGACAGAGAACATACCCATCACCACGTCGGGGGCCTCTTGGGCGGTTTCAGCTTGAATGTGGTTCACTCGACCTCGTCCAAAGTTGTTGGAGGCGCGAGAACCTTGTCCACTTGTCTGAGTGACTGGACGGGACTGTGCAGGTGCTGGCGTCCTGGGGAAGCTAGCATCAGAGCGTCCGGGGTTAGAATTTCCCTGATTCCGAGGACACTGCCTGGCGTAATGTCCCATTTGTTTGCACGTGAAGCACTGCACATTTGCCATTCCTGTGGGCGAATTGAAGGAGGAGACACTGTTCCTTGCGGTGTTGCCACTAGGGGCATGCTGCTGGGGCGACGGAGTAAGGCGGGGCACCGGCGGACGGGGAGTAAAGCCAGGTTGGCGACTGACTTGATGGGCAGGTTGGTGGTACTGCATGGGATGTCCAACACGAGGGCGTGGCGCACCTCGGAATGGGGGCGCTTGGTGGGTAGACTTGCGCTTCTTATATTCCTCAGTTGCCTCTTTTCTGGCATCCTCCAGAAGCAAGGCCTTGTTGACCATGTGCTGGAAGGTGGGGAAGTCATGGGCAAGCAACTGGATTCTCAACCCTACTGCGATTCCCTTCAAGAACTTCCTGATCTTTTTCTTGTCGGAGTCCACTTCTTCGGGAGCATACCGAGCCAATTTGTTGAAGCGACTCAGGTACTCATTGACGCTTCCTGTACCTTGTTTCAGACGGTTGAACTCTTCTTTCTTCATGTCGATGGTACTTTCGGGCACATGAGCTGCACGGAAGGCATCGGCGAACTCTGCCCACTCAATGTTGACAGCGTCTGGATGGGCATTACAGTAATTCTCCCACCAGTCGGCTGCAGAACCTCTTAACTGATGTGCAGCAAAAAGGGTCTTTTCCACTGGGGTGCACTGCACTAGGTTGAGTTTTCTCTCAACATCCTTTAGCCAATCGTCGGCCTCAACGGGCTCGACGGTGTGAGAGAATTCCGGTGGGTGGGATCTTAGAAAGTCCGTCAGCTTGGATCTGTGATTGTTGTTATGGAAAGGCACTGGGTGCGGAGCCTGCGGCTGCAAATTCTGCTGGATGCCTGCTATGGCTTGGGCTAAGCCCTGCAAGATCTGAGTCTGAACTGCCATCATGTGCTGGTAATCTGCCTGAAGCTGGGGAGGCGGGGGTAAGTCCTGTGCACGGTTTGCTGCAGGATCTGCCTGAGCTGGAGCATTAACCGGTTCATTCCCTGACTCATTTTCCGATTCTGGTTCTTCCCTGCGGGTTTCGTAACCCAAACGAGCTGGAGCACGAGCCACACGACGGGGACGGGTAGCCATCTAATCTCCCAGAAAAGGGCGGGGTAAGAAAACAGAACAGCACTTAAAAAGGGAAGAAGTAAAGTAAACGAGCTCAGAAAGCACACACTAGTCATAAAGCTTTTCTCAACTCGGAAAGCACCTAAAACAACGGGTGTGGACAAGTCACAGAGCTGCGCCGAGCTTGACTGTACGCACACCACCTCAGAGATCCAGACTACCAGACAACACCCACAACAACACACTCACACACTACCTCGCCACGACTCCGAAAGAGTTGGCGGCGGTACAAAAGGTCTAGCACACGAACTCCACCTGCAGCAGACGAACTCTACTGCTCTCCTGCCTGGCTGGCTCCGGTGGTCGGCTCGTCTGAAGAGGACACGTCGATCGGCGCACGCGAAGGGACCGGCGGAACCTGTCGAGGGCCGGCAGCAGGGCGGCCTGCTGGCGGGGTAGGAGCTGGGTGGTCGAAACGGAACACGGTGGAGGAGCCCACAACGCGCTTCCGCGCGGTGCGGATCAGTCGGAGCCCACGGCGGCTGACGACTGGGGTGTGACCTGGGGTGTAGGAGGGGCTGGCACGGTGGGGGTAGGGAGAGTAAACTGGCGAGTACGGCACACGCGGGCTGGGGGAGCGTGGGCCGCTGGGAGTGCGAGCAGAGCCACGTGAACTGTAGAAGGACAGGTGGCTGGAGTGGCAAAGGCGGCCAGAGTCCCAGGAGGTAGTGTCCACGGAGGTGACACCCTCCTCAGCAAGGCGGGCCTCCAGTGCGGCGTAGCGGCGAGCCAAGGAGCGGTAAGCCTCAAGGAGAAGGTCGTGCTGAGTGGCCTGAGCGCCAGAAAGCTCCACCATGCGCGTCAGCGCAGGGTGCGACTCACGGTAAGGGCAAGGGTAGCGGCTGTCTGCACGGCCAGGAGGGAGCTGCGGGATCAGCCGGAAGGCCGAACCTGCAAGGCGACGACGGTAGTCGTAGGCCAAGCGACGCAGAGCGGTCCAGGAGAGGTCCTGGTACGCGAGCTGGAGCGTGGGGCGAGCCAAGTTGAAGTGGTGAGGGCGAAGGCCAGCGCTGTGTGTACCTCCGCGGGGGTAAAGGTACACGGACAGCTCACAGCGGGGAGGGAAGCGGTCCACGGAGTACCCAGCGTACTCGGGACAAGAGAAGCCAAGGAAGCCAGCGAGGTCTCTCAGCTGGTCGACGTGGTGACCCTCACCAACGCCGTGGGAACTGTGGGTGGCGTTGACTGCCATCTACAATTTTGAAAAAGAAAGAGAAGTCAGTAACCAGTTTTGTAAACAGAGTAAGAGAAGAAGAAAAGAACCGAACTTTTCGCAAATAGCTTTTTCAGAACTTAGCATCCTTACGGTCATCTAACGTCGGGTTTCGTCCTAGGCCAAAGCTGCGCTCTGATACCATCTTCTGTCACGCCCCAAACTGGCCCCGGGCGGAGACCAGGATAGAGCGGTCCAGATTGACCTGTATGCCTGTACCAGTCCCAGGAAATAGCGCTGGTACAACAGGAAGACTGAATATCACAACAACAGCGGTCTCTTTATTTAAGAGTAGGATTACAACCAAGGTTGGAACTGCGGACAGAACCCGAGTTCACAACAGCATTACAAAAAGGCGGAAGCGGAAAGCGGCGACTGGCCCTAAGCCACAAGCAAAGCCTTGGGGAAGGCCGAAACCCTACTACTGCTCGAAGTCTGCTTGCTCCTGGAAGAACTCTTCGTCAGCAGGGTCCACCTCTTCGTCTTCGAGAACTGGGGGGGGTTTAATTATATAGAGCAAGGGTGAGTACAGGAGTACTCAGCAAGTCAGGGGAATTAAGTGTTTAATGCAAGCTTCAAGGGAAATCCAGTTATTTTTCACAATTGATTTTAGTTTAAGACTTTAGAAACATCTAAGTCAGTGCTTCTCAACGACACGGATGAGAAGGTGCGTCTCATCCGGCCGGAGCAGTGAAATTGTATCGATTGATTCTTGTCGGCACGAGAGGCTCCCTGCCAATCGTTCACCGACCCGGCTGCTCCAACAGCCACAACTCACGCACCTCGGAGGGGAGACACGAGACCTTGGCACACGACAAGACTCAACCGAAGAGCAAATTTTCGCAATTAGGGTTTTTAGCAGATTAGTTTTCCCGCTAACGCCGCGACAAAACGGACGTTACACTCTCCCCCACCCTGATCTGGCGGCGGGCTTGAGTGGAAGGCCGCCGGTGGCTGTCCCCCGCCTGGATCTGGCGGCGGGCTCGAGTGAAAGGTCGCGGGCGGCTCTCCCCCACCCTCCCCCGCGCGGATCAAGCAAGGGGCTCGAGCAGGAGGCAGCGGGCGGGGTGCACGACGGCGGTGGGCGCGGACGACGGCAGCGACGTGGATCCGTCGCCGGCGATGATCGGAGGTGTGGATTCGCCGGCCAAGGTTAGGGTTTTGATTTTGGGAATTTTTATTTTTTTTGTGATTTTTCATTTTCGTGTGCGAACGGCTTAAGCGTCTGCACGCGAAAATCGAATTTTTGCGTGCGGTTGCGCCACCCGCACGCGAAAATTAGATTTTTGCAGACGTTTTCGTGTGTGTGGTTAGCTCTACCGCACGCGAAAACTCCTCTAGAACCACACGGAAAAATCTCTTTTGTAGTAGTGACACACACTGTCATGTGTATATGTCCACTCCATGATGGATGAAGTGAAATGTTTGCCTTTGCGATGTTACCATTTTAATCATGCCATGATCTAGGCCCACATGCAGGTGAGAGTGAGAGAGCTGAGTAGGGGACAAAAAATTGCAATGCACGTGTCCCTCATCTCTCAATATAACAGATTAATTAAACATCTCTCTCTAACTAAGTCCACCCAATTTTGGCCACATAAATGTATATATGTATGGCTACAATCTAAACCAGACATATGTGATAACTAAGGCCCAATTCTTTTCTTCAACTTAAAACTTCAATTTACTCTTTTTCATTAGCACACTTTTAAACTATTAAATGACATGTTTTTTTAAAAAAAATCTATATACTTCATCTGTCCCAAATTATAAGACCTATATTGTTTTTATACGGTCTTCAATGATATGTTATGTTTTCAAAAAATATGAAATTAGGATCACATGAAAGTATTTTAAAATATGAATCTAGTGATATAACATACATAATATATGGTTAGCATGATTATTAGTCAAAAATTACCGAGTTCGATTTTTTTTAAAAAAGAACGTGCTATAATTTGGGATGAAAGGAGTATAATTTAGTTTGTTTAAAAAATTAAATAAATCTATTTTTAAATTTATAATAATTAATAATCAATTAATCATATATTAATGACCTTTCTTATTTCGTGTGCGCTCAAAATCTCTCTTCAAATGAAGAGAACAAACGCAGCCTAAGATGGTACTGGTCTCAACTATCAACCTTCTCCTTCCCTTTTATCCTCCTGTTCCCAATCTTCTCTCTCTCCTTTTCACCAGCAAGAAATGGAGGCACCATGTAGTGAATAGCGATGCACTAGCAATGGCCGAGCTAGCGTCAACATCGTGCCTAGGCAACTAAGTAGTAGCTCTTACTAATGGACATGAATTTGCCTCAATGTTTATTGTTGGCAAAGCGGTGCGCGTTCGAGAGTTGACCGCTATGATAATAAAAAATCTTTCCTTAGAGAAGGGCTGGGTTTGAGTTGATCCTTGGTGTTAATCCTTATATGACCCTTTCTTTATAATCGCATACGAGAGTCAAAGATGACAGACTTGTATCTGTCGTATCGCTTGTAACCTTTTTTTAATTTTCTCCCATCCATTCGTCCAATCGAGGAGGTCAAGTTTCGAGTGCAAAGCCTCTCGCTTCTAACTATTAGTCTGTCGACAGGTTATATCCAAGAATGATATTTTTATAGTATAGGGGACATCGATACTAAGGTATACGCGAGATTACGGTAAAGAGATGGGAGACAAGGATTATTATATAGGTTCGGGCGCACTATTAATGGGTAATAGCCTTAGGGTTTCATTGGTTGACCTAATAAGCCAAAGCAAAAGCCAAAATTTGAATTTTCAAAAAATAAATTTTAAGATGTTTTCAACGTAGTTTTTTTTAATATTGGCTTTTAAGTCGCTAAAAACACATATATAAAAATTTTATCTATAAATCAATTTTTATTTTATAATAAGCTGTTTTGGGTTATTAGAAAATATGGACAACCGATGAGGCCTTTACTCTTGTTGGCCGAAGGCAGTATTGCCATTATATATCACAATCTCTCACAAGTACAATAGAGAGAAGAACCTAACCTAGTATGTCAGTATAGCGACGTAAAGCTCGAACAAATGATGGTCGATAGCTAGCTGTTGTTGGCTATACAAATATAGGGTATCCCGTATTTAAGGCACTAACATAGTCATATTGCCGTCGAGCAGAACGTGCAAGGAACGAATCATCAAGTTCACTAGGCAAAATGGCGTCCATGCCAACGACTGATCGATCGAGAAGGGTGTGTTTGACTAAGGGTTATACAAATTGACGTCCAATAAGCCAGAGCTAGAGCCTTAAGAAGACGATCTGGCCAATCTTTTCCATGGCTTATCTGTCGTGCGCATGGTCGCAGCGGTTGCCCTAGCCTGGGAACTGGTGGAGGAGATAGCTAGAGTTGGTGATGACGGCGCCATATATAGTTGCATGCAGAGAGCCAAAGGTCGCATGACTAAAGGTTGTGGAAGCATTAGTTCTCCTCTCCTTACTATATGAATATTAATTAATATATAATATCATGTGCGATAACATAACTGTGTTTCTTTGCACGTTATAGTAACAAGCTAGCTAGCTAGCTATATATGCAAGTACCACCTCATCAGTTTCACTATGTAGAGCTACTAGAGCTAGATCATAAGTTAAAACTATCTTTGGGAACCTATGGAAGCTGTAGATCGTAGGATGTGCTCCATAAGGTCCTCCATGCATGCATAAGATTATCACAATGGGGAGAATGGCTGTCACATGTCCCAAAATAATACTCATGATCAGCATCAGACTAGTACATATATAAATGTCACCAGAGTTACAACAACACAATGTATTTTCTCATTCTCATGAGCGTGATTAGTTCATAAGATATTTTTTAAACTAGACACAAATAAAACACATGAAGAATTTAAAGTAGCCCCTCCAATTCCACTTCCATTGTATCCCGGAGATTATACATGTGTACACCCATACATATATCTATCACTCCATTGTGCACTGAAAGGTTTAGTACTAGTAAAAACCTCTCAAAGCACCCAACACATATGCAACAAAATTAAGTAACATCCAAACAAATAAAAACATATACATACATACATATATATATACCTATATGTATATATATATATATATATGTATATGTATATGTGTATATATATATATTATAGGGATATATATATATATATATATATATATATATATATATATATATATATATATATATATATATATATATATATATATATATATATATATATATATATATATATATATATATANATACATAAAACTCTCCCTCTACCTTGGAAATCCCATGTTTTAATGTTCTCCTTCCTTTTGATTTCCCTCATGCACACACCATAACACCAAAAAGAAGATCCAAACTGTAAGTTTTTTTACCATAACACCAAAAAGAAGATCCAAACTGTAAGTTTTTTTTAAGTCGGCTATAAATTATAACTATGCTAAGTTGAGTTGCATAAGCAAGAGCATGGATATTTCATGCTACCTCTGATGAGGCTGCAGGTATATATGGATGGATCAACTCGAGTTACCAGCCACTAGAATTGAAGGAACCTTGCAGCTCATGTGAACTAATCATGCGCTGCCTCTTGATGCTCCCACCGCCGCCGGACGAGGACGTGTCGCTGCTCGCCGCCTTGCGGTCCATGACGCCGCGCAGCGCTTCCTGGATCGACGCGACGAGCTCGTGCCTCTGGTGCGAGGAGGAGACGCCTCGCACGTCGCGGCCATAGCCGTGTTCGTCGTCGTCGTCGTCGCTTCCCTCGTCCGCCTCTTCCTCCTCCACGGCGGCGATGAGGAGCACGCTGCGGACGCGCCCACCGAGCGTGGCGATCTCGGCGCGGCGGGCGCGCAGCCGGAGCGCGGCGAGCGCGCGGGCGATGTCCGGGATGAGGTCGGCGCGGTCCTCGCAGCACAGCGAGGCCCGCGCCACGAGCCTCCCTTCCTCGTCCGCAGCCGCGTCCACCTCCAGCTCGTCGGCCTCCGTCGGCAGCAGCGGCGGCGACGCCGCCGCCGCCTCCCCGGCGTCCTCCATCATCGCCGACGTCTGCCGCTTCAGCTCCTTCACGTGCTCGATCACCTCGGCCAGCAGCGACGCCTTGTCCGTCTGCAACACCAAAAACACACAGAAAACACACACCAACCAGAACGATCAGGACGTACTCCGTCAGCTCGCGCCATCATTAGAGGTCTCAAGCTTTGGGCGCATGCAGAACACAGCGTGCAGTGGCACTAGCTAAGCTATAGTAGTGGAGGTAGCTAGGTAGGAAGGAGAGGAGGGGAAGAGACGGAGAAGCTGAGTAGTGGAGGAGGTGCATGCGAGGATGGAGGAAAAGCTACAAAAATCGCGGGGGCGTGGCGTGGCGCAGCCTTTGCATGCGCGCGCGCGCACGGCGCGGCCTCTCGCCTTTTGGGGAGCGCGCTCTGGCACGGGCGTGCGCGCTTGTCGCGCCGCGCGCGGCGAGAGCGAGCATGCGACGGCGCTTGCCCCAACGAATCCAAAGGCTTCTCTGCTGCATGCGCCAAACTCTGCACAAATTCCTTCTTTTTTTTTCTTGTCCATGTCAGTGTATCACACTGGTCAGCAAATGCTCTATATCTATACTACTCGGTGATCTCTACATTGGAGCTAAGCTTTTGGCTTTGGTACTACTATGCCCACCACACCTTGTCTCTTGCCCCCCTTATGTTTTGGCTTAGGCTATACTTACCATTATGAAAATACGGATACTGTTTGACTGGAACGCAGGAATTTTATAGAACTAAATATAATTGAAATTATCGTGTTTTCTATATGATGATTAATCTTTGATATAACTTAACATAATTATTTTCAATTAAAATTGTCGTGTCTTTTTACGATGATTAATCTTTGATCTGAAACGCATGGATTTTACAAAATTATGTACCACGAAAACTACTTTGTTTTATGTATGATGATCAATCCTTGAGTTTCTTTAAAAAGAGAGAGTGAATAGCTAGCTTAAGTTTTATGTTTGTGAGAGGGTCATCATATATGGTGTGACAATATAATTGCCTTGGGGAAAAGGCAAGATAGGAAAGAACATGCATGTTCCTTTGATTCAAGCATGTAATCATGCATGCTATGTGAGTTAGTTTTGTTTCAAGACCTAAGTAGTAAGTACATGTAGAGTTGCCTCCCCAAGAAGCTACCTAAGCTAATAGGCAGCTACTATTAGCTACTAGATCTGACTTCTGCTTTGCTCGTACCACTTATTAATTAAGTTGTATCTGTTTATTTCGATCATCGATTATATGTTTTTGACTTGTTAATCAGTAGTATATATCTAGATCTGATAATCTGAATTGATTGCTCATCAAGATCATCATCCCAGCTTGGTTAGGGTTTGGACATGCGCATATGTGTCGAACTGATGATTATCATCCATATATGTAGAGAGAAGGAAGGTTAGTTAATTAATTCGATTAGTGCACTGTGAGATTGTGAGAAGTCACACATGTAATAGGGTATGTGAGAATTAATCATGTATGTGTTCATGGATGATCACCTCACCTTGGTGGTGTTGGGGAGGAGGCTGCGGAGCCTGGCGAGGTGGCCGTTGATCCGTTGGCGGCGGCGGCGCTCGGCCTCGCTGTGGCTGCGCGACGCCGCCAGCGCCTTGGCGTCCATGATCTCCTTCGCCGTCATTCTCCCGAGCTCCGCCTGGAGCGTCCCGAGCAGTCCGGACACCACCCTCGACGACGACGATGAACCCCCGCCCATCTGCACCATCATCGGCGGCGCCGCCGCCGCCTCCATCCCGAACATCCCGTACTGATGATGATGATGCCCTACCACGCCGCTGCCGTCGAAGTACCCGCCGGCGGCGACGTCCTCGAAGGGCTCCTCCGCCGGCGGCAGCTCGCCGGCGAAGGGCACCGCTGCCGCTACCGGGGGCATGTAGCCGGGCGGCGCGGCGGAGGTGTTCGCGGCCGGGCCGAGCCACGGCAGGAGAGCCGTGCCGTCGCCGCCGCCATGGTCGACGACGCCTCCTTCCCACATCTCCACCACAGCCACCAAACCGATCAACCAATCAACTGAGATCAATCAGCTTGTTGGATCGCTCGATCGATCGAGTTCTTGGCTTCTTGACGCTTCTTTCAATTCGTTGAGCTAGCTCGATCGTGCGCATCGATGGATATGATCGATCGATCTATGCAACCTTTTCTTGCTTTTTCTTCTTCTACTACTTGTTCTCCCAGCTAGCACAGCTGCTGCTTGTGCTTTTTTCATCAGTCAAAGGGAAGAAGGTGAGGGGGTTTTAAACTGATGGGTGTGTCGACCTGCGCACTGCGCAACATGGATGGCTTTTAGGCCATAGCTTTTTCTTCCCCAAGTGTGGCCTTTTCGCATTCGCACCGGTGGTCGGGTAGTAGTGGTGGTCGAGAGAGAGAGAGAGAGAGAGACGGCTAAGCTAAGCATGAGCTAGGGCTCAGATCGTGTACGGCACTGGAGCTTCGCGTCGGCCGCCTCTCTTCTCTGTACGTCTGCCTCATCGATCTTGTGCTTGCAATTGCAGCTTGGGACAGATAATGACGCTTGATTAATTACGCTGTAATTAAAGGGAGCCACGTAAGACAAACCAGTCCGGTTTAGAGGAAGTTTAACAGTAGAGCCAACTATAAGGTTGTATTAAAGTTAACATATATAATAGATGAGCTATAAGATTATCTTTATATTAAAGTTAACATGTATAGTAAATAAGCTATAAGGTTATCTTTTTATTTTTCTTCTTTTTTCTCTGTCTCTTAGCTATGCATTTAATGTATTCATCTTGAAGTATGTAAATAGCTAGCTCTTGCATGAAAACCAATCCTTTTCATTTCTCAAATTCTCTCTTCTCCACATTATAGTGTACCATTAAACTTACTCTTAGGGATGTAAAAGTGTGGACGGTTTCGAGAGTTCAGGCCATGAAGCATTCAGTTTGGAAGCTTAAAGTCTGTTTGATAGAACTTTAGCTACAATTCTATCTCTTCTAAGGCTATGTGTTCTTCTCTTAACTTTTCCAACCTCTCTTTCTTCGTTTTTCGCATGCACGTTTTCATAACTACTAAATCGTGCGTATTTTGCGAAAATTTTCTATAGAAAAATTGTTTAAAAAATCATATCAATTTATTTTATTTGTTAATTCGTTGCTTTGTTTTCCTGACAAGGGAGGAGTTCCCGACTACTAGAAACAAACTCAGCCTAAACAACCTAAAGATAAAGCCTAACTAAATGGTTTCAATTCCACCTACAAAAGAGAGCGGAGCGAACTAATTAAGTGATCTTAAAAATGAACTAGAGGGTTGGAGCGAGGTTCAGGCTATTCTTCTTCAGGCTTTGCACTCGTGGAGTTAGATTGTTGGAACTGCTAAGTAGGTCCATAAGCAGTTAAGCTTGATCTTGAATTTTCATGAAGTTCAGGGTTGTCAAATGAATTTTGTAAAAAAAAATTAATGAAGTACTGGATTCAATACATTACCAAAATTTGGGCATAATATATTTAATCAAGTTTTCAGTAGGAAAACAAACTAAACTAGCCCAAAATAATCATCTTTTCATGTCTGTAGTAGTGACATGTGCTACTTATGCATGTCACTAAGGTCCGACACCTGGCACTGCCACCACTCCCCTCCATTTGGGACTATTTTTCTCCTCCATTCCCTACCAATGAGTTATTGTTCAGATCATTTGGCTTCCAAAATTTCTCATAGTCGTTTTTAAGTTGGTCCCCCCCTCTCTCTGGATTTGAGAAATTGATCGGTTTCCTTTTGTTCCTTACAAATCTTTGGTTACAATCATAGGTTTTTAACAGCTCACAAATAATTTCATTTCACATACCATGAATCTAAAATTGGTATCCTCCTCCAACCAATTTTACAAGTATGTACTTAAGCCATACATCGGCAATTCCATTCTTTGTGTTTTATGAAAATGTTTATGGTACTAATAATTAATTGAATGATGTGTTCAAATGGGTACTACAGTATCATATCCAATTACCTTGGTGATGACAAAACAGTCCTATTATATATGCAGACTAATTTAAGTCTAGATCCAATAGAAACTTAGGGACATTAAAAACACCCACAGGTTGTGAATGCCCTTATCTTTTTAGCAAATCCAGCTCTTCTCCATTACTCTTCTCTCAACACTCTTCTCTAATTCATTGATTTTGTTTTACCTTATAATCTTGAATTTGACTTAGCTTATAATTTTTTATTGAGTTATGTGCACCATTCAGTAAAACCTAAAAACTTAAACTAATCAGGAAATGCATAGTCACTACAAAGAAAATCTTACATAGAGGCATTTTTGTAGAGGCGATTTTTAATTTGCCACTAAAATCATAAGTTTTACAGTCTAGAGACACTTTCAAAATCGTCTAAAATACTTTTACTCTAGAGACACTTTAAAGGCATTTATTGCATATTTTGTTAAATTTATGTTGTAGAGACTTTTTTTTGACACTTTAAAAATTGCCTCACATGTAAAGGCATTTTAACCTCTGTAGAGGCACTTTTCCAAATATTAATGTATGCTAATCAACTAGATATAACTAATACAAGACATGTACATAATTACAAGTAATGATAGGAGGTTAAGATGGTTATTATATTGAAGATAAAAGTTATCAATTCAAAAGGTCACAAGTTTAAGGATTGGCAAGGTATAATATTTTTTTTATCTTTTTTCACATTGATTTGCTATAGTTGTTGCACAATTTAGTGTCTCTAAAAACTGTCTCTATTTTCTTATAGGCATAAGAAAATGCCTATAAGAAAATGTCTCTACAAATATGCCGCAAGGCATAGATACATTTATGAAATGCCTTTTCATTTATAGAGACAATTCACTAAAAGATATTTATAAGGCATTTTCTAAAATGCCTCTACAACATCGTAAAAGCATTTTAAAAGTGCCTATATAGTATTAAAAAATTGTCTCTATGAGATATTTTTCTTGTAGTGAGTCCTCCAAACACAAGGCTTCCTCTCGGGCCTTAAGAAGAAAGTGAGCTGCAATTTTTTCTGTGTCAGCTCATATTCGAACTTGAAGCCTATGGTTATAATATCGTATATATTGACTATTGAGTTACATACATCAATTAGTTTGAGACAGAAGACGAGCAATTTGCTTATATTCCAAAATTTTCCTGTGTTTTTCCACGTATATATGTTTCTCTAGCCAATCAAGGAGCTAGTAAAAGATTTGAATATGTAGTCCTATGTCGGTGACCCGGTCGGCCGGCCGGCCGGAGTATCGATCAGCAGCAGCAGCTGCCGACCACGCTGCCTGCCTGCCTTTCCGATTCGCGTTGTGCTAGCTAGTAGTAGCTCTTGAAAAGCTACCTAGTTTCTACCGCTTTCTGCATCAGCTATAGAGAATGAAGCAAACAGAGCCACTCCAAAGCGAGGATCACGACGACGACCAATCGACCGTAGCTAGCTAGGACGGCTAGGCAGGTACTACTCCATAGAAAGTGAAACGTACGCGTTTTGATCGATCGATCGATCGATCGAGAGGCAAATTTTAAGACGTACTACTAGTACGTATACTGATCCACTCCTCCGGCTATGAATGGTTTGTCCTTGCCATTGTTGTCGCGTTAGGGACGAAGCTTTTGTTAAAAAGGGGTGTTCAAAAACCTGGTCAAAAAATTTTAAGCTATAATTTATCTATTTTTGTCATATATGTATCTTTTCAGTGTCACTTGTATCAGCGAAAATTTGATCTAAAACAGAGTGAAACAGCATATGATTGTAGAATCGTAAAAGGTTTTTCCCCCTTCAAAAGTTAACCAATAAGGTGAGGAGCTCCCTCACTTATATATTAGGTCCCTTACTAGCTCTTTCATAACCAATGTAAAATTATTCAGCAATCTCTTTTTTCACACATATCCCTTGCACAACCAATGTGGAACTATTCAACAATCTCATCTCACATATTAGTGTCCCTTAGCCGTTCATCATATACCGATGGTCCCTTAGGTATATGGACCTTGCAGACATTCACGGTCCCTCAGGCCAGAGATGTTGATCTAGTCAGGCTCTGATATCAATTATCGAATCGTAAATGGTCTTTCTCACTCTAAAAGTTAGCCAATAAGATAAGAGGCTTTCTTAATTCTATATTAGGTCCTTTGCTATTTCATCATCACGTGGGATTATTCAACAATGATATTTCTCTCTATTTCGCTCCGGCTCTGTCCGAGGTCGTCGCCGTCGCATATATGCGATCTGCAGTCGGCCGGCCGGTCGGCTAGCTGGAGAGAGATCGAGGAGAAAGATATGATGTGGAGAGGACATGCAATGAGATCGAGATGCGCGTTTTGTCACGAGATCGACGACCACGCCGCGGGCGAGCGCGCGGCGGCCGGGGCCTTTTGATCGGCGTAGCTAGCTCTCCGATCCTTTGGCCCGATCTCGCCGTCGTCGTCTACTCCGAGAACGACCGAATGATTGCGTCCTGCTCAGCTCGCGCTCCAAGCTCCTTTTGCCTCAGCTTTGTCTGGCTCTTTTTTTTTCTTTTTGAACTGATGTTTGTCTTACTCTTAACCCTCTGCATGCGCTGGGCGATTATACGATTGATCCATCCAAATTATGCAACAGACAGCGATGGAGCCAGAAAGGTTTTAAGCCCGCTGAAATAACGGTATAGGTGGATCACCCTGCAAACCTATTTTTATGCTAATTAAATCGGTTGACCAACGGGTTAACCATTTCTTTTTTCTATAAGTAGTCAATCCACTTCCACCCTTACGCTCAAATCTAACTGTATTATGTGTGTTTGTTATAAAAAATATTTTTGACCTACCATCGAAATTATATTTGCGAGTGACCGTCTAGCGTTATTGGATGGTGGCTCCGTCATTGCAAACACCAAACAGAGATGTATATATTTAAAAGAAACTTTATTTTCAAGTTAGATGAACTATTTTTAACCATCAAGAGCATATGTCCTTATATCTTTTTCCCATAGTCCAAACAATCATAAATAAATCTGAAAAACAACTGATATGTCTTAATATGAGTATTAACAAGATTTTTTTTGCCAGGCAAAAAAAATGTACTACCTATTAACTAAATTTAGCTATATCTAATAGCATAGCCACATCATTTAAAAAATAATAGTGTTTGAATTTCTCTTATGTATGCTTTGATTATAACTGTCTACACCCTCCGTCCCCAGAAGAATAAACTTCTGGGGATAAATCTGGACATGCATTTGTCCATATCCATTCTCATCCTCAGAAGTTAGTTTTTTTGGATGAAGATAATATATATCATGTGCATATACAACCCATCTAGTGCAGTTATTGCTATAAAACGTACCATACCATGTCATTTAAAAAACAATAGCTGGTAGATCCCTATCATGGTTGAAGGTTGATTGCAATATTCATATGTCATGCACAATTACAATTCCATATCATTTGTTATAGAGCTTTATATATATATATATATATATATATATATATATATATATATATATATAAACACAAGTACATGATCTATAAATTTTTTATTCAAGCTTTGTTACAAGTACTGTACTGAATTCTCCGCTAGCTGCAATACGTGGTACGTATCTACTACTCCATCCATATATCGAGCAGGCAGCTTAAGAAAAAAAAGGTTATCTGATTAATTTTCAGTCGTCTAAAAATACCAGAAATTTTCCGTGATTTTTATACGGTCCATGTCACACTACATAATTAGTGCTGCTATCCAACAGCCTTTAATTATCTCCTTACAGAACACCGGCTAATTACTCGTCAAACTAGCTAAACGTAGCTCAACTTTTTCGTGGTGTATCTAGGGTTGTGACGTCCACTGCCGCTAGCTGATGGATAATGCGCACGATGTCCCAAGCAACATATTAATTATATTAGTAGTAGTTTAGTATCATATACGTATTAGTTATGTTCTGATTTTTTATTTGAGAAAGAGTATAACTTGTAAGGCGTTGGTCGAAACAACGGTTGGTATAAACAATAGTTATGCATAATCTAATCAGTTATAGATGAAAATATATGTCTTTAGAGTAGTTTTCTTGTTTTTAATTAAGCAATAGTTTTGTAATTTACAATTTTCATCCTGCAAATTTTGTAAAAGTTGATTATAGCTTCGCTGAAATCGTTGAAATAAGGGTCAAAATAAATTCTATTATTAAATAAATTGATTAGTATTTGTACATTTCTAATACGGTGTCAAGCGGTACTAAAGGTCACCTCCTCTTTTGGTGTTGGATGTTGGTTAATTAAAACTTAAACTAATGTTATGGAACAGAGGGAAGGGAGTACTCAATGCGGTTTTCAGCGTGACAGGGTTTGAAGCTAAGTCTTCTGTTTTTTTTTGTTATAAGGCGTATTTTTTAACTTTTAGCTATATATACTCATTCGTAAATATATAGATCGGATTTTTATTCATTATATATATATATAAAGAACAGGTTCATGTGTAACCTGACGAAGGACATGGAAACTGGATATGCATATATGATATGATGACGACGACGGCACCACCGGCATCCATTATACAGCCCACCACCGGGCGCCGGACTGGAGCTAGCGGCGGGCCCTGCATCTGCATGCCCTCGATATCATCAACACGCAATCATGACGTGATCCGCACTTATGAATGGAAGGGTTTCAGGGATTGTTTTGCATGAAGTTAATTTCTTATTTTATCATTTTTTGCACCATTGAAATGAAGTATATATCTTTTTATTAGTCACTCCAAAAGTTAGGCTGGGCATTTCAGAGCTCAAATTGAATATGATTAGTAGTATTGATGTTTGGTGCCTTTGTAATGGGGAATGTATTTTTTCTAGAACTTTTTATGATATTTGTTAATTGGTGTATGTGTACAGAGTGTGTACGCGAAGCTTATGTATAGGATATGTTTCGTAATAGGGAACAACACTTTTGGCTAAATTAGAGCACAACTACTAAAGAAGCCAATAATAGTAATAATAATCTGATCTCGACCCTTTCAAATTGGGTATGTCAGGGATCGAACGAAGTGGAGGTACTCCAGATCTAGATGAGGCTGCTCGCAGGACTTGGGTGTGGGGGTCTGGAGCTCACGGCGCGGCGATAGCGCCAGTAGTAGAGGAGGCGGCAACCCATGCGGAAGGAGGAGACGAAGCCGACGGCGGTAGAGATGGAGGCGATAAAGGTGGGGTTCAAGTTGATGGCAGCTCTATGACAAGATCCAGTTCTCCTTGGCCGGATCTGGAGAGTCCAAGTCTTCGGCAGGTATCGACGGGCTATATGCCAACTAGAGTATTTGTGTAGTATGGGGATCGTTGGAACTAGGGTATTCGCGAGAATCGATCAAGCAAACAAGAGACGAAGATTTATATTGGTTTGGACCCTCAAGATGAGTAATAACCCTACTCCAATTTATATGGATTATTAATGAGAAAGACGCTCAGAGTACAATAAGGAGTAGAACAATTGACGGATTTCGTCGACTAGAGGCTGCCGAGAACGGCCCAGCAAGATCTATTCGGTAAATATGACGATGACTTTCTCCGAATTGCTTCTGGGTGTTGGTTTGGCTAGGGCTTGTAACTCAATGCCCCGATCTGAACACTGGCACCTTATTAAATAGTAGAGATTTCCACCTTCTCCAAGTAGAACTCAGAGAGATATAATAAAACACGGTTCTAAGAAGACCTTATCTTCTCCGACTAAGACTCTGACACCTTTTATTCCGGGAAAATAATTTCCTTCTCTTTTAACCGTATTTCCTTAATTAAAGGATACCTTCCTGTATACTATCGGGTATATAGTTCTACTGTATTCCATTAACCTGTGTATAAGAGGTATGCTTTATCCTTGACACTGACAGTAGCCCCCGACTTCAATGCAAATGATTTTACCGACATCCTTCAACTATTTTTCCGAGAACAACCATTGTCAAACTCATCAAACCGTTCTCGAACATCAAGAAGGTACAGAGCAGGCGACATGATTGTCCCGAATCCAAGGACTTGATGTAGGCCAGTCATTTGGATTGAAGTCAGAAAATTTTAATGGTTGTAAACAAATCGACTAAAATCCTGGCGGTGATTTCTCCGTCTTCCTCAAAATTCGAACCATCGGATGTGACCTATAAATTGTACTTTTGGGATCTATTTGGGTTCCAATTGCCAAAGCAAAACCCCAAACTTCTCTCCTGTGCCTCTGATCTCCTCCGCCTCTGCTCACAAAAAACCCTAATCCCCAGCCTCCCTCAATCCCTTCGCCGATCCTCCATGGATCTCCTGGAGTCCATCATCGGTCAGGCCGAGATGAGGGAGCTGCAGCAAGACGGCGCTCGGCCGAGCGCAAGAGTGGTGGCGCGCTCGGAAGGAGGTACAGACTCTTTGATAAATCTTGGGCAAATAACCATGCTAGTCTCTTTCGTCCAATGCGGTTTTCTTGTTTCTCCTTTCGAGTTTTTGTCTTTTCTTCTTAACTTCTATGGAATCCACCTCCTTCACCTCAACCCGAACTCCATTGCCTTCTTGAGCATCTTTACCTATTTATGCGAGGCATATCTTGGGGTACAGCCTTTTCTAGATTTGTTTAGATACTTTTATGAGGTTAGATAGATGGAGGCCTCAAAAATCTCAGGATGCTGTGGCCTCCGTCTTCGGGATGGGATGAAGGACAAGTACATCCCATTTAACTGTCCGTCTTCGAGGGAAGATTGGCAAAAAAGTTGGTTCTATCTTCACATTGAGGACATATCTCCTATGCTTGAGGTCCCCGATGAGAAACCAATGCGCTTAGAGACATGGACCTCTAAACCCTTAATGACTCTCGCCTTAGAGAGTTTCATATAAAAGATCCATGATCTTCGAGAACGTGGTCTGACCGGATATGAAGTTGTCCAAGACTTGTCCATCGTCGGATCCAACCTGTCTAGGCCTGTTCTCACCCCGCGTACTTGTACTCGGGGGAACAGGATGAGACGCGGCTGTCGCACCGTGGTATATTTTACAGTTCCCTTATTGATAACCTTGTCATTTTTGCTTCAATTACAGAGATCCTTGAGGACACTGTGGCCGCACGCATCAGCAAGGTAGTAGTCGACCCGCCGTCGTCCGCCACCGATATCTCCACTCCGCTCTATGACCTCCCGCCGACAGATCGGGACACTATCATGAATGTAAGCACCTCCGGTCACTACTCCATGTCATTCGTTTCTATGCCCGTAGGAGTAGTAATCTTGATTCTGTTAGGCATTAACTTTCACATATGTAATCGGCCCGCTCGTCGACCACCAGGCGTCTGCTTCCTTGAAGGAGCGGGTGGTTTTTGAACAAGCGGCCACGGCCCTTGCCCCGAGAGGCAATGGAACAAAGAGGAATCACTGGCCTACTCTGCCAAAGACCTCGAGGGCGGGGAAGCTTGTCCGGACTAGTGGAACCGAGGTGAGACCCTAATCGCAGGTTCACCTTATAATTGCGGTAGTCGTTTCCATCCTCACCCTTTCCTTTCTGCAGACTACCTCCAATGCAAAGCCACCCCCCACGAAGAAGGCGCTGCTGCTGAAGAAGCAAAAAACTGGGTAAGTGAAATCCTGGCCTACCGATATCCAACTTTCTTGTTACTCATTCTTTGTAGTAACGAGACTTCTTTGACTGCAGCCCCTCCTCCTCGAATTCGGGTCAGAGCACCGGTGCCCGAAAAGAGGCGAGCTCTAAGTTGCCCCTCTCGACTGCCATTCTCCCCTGCATCTCCCTCAACCGGCATCCTCACAATCTCGGGGCCGTCTTTGTCCATCGACAAGCTCTTGCATGCCTGTCGGCTGATTGGGACGAGCGCCCGAGATCTCGTCGCTGAGATCGGACGGCTTGAAAAAGCCACGTCTATTGCCGATGACCATGTTGCAATGCTGGAAACCCAGGTTAGAGAAGCACGGGCCAACAATGCCAAGCTGTGAGAGGTGGTGGCGGGGAACGACCGACAGCACCGGGGTCTCGAGCATGAGCTCACAGAGAAGAAGAGGGACAACCTGGCCTCCCTCCATCAAGCCCTGCACGAGAACTACGGGTGTCTCGACATGGTCGCCAAAGGCTTGAGGAAGCACGTCGAGCACCCTGCCTTCCGATCCCTGACAAAACGACCGTGATGTGGTCCCTAGGAACCCTCATCATGACGCTGGAAACCACTGCCAACGATCACGCCGAGCAGGTAGCGGATGGAGTGCGCACTAGGCTTAAGTCTGAGGCGTGCCATGTCCTCATGTGCCTCAGGCTCACCTACCTCGAGATCAACTTGGAGGAGGCGATGACCAAGGGGGAGCCGACGAGCACCGTGATGACACCATAATGGAGGTGGAGGAACTCGGGGACTCGGTCATCCCTTTTTTTGAAGAGTAAACTTATAATACCACCCTTTTATTGTAATGATTGCAAACAAGTATTGGGTTTGATGTGTAAAGAATGTTTCCCATTTGTTATATCCGACTCTGACTTTTTCATTTGCTTAATATCTCCACATTGTAGATTTCTTGAAGTCGTGAACAAGGACGTCCAGCAAGGCGGACACTCGTTGGATGTACTTGTCGAACCCAGTACACCCCATGGCTTCTCGACGCCAAGTAACGAAGGACGTGCTCTGATTGCCGTTACCTCTGACAACGCCTTGGCCTCCGAGGAGGACCAAGTGATGTCGTTGCGCGAACAATGCCATAGTAAGAAAATTGTAACATTGTAGCACACTGTCTTTGTACTTAGGCCAAATATTGCTAGCGATGTTATTTTTCTAAACCTTGGACGCTCTCTTGCAGAGATGGAATGGCGGGTAAAGTACTGGAAGACTATGTATGAGAAAGAAGGACCAGAGAGGGTCATCGACAACATCAAAAAAGATCAAGGCACGGAGCTTCTGTGGGGTACAGAGATATGGATCTCGGCACACCTCAAGAACTGCTGCTTCGTACTACAGTGGCTATGCGGAGTTGTGTGTGGCTTGTTCTCCTCCCGAGAAGTCGGTCTCTAGGTACCTGGGGTGGATATGGGATACATGCAGTGCGCTTCTCGACATTGATCAGTGGATCGATGACAACCTAAACCAAGAATGTCATCGAGCCAGCTAATATGCCGGAGGCCATGTACTCACATGTATCCGTGAATCTCGTCCTCAGATAGATCTGAACTTCCTTCGGGAGGGATTTACACGTTCTCGGAGGACTACCGCCGAGATTGACCAACTAGCATAATCTCTTTCTTCTCTGGCTGTAGATATCTTGTCCACGATGAACTGGCAATGGCCCTTCTGATAGATTTAGTCGTCGTACTACCCTGTAAAATAATCTAGACAAGACATTAGTAGAAACTAAAATTTGATCAATTTTTATAAACTATTAGAGCAAATGACAATAAGAGAGTAGTTCTAGCCACCAGCTAGTTTATGAGAAGGAAAATATTTTCATAAAAATAGCTTAAATTTTCATATTTGACCAAATTGAAGCAGCTAATTCCCAATCCTAGCCGTGAAGTTGAAAAAACCAATTCCTGAATACACGGCTAGTTAATACGTTACAGTGGATACTCTGACATGGCCAAACTGACATGACCGTTTGACCCTTAGCGTTCGACTAGCTCACAGTGTCAGGCGTCCCTGGCCAAGGTACTTTGACCCGGTAACTAGTCAGCTTTAACGTAATAGATCGATAGGAAATAACTTCAATTTGCAACATTCTGAAGCAGAAGGGGTTCATAGAACAAAACACCATAATAACTAAGACAAAAGACGCATATATGTATAAAAACTGATATAAATCAACTTACAAATTAGCCTCTTGTCTTATACATAAAATTTTCATAGTTGATCAATGTTCCAAGAATTGGATAATTCACGGCCTTCGTCGTCAGGAATTTTGTACGCACCTGGTCGTAACACTTGTACTACCATGTATGGTTCCTCCCACTTTGGTGAGAGGTTGTTGCGCCCTGCTTGGTTCTATACTCGTTGGAGGATGTAATCGCCGATGTCAAGTGTACAAGCTCGAATGCACTTCTCGCGGTAGCGATGTAGGGCTTGCTGATATCCGGCTGCTTGGATGGCAACTCGTTCTCGGTGTTCCTCTAGAAGGATGACATCGTCTGCTCACCTGTCGTCCTGGTCCTCATCTGAGTACTCCCGAACTTGTGTTGATCGATAGCATAGCTCAGTGGGGAGCATAGCTTCAGATCCGTACACAAGGAAAAACGGGGTCTCTTTGATCGGAGTGGTACGGTCGGCCCATAGAACAGAAGCGAGCTTCTCAACCTGTCGTGAGTCGTAGGTCAGAAGCCTATCGTATACACGTGTTTTGATCCCTTGGAGCACGATCCCATTTGCCTGCTCAACTTGTCCATTGCTATGAGGATGAGACACTGACGCGAAGCAAATTTTGACCCCGTATTCCAAGCAGTAATCCTGGAAGGCACCGCTCGTGAACTAGGAGCCATTGTCTATCAATATCTGGTGTGGAAGCCCGTATCGACAAAATATCCTTTTGATGAACTTGATTGCGTGCTCGGCTTTGATTTCTCTTGTTGGCTCTGCTTCAATCCACTTAGTGAATTTATCAAAAGCCACAAACAAGAATTTGTAGCCGCCTTGTTCCCTCGGAAAAGGTCCGAGGATGTCTAGCCCCCAGCACGAGAACGGCCAGGACAAAGAGATAGTTTGGAGAGCTTGAGCTGGTAGCTTGGTGTGCTTGTTGTGAAACTGACAAACTTCACACTGTCGTACCATGTTGGAAGCCTCTTGAAGAGCCAATGGCCAGTAAAAAGCTTATCGGAAGGCCTTGTCGACTAATATTCTTGCTTCGACATGTGATCCGCAGATTCCTTCGTAGATGTCAAGAGTAGCTCGTTGCTGTCGTTGGACGCGATATACTTCAGCAATACTCTGTTGGCGGCATTCTTGTATAGATCGTCCCTAATCATACAATAGGCCTTCGCTTGTCGGGAGAGCTTCTCTGCTTCCATGTCATTTTCTGGTAGCTTGTTGGAGTTTGCTCGACCATGTCGAGGCTCCTCTTGTCGCACTGCATGACCATCTTCACCTTGCCTGATATTGTGATTGTCCCTTTTGGTCCTGGTATATTAATCAGTTGATAGGCGTAGTGCGATGCTGCCATGAATTTGACAAGTGTTGTCCTTCCGAGAATAGCATTATAGGCAGTGTTGAACTCGGCTACGTCGAACATGATCTGCTCTGTTTGGAAGTTGTCAACTTTGCCAAATGTTACCGGCAACATGATCTTTCCTAGAGGCCTTGACGATGACTCCGGGGTAATCCCGTGGATGGGTTGCTCTGAGGGGATGAGCTCGCTTCTTGGGATCCCCATTGCGTTGAGCGTGCTAGCAAAGAGGAGATTGATGGAGCTGTTGCCATCGACGAGGACTCGGGCAACTTTAACGTTCTGAATAGTAGGTTCGACTATTATTGGATATCATCCAGGGGTTGTCACCAAGGTTGGGTGGTCGGCATTGGAGAACTCGATCTTCTGATCTGACCACTTCATTTTAGACACCGTCCCCCGGGTTGTGGAGCACACCTCACGTTCTACATTCTTATATTCCTTTTTTGAAGAATAAGAGGTTGAGCCGCTGAAGATGAGGGCCACGTATTGGCCAAAGTCGATGAAGTCGGGGAAGTCTGCTTCGTCATCGTATGGAGGGTTATGGTTGTCCTTCTCTACCACACGAACCCTCTTTTCCTTGTCTTGAGCGATCTTTCTAGCCATGGCCTTCTGGAATACATTGCATTCCTCGAATGTGTGAGCGCTGGTCTTGTGCACCGGACACCATTGTCGTATTGGGCCGTCGTCTTGAGAAGGAGGTCGTTGGGGAGCTTGACAAGAACCTCCAACTATGCCTTTCTTTTTCCTCCTTTCTTGTGACTGGGCTTGCGACTTGGTGCCAGGTTGTCTTTCTTAGCTGGTTGCTTCTCTTCCGCCGCTTCCCCCTTCCTGCCGTTCCTCCGGATGGCTTTGTTTGCAGAGGTTCACCGTAGTCGGGTGTGTGATCACGACGTCGACGGTCACGACTTCGGACCTGTCTTGGGTTCGAGGATCGGGAGTCATCATTCTCATCATGTTCATTGTCACCTCAGCGTACTGGGTTACGATCTTGGTTGTCGTCTCGACTACTGCCCCTTCGCTGATGATCTTGGGGTTGTCGGCACCCGGCATCATGCTGATCCTGTTGTTGTCGCCTTCGGCCGTTTAGTTGTTTTTGGAGATTGTGAGCATCTTGTAGGGGAGGTGCCTGTTGAGCTCGCAATTGTGTTGAGGCGTTCTCAGGGACGCGAGGTTCATCGTTCCGAGTGACATTGGCCGGGCCAACGTTCTCGGCAACCTCGTCGACCTGAGGAGGGAGCTGTGGAGGTGGCGGACCGACTGTCGCTGCAAAGGCAGGGTTGAGATAGTGGACTCCATTTGCTTTAGCCATGCGTTTGCCTCTAGGTGGGTTACTAGATCGAAGGGAGGTTGTCGAAGCAGATTATGGACGACGGTTAAGTGCTTGGTGGGAGTACGGACAAGTTTCGATCGAGAAGGGGTTGCGTCTCGAGATTGGACGAACTCGACTTCCTCTGTGGAACCCCGTGGTGTCCAGTCATCCATACCCCTGTCCTCAATCTCGACGTCAACCATGTTTACATCGCATGGAGAACTTGAATCGGAGGATTCCAAGTCGTCCAGGCTATGAAGAACATATGGTTCGTCAGGATCAATTCGGATGAAACCCACCATACGATCTAAAGGGTCGTCATCCATAGATGTCGCATGAGATCGATCTCTACGTGCATGGATCGGACAACATGGATCCCGGGTGATTGGTTCCGCAAGTCTCAAGAATGTCTTGCAACTTGTTAGGGGTGACTCTTGATTTTGTAGATTGGGCACCACGCCTTGTACGAAGAAGCGCGCTGAATCCCTCGCTCCTCGAAAGCGTCAAGTTCAGCTTTCGCTTGGATTATGACACGGCATCTAGCCAGCGAATGACTAGAAGTCTTGTGGATTGGACATCATGCACTATCCTTGTTGACAAACTTCCTTGTCAGCGCACGCTTGCCGGCCGAAGCTGACAACTAGGCTACTTTAGGGCTTCTGTCAACAGATTGGGATTCCGACACCTCGTTCTCGAATCGAACCGGAGAGGCAGCTAGTGTAGTAGACGTATTCGCTCTGCTGTTGTCATGGCATCGCTCTTGGCATATGCTAAGGGGGGTGAGATCGGGACGGCGGTGAAGACTGGGAAAACAATGACTTGGACCATATCAAAGGCTAGCTGGGTTGGATCTCCCTGGCCAGGTTGGTTGTAGAAGTCCTCGTCAGAGAATTCTGCTCTTGAACTCATCTCGTTGTAACCTTAAAGCACCAAGTCCCCTACCTGGTGCGCCACTATCGACGACCTATACGTTGACTAGGGTATTTGTATAGTATGGGGATCGTTGGAACCAGGGTATTTGCGAGAATCGATCAAGCAAACAGGAGACACATATTTGTACTGGTTCGAGCCCTTAAGATGAGTAATAACCCTACTCCAGTTTATATGGATTATTGATGGGAAAGACGCTCATAGTACAATAAGGAATAGAACAACTGACGGATTTCGCCGACTAGAGGCTGCTGAGAATGGCCCGACGAGATCTATTCGGCAAATATGGTGATGACTTCCTTCGGATTGCTTCTTGGCATTGGTTTGGATAGGGCTTGTAACTCGATGCCCCCATCTAAACACCGGGACCTCCTTAAATAATAGAGATTTCCTCCTTCTCCAAGTAGAACTCTGAGAGATATAATAAAACACGGTACTGAGGATAGCTTATCTTCCTCGACTAAGACTCTAACACCTATTTCAGAAAGATAATTTTCTTCTCTTTTAACCGTATTTCCTTAATTAAAGGATACCTTCCCATATACTATCGGGTATATGGTTCTATTGTATTCCATTAACCCGTATATAGGAGGTATGCCTTATCCTTGACATTGACAGTAGGGAAGATGAGCGGCCCCAGGAGGCGGGCGGGACTACGGCAGCTATGGACGTCGTGGCGGCTGGTGACCTGTGCGTTGGTCTTGGTGACGTGTCACGGTGGCATCATTCTCTGCGTCTAGTTCATTCAAGACGGCGGAAGTTGTTCACCTGAGTTGTGTCGGCTTGGGCCATAGGAGGTGCTCTAGCTGGAAGGGTAGCTTTTGAGCCACCAGGGCCCCTAGTAGGGGTGGAGTTGGAGTTGGAGTTGGACCCGTCTTCGGAGTTAGCTAAGTCGACGCTTGTTTTGTGCCTCCGCATCTGCAAGAGATGCTCGTGCAAGGCCGTAGGGCGACAACATCATGGTGGACATCAGTTCCGTTGGTGGCTTGAAGGATGTCGTATGGTTTCTCCCTTAGTCGGCCAGTCTCCTTCCCCCACCCTGGTGCTCCTCCCCTTCTTTGTACCGGTCTCCTCATGGTAAGTAATGAGGTGTCGGTTTGGCCGAGCAAGGTTTATGTTCGGCGGAGGTTGAGCGACCTTCAGCGTCGTCGGTGCTTCCTCGAGGCCTACGGCAATCAGGTGCCCTGTGTTTAGGGTGGTGGTGGTTTTGGTTAGTTCTACCTAATGGTTGAGCTTTCGTGAGCTGAGGGGTCAGAGCTGCTTGGCTGAGTGGCAAGCTCGGCAATGGTAACCCCTCAGGTAGCGTGGTTTGTCGTGGGTGGAGGAGAAGTGTTGTTTGCTCCTGTACTATGGTGTCATCTTGTGTTGTGGCAGAGTCGGAGCTGCTATGTCGGGTGACGAGCTGGGAAATGATAAGCCACAACACCCTCGTCCTGTTCTTTAGAGGCAATCAACAATCGAGAGAGCCTAAGGCGAAAGCTTTACCCCCAGTCTTCTGGCAGTGGTGATGTCGTCGCCTGTGGGCATCGCCTTCCCTCTTGGGGGCATTGTTAATGTGGCCCTCTCTTCTTTAGGTGAAAACCTAGTTTGGTGCTACGGACGAGCGTCGACAACATCCTTGATGTTGTTTCCTTGTTGGAGGCTTCGCCTAGTAGTTCCTGCTCCTTGGTGGGTCTGGTTGTAGGTTGTAGCCTATCTCAAAAACTCGGAGCTCCTCCTCAGTTGATGTGCTTGTAAATGATGCCTTGAGTTGTGCCTTAGTAGTTTTGTTGCCGCAGGTTGTTTTCTTGTTTTGCCCTCCGTATAGGTTTTTATGGTTTTCCTCAATTAACCATTCATTTGTATGGTTTGTGGGCTTGGTCTCCCTTATAAACTGAGCTAACTCTCCTTAAAATATCTAGCAGAGCTCCTGTCATCAGTGTTTCAAAAAAAAGATACCAGAGTTGAGTGTATGAATTATGATTATACTAATTGGAGTTCAAATTCTATTATTCACAATTTACACATATGAATATGTTTTCAATAGGATTTTAGTCATATTAAAGTGTGGAGAATATGGGTACCGGGTACCCACATTGTCTCCATATTCGACTAGAAATAAGAGGTGGGCTAGATCCATATATTATGTAACAGAGTACGACTCAGTCATAATATTGCCTTGTGTTCTATGGCATGACCTAGAGTCTCGATTAAGTACTATCATATAATAGATTAGGAAACTGATGCCATGTTTGGCTAGGTTTTCCTCTTTGTAACCCTGCCCCCCAACCTATATAAGGTGGGCAGGGAGCCTTCTAGGGGCATGAGCCACAGAGATAACCACAACTCAATCGTCAGATCAATATACATCCGGTGGATACAATTCCCAAACAGGAGTAGGGTATTACCTCTTATCGAGATAGCCTGAACCTGTCTAAATACTTGTCTTCCGCATCCATCCACTTAGGTCTCGTGCGCTACTCACTTTTCTTATTGCTAAATTCTAGTTCGACAGTTGGTACGCCAAGTAGGGGTGGCGCCGAGTTTACCGTCGACGAGTGCGATGGAATCAATCTCTGGCGTCGCTGGATTCGTTTTCACCCTAAGTCTCCGTCTCGGATTCAATCTAGCCGAGAAGATCAATCTCAGCGAGTTCGTCGATTTAATCTCCAATATCACCGGGTTTTTTCCCTTCCAACTTATTGCTGTTTAATTAGATTGATTTCTAATCTCAGATTAATCTCCTTATATTTTTTTGTTGTTGTTCGCATATAATTATGCAGCACTACTGAGGCGATTGATGCCTATCATGGACTCGTGGCGTCGCAATGTGGTAAAACTGGCCACGAGCCTACTCCACCACCACCGTTGCTGATGGCGACATCGCCTTCATCGTAGGCCGCCTCCACTGCCGCCGACTGGTTTTTTCGGCTCCATGGTTAATGTACTCCGCGGCCATTGTTGGTGATGACATCGTCTTCACCATCGGTTGCCTTCATCGCCGTCAATTGGTTTTCTCGCCTTGACGCTAGGTGGATTCTGCTGCCATTGCTGATGGCGACATTGTTTTCACCGTCCGTTGCCTTCATTGCCGCCGATTGGTTTCCTCGCCTCCACGGTAGGTGGATTCCGCTGTCGTTGTTGATCGCGACATCGTCTTCATCGTCGGTCACCTCCATCGTCACTGACTGGTTTCTTCGCCTCCATGATTGGTGTACTCCGCCGTCGTTGTTCATGGCGACATCACCTTCATCGTTGGTTGCCTCTGTCGCTGCCGACTGGTTTTTTCGCCTCCATGTTTGGTGCACATCGACGCCGTTGTTGATGGCGACATCGTTTTCATCGTCGGTCGCCTCCGCCGTCGTCGACCGGTTCCTTTGCCTCCATTGTTGGTGTACTTCGCCGCTGTTGTTGATGACAACATCGTCTTCATCGTCGGTCGCCTCCGTCGTCGCCGACTAGTTTCTTCGCCTCCACGGTTGGTGGACTCCCCCGCCGTTGTTGATAGCGACATCGTCTTCATCGTCGGTCGCCTCCACCGTTGTCAACCCATTTCTTCACCTCCACGGTTGGTGTACTCCGCCGCCATTGTTGATTGTAACATCGTCTTTATTTTCAATTGCTTTCAGCACCGCCGAATGGTTTCTTCGCCTCTATGATTAGTGGATTCCGCTGCCGTTGTTGATGGTGACATCGTATTTATCGTCGGTTGCCTTCATTGTCGCCGACTGGTTTCTTCGTCTCCACGGTTGGTGGACTCCGCCGCCATTGTTGACGGTGACATCGTCTTCATCGTCGGTCGTCTCCACCATCGTTGACCCATTTTTTTGCCTCCACGGTTGGTTTACTCCGTCGCCATTATTGATTGTGACATCGTCTTCATTGTCAGTTGCCTTCAGCGCCACCGACTGGTTTCTTCGCCTCCACGATTGTTGGACTCCGTCATCGTTGTTGATGGTGACATCGTCTTCATCGTCGGTTGCCTTCATCGTCGTCGACTGGTTTCTTCGCCTCCACGTTTGGTGTACTCCGCCGCCGTTGTTGATAGTGACCTCATCTTCATCATTGATCGCCTCCGTCGCCACCGATTGGTTTTTGCTCCTCCACAGTTGGTGTACTCCACCGCCGTTGTTGATGGCGACATGTCGGTCGCCTCCGCCACCGCCTACCGGTTTCTTCGCCTCCATAGTTGATGGATTCCATCGCAGACTGGTGTTTTCGCTTCCATGGCCACGCATCTTCGCCACGTTGTTGGGCAACTTCACCTGCACCTTCGGTCACGTCAGCTGCTTCTACGATTGGTGCCTTCATCGCCATTGATGGACGATCTTGTCCATACATCGGCCATCTCCGCCATCACCGATAGAAATACCAACAAGATCGATCAATTATACATCATCGGCTTGCCTTCGCCGTCACCGACTGGTGTCTTCGTCTTCATGGTTGGCCTATTATGTCGTCGCTGCTTCATCTTCAGCACCGGCTTGCCTTCGTCGCCGCTGTCTGGTGCCCTTGCCATCACGGCTGGCCTATTATGCCACCGTTGATGGGTGTTTTCGTCTTCACCGCCGACTTGCCCCGCCATCTGGTTTCTTTGCCTTCACGATTGACCTATTATGACACCGCTGATGGGCGTCTTAATCTTCACCGTCTGGTTGCCTCCACCGCCGCCGACTGGTGTCATTGCCTTCACGACTGGCCTATTATGCCGTCACTGATGGGCGTCTTTGTCTTCGCCGCCGACTTGCCTCCGCCACCGCCGACTGATGTCATTGCCTTCACGGCTAGCTTATTATGCCGCCACTAATGGGCGTCTTCGTCTTCACCTCCGGCTTGCCTCCGCCACCACTGACTGGTGCCATTGCCTTCACGACTGGCTTATTATGCCGCCACTGATGGGCGTCTTTATCTTCACTGACCAACCACCTTTGCTGTTGTTGACTGATGCCTTCGCCTTCACGGCTGGTCTACGTCGTTGTCTTTAACGCCGACTTGCCTCGGTCGATGGCGATTGGTATCCTCACCTTCCTGGTTGGCCTGTTATGCTGCCACTAACGGGTGTCATTGTCTTCACTAGCAGCCGCCTCGTTTGTTGTTGCCGACTAGCATCCTCGCTTGTATAGCTATGCGTTTCCACTAACGTTATTGAGCAACTTCGTCTTGACAGTCAGTCACCTCTACTACCGCCGACTGGTGTCCTCACCTTTATGATTTTGCGTTTTCACCGTCAATTTGCTTCTGTTGGTGTCGACTGGTGTCCATGCCTATTTTGGGCTACCATTTTTGGGCAACTTCTTATTCATTGTCTTCATCATCAGCAACCTATGCTGTCTCTACTTCGTCAGTTTTGCTACTTCAACAACCTCGACATCTCCGAGAACTTCGACATTTCGGTATGCGTCACCAAATACAACGTCACGTTAATCTACTAGAACAAATGGTGCTCCAATCCTCAAGATTTCTACTCGGATATTCTCAACGCGTATCTTCTCTCAAGCAATGGCTACTCGATGACAAGAAGCTATAGTTTGTGACTCTATGTTCAGTTGTTTTCCAACTAAGCATAGAGTTGGAGGCTGCACAAACACAAGAGTAAAATTCGACAAGCGTTATGTTAACAAGTTCTATGAAATCAACTTCGGGAGTCATCAGCTTCGTCTTCGCTCCAGAGCAGGCTTTCTACTTTAGCAACTTCAACATTCTCACCGACAACTTTGGCTCTCAACTAATGCCACGGTCTACTCGAATTCATCAACCAATCAACTCGGATTCGACGAGTTGGACAACAGCTTCAATATCTACTTTCCTCCATGTGGAGCATTTTCAATAACTACAATACTAAGTTCTACTGTCATTATTGCAAATCAAGAGGTGTTACATCAATCTTTGCCACACACGCACTAACTTCAAGACAACTACTCGGGTTTGGACATCTTCTCAACAATTTATTATCATTGACATCACCTTCGGCACCATCGTCGTCGGCAATACTTTCATGTCCAGCCAACTACTGTCAACCAGATTCTTTGCCTTAGGAGTTTGGGCTTTGTCAACACTAAAATCACCGGATCACCAACATCGCCATCTTCATCAATATCTTGCCATGCCTCTTCGACCTAGTCTACTCTATCACCGTTCATGGGAACTTCGTCACTGTCGATCGTATCTGCTATCGCCAGCTGATTTTTTCGCTTATACGGTTGGTAGACTTCGCTGCCACCGTTGATGGGTAACTCTGTGTTCACAGCCAACTGTTTCTGCTAACGTCGATCATCATCACCACCGATTGAGTCTATCGTCAACTGGTTTCTTCACCTCCACAGTTTATGGACTTCACTACTACCGTTAATGGGCAACTTTGTCTCTGTCGCTGACGTCTCCACCATCCCTAATAGGAAACTTCATCTCCATGATTGGCAACCTTCGCTTCGCTGGCATCGATTCCATCGCTGCCATCGACTGATGATCTCGCCTCCATGCCGACCATATCAGTCGCCACCAATGGGTAACTTCGACTGCAACACAAGGACAAGCAACATGCTTAGGGGCTTACCAACTCTAGCACAAGGATCATACCTTCAATTTGGACTTATTCCAGGTACATGCGACATGAATTCATAGCCATGGGCCTATCTCCTAGCTCAAGGTCTGAATCAATCATTATTTTTCACGAGGACCATCATCTGAGTACTTGCACTAGTCGGGATTTAATTATCATATTTACTTCGGTATACCCCATAAGGGATAACCACTCGGATCTGAAGCCACTCAGTTGAGATGTGATTGGTCTACATCACACGAGAAATTTGTTACTCGGAAGCATATTAATAAGCATGCTATGTATATCATATTTTAAGGGTATCGGTGGGCATATTTTGGGCCTAACCCCAATATGCTTGCAGCCCATATTCCAAGTGTGGTCTATGATGTGCCTTATGGACTTAGGAATATTTGTATTTGGCAATATGCATGTGTTCAAGTGTCCAATACTTTAAAATCTTTTTATACAACTGTTTCACAATTTTTTAGGAGTTGGTACAATACAATTTAAAAGGTAGCAAACAGTGAAGCTTTATATATAGCTAACACTAACTTCTTTATATAGAAGTTAAGCATTGCTTAGTGTTTTACAAAGCAATTGATTGGATACTATATCATTGCTTTAGGCCACATATGTGTACATCCTTATAAAAGACCAATATTATGGCCTTTACCGATTATAATATTTTTTTGGTTATTATATAGGCGGTTGGTAAATCTATTTATGAGTGTTATTTCACTTGGATTTTACACTACATATGCCATATATTTTCAGGTGCGGTGAAACCGTGTGTCTTATAGGGACTTAAGCATATTCATTTTTACGATATGCACATGGTGTAAACCCAATACCTTAAAAAATCCTTTACTCGCTGCGTAAAGGCTTTTTATTAAAGTCATTTGCTATGTGATTTTTAAAGGTGACCAATAGCATGCTTTCGTGGATTTATAAACTGG
Source organism: Oryza officinalis (assembly GCA_008326285.1). NCBI lineage: Eukaryota > Viridiplantae > Streptophyta > Magnoliopsida > Poales > Poaceae > Oryza > Oryza officinalis. The sequence goes on from BDMV01000008.1 coordinate 27,996,966, forward strand.
CTTCTTTTTCATAAGAGTCAAACGTTATTTGGTATTATTTTGAAACACATGGTTGGCCTAGTGCTACGCGCATTCTATGCGCATTCTATACACAGTTGACCTAGTGCTACATGATTTTTTTATTAAGTCACTGTTGGCCTTGAGCTATGCGCATTATATTTTTAAGACGTGGTTTCTCTAGGGCTACACGCACTATATTTTTAAGCCACGGTTGGCCCAGAGCTATACGCATCATATTTTATGCAGTCGGTATATCACTCGGGTCATATTATTCGGAGATTCACACCGTATATGCTATAAATTAATATTAAGTCACTTGATTGACTATAATTATCAGAAACCACTCGATTGGTTAGATTATTTATTACTTGACTATATGTTTAGTTTGTTCAACTAACCACATAATCAGGGGGCTACACCTAATTAGATGCATCTAGTCGATGCACCTGAGTATGTTTTCTTGGTTATTTTTTAAAAAAATTTCATCCCTTCACAGCTTTTTAATTTGGTAAAAGCACTCGGGAGACTATGGTGAAGATGATTGAAGCACTCGGCTTTGGATTAATTTGGTTTAGGAGAAGATTATCTTTTCGACTGTGAAGGTCTCAAGAGCTAATGTGGAGAATATGGATACCGGGTACCCACACGGCCTCCATATTTGACTAGAGATAGGAGATGGGCTAGATCCATATATTATGTAATAGAATAGGACTCGGTCATAATATTGCCTTGTGTTCTAGGGCATGATATAGAGTCCCAATTGAGTACTACCATGTAATAAATTAGAAAAACTGATGTCGTGTTTGGCTAGGTTTTACTCTTTGTAACCTTGCCCCCAACCTATATAAGGTGGGCAGGGAGCCTTCTAGGGGCATGAGCCACAGAGATAACAACAACTCAATCGTTAGATCAATATACACCCGGCGGATACAATCTCCAAACAGGAGTAGGATATTACCTCTAATCGAGAGAGCCTAAATCTGTCAAAATCCTTATCTTGTGTATCCATCCACTTTAGGTCTCGTCGCTACCTCTTTTCTTATTGCCAAATTTTAATTTCGACATTAAGCTACCCGGCCTCCATCAAATATGCACGTGTGTTAAAAAGACATGGGCTGTGGCCTTGTGGGTGTGTGACAGTGTGAGTGGTGATGTGTCTATTTCTTTTACTCCATTTTCATTTCAGTTATAAGTCGTTATGATTTTGATCAAAGTCAAACAACTTCAAATTTAACTAAATTTATAGGTAAATATACTAACACATATAACACCAAATTAGTTTCATTGAATTTATAATTGAATATATTTTTATAGTATATTTGTCCTGTGTTTAATATGTTACTACTTTTTTCTATAAACATGGTCAAATTTGAAGCAGTTTGACTTTTAACAAAGTAATAATGACTTAAAATCTGAAACTTAGGGAGTATGCAATTGAGCAATGGCTGAAATTAGGTATTTTCAACTAGGGCTAGTACTCTCCATCCAACAAAGAGTACCATCAAACTTTAGAAAACGATCTCGGACAGACAGCCCTGTCACCAGGATTTCAGGGCCGCATAATGAAATGTGAATTGGGGCCTAAATTTCAAAAAAAAAAAAGCACACGTCTAATATAAGTAACTTATATTTTCACTCGATTATATAGCTTATTTTGTATAATATTTACAAATATATCAAATTATCATCTAAGTCGAGCCGTCGAGGAGACGAGCAGTCAGCGATAAGGACAACGAGTGGACTGCAGAGTGCGGACGAGGAGGCAGCCAGCAGCCGCTAGGGTAGGGATGAAGGCTTGATGAAGATGCCCTGTCGGGGAAAAAAGGACGCACACAAGATTTTGGCCTTCGGCCCTGGGTGGGTCTAGACGTCTAGTCCACGAACGTCCGCGTTTCGCGAACAGTTCGACTGGTTTTGTCCTTCTTCGTCCTAATGACGCGCTTAAGCTCCTATCCAATATTTTGAAACATTTAAGTTAGAATACCAAATCGATGCATGCTTTATCCTTGTTTCTATTATCAAGTTATTCGGATTGGACTCTATTTCTTAAAAAAAATCCGGTGATGATTAGATTTTTCTTTATTTCTACTTAAAATTATACACTAAACTTTCTAATTACAAATATAATTCCTTCTATAACGTATATATAAAAAGTCTATATATTGTATACATAAAGTATATATATATATACACACACACACACATAAAGTAAGTTTAGCATATATGTAGAAAGTTTCTATGAAAATAGTTCATATAAAATTTCCATTAAAAAGCTATAAAAAGACTATAATGAAAAAACAAATCTGAAAAAAGGGAGCGGAAAAATAAAAAAGACTTGATAAGTACCGGTTACTAGAGAATCACTTAAAAATATAATAAAGAAAAATTGAAAAAAATCTTTATTTTTATTTTTACCTACTTAAAAATTCGTAGTGTTTTTGTCGTCCCACTTGACATACCGACCCTGAAAATAAGAATAGAAAATAAAAATATAATTTAACTTGTCGTCAATTTTTTCTCAGTTCGCTCTCTCGTCAGATCGCTCCCTCCTCATATCGCGTTCGGATCCCTCTCTCTCTTGAGATCTAACCCTAAAAATAGAAAATAGAAAATCAGAAATAGATCGCTCTCTTCCCAGACCTAGCAACCAATTTTTTGGTTCATATAAAAAAATAGAAGTACAAAAACAGAAATTGGTGAATATATAAAACAGGATGACGACCTCCTAATCGCTAACGCGCATCGATGCACGGCTACTACTTTCGCGAGACGCTCCTGGCGCTGAAGCAGCTCCTCACTGATGCTCACAAGCCACATCCCACGCTACGACCCAACTCGTTTGGCTGCGTGCTGCACACTTGGCACTGATCAGACCACAATATCTCTTGCCTGCCCCTCCACATTGCATGACCTCCTAATGTTCTTCCACCGCATGCAACATTGTTCGTCTCCAACAAAACCATGCTAAGCTGAGGTCACGAGCCCACGACTGTGTGTGCGGCGGTGGCCGCATCCGCCTTCATCTTCTGCAGGATTGCATCTGCACATCATCTCCCTCCCTCTCGTGATAAAAGTCATTGATATATCCCCCAACCACAGCATCTATCACAAAGGTCACGGTTGTGTCAGTTTGATGGGTGGCACACCTCACACCTCCTGCGGTGGAGACTACGCGATTGCTACCTACGAGTCTAGAACAAGTACAAAGGAGACTTCTTTGGATGGATGCATCAACGATGAAGAGGAGCAAAGAAAGGTAACCATGGAGCTCTTCGACGAGGAGCTGCTCGTCAAGTATTAGGCTAGTTTTGAGGAGTGCGTTGCGGTGGCGGACAGGCGGAGGGAGCGTTGGACGTCTGCACGCGAGTGCGAGCAAGTGTACCGAACGTTCGTGAACGAGAGGGTGTTTCTGTTCACGCTTCAACGTATTAACTTCTGACGATGTCCTTTTGATCCTGCTGTGATGATCTTTTTGGAGGATAATTAAGTTATAAAAGATCAGTGACAAGAACAATGCAGATTTGTTCACATCATTACCAAAAAGATTATTTTTAGTAGGTTATGTTCATGATGTATAGACATCGTTTCACAATGGAGTGATATTGTATGTAGGAGAGATATATAGTATGTGCGGTACTCAGTAAAATTTAGTAATTAGTTTTCAAATAAAATATTTACGACATATATATCCAAATAATGTATTTTTATAATGGTTGCTATCTTTACTTATTATAAAAATTAAAGATGATTCGGTGCTCACCGCGCCTGTGGTTTCGTCCGTCGTCTCCATCGTCCAATTCAACGCGCAAGAGTATGTACCGTCCGTGCTTTTGAGTTTCTTCCGTCGCCCCGCGACGTGAGGCAACGTGATTACATGAGTCCTTTCTTCCGTCATCTCTGCAACCACGTATTTCTTTCTTTTTCCGTCTGTAGCCACCACATATCAATTCTATATTGTGATTCCGTTTCAATAGTAGCATTGGCTTCCCTATGCCCTGAGCCGCTGCACCCACAGGCCACAGCCGGACGTCGGGATTCCTGCAGCATGGCGGCGTGCCTCCTCCACTGCCGCCCTTGCGCTGCCGGGGCCACAGGCAGCCAAGAAGAGCCGATTTTGGCCACGTTCCCGCAGCTTGCAGTACTGCGGCGTCACACTGTTCAAGCAAGTTCACTTAGGTGAGAAAAAATTATCTTCTTTCTTAACACAGTGCAATATTAATTGGTTCAGTCCAATAGTCCTCATGTCCTAAACAAACACGGGCGCACTCGACAAGTCTGCTCACGCAGCTGCAAGCTAACACTACTACAGAAATGGTTATTCCGTACGGGCCGAAAGACATCTTTCCGTGCGGAAGGTCTGCCCGCACGCGCGAGAAGATATGGAAAAACACTATTTTCGCGTGCGGGCGGCCCAACCGCACGGGTAAATCGATTATCCCGTGCGGTTGGCTTAAACGGCCCGCACGAAAAGGTCCATTATCCCGTGCGAGCCGCTTAAGCCGACCGCACGGGATAATCGATTTACCCGTGCGGTCGCGTTTAAGTCGACCGCACGGAAAAAAAATTCAAAAAAAAATAAAAACCATAGCTATCTCGGCGGCGGCGCGGATCCGGCCGTCGTATATACTTCCCAAATAACACAAAATTAATTTCACATCACAAATAACACAAAATTAATTTCACATCATCACAATTTCACATATATACTTCTCAACTAATTTTTTTGTACAATTAAATTTACAAATAAATTGTGGTCGTCGTCGTCGTCGTCGGTGGCGGTAGGTGGCAGTCGGTGGCGGCGGCGGCGGCCGTGGAGGAGGCGGTGGTGGTGGAGGTGGTGGTGGTGGAGGTGGCAGTTGGTGGAGACGGCCGTCGATGGAGGCGGATGCGCCGGCACACCCGACGGCGGCGGCGGTGGTGGCGGTGGTGGAGACGACGGTGGAGGCCGGCGGCGGGGAGGTGGCGGTGGAGACCGGAGGCGGCGGAGGAGACCGGCGGCAGGGAGGCGGAGGCGGAGGCTACCGGCGGAGGAGGAGAGCCCTTGACGGTAGAGACGGGATCTGAATTTCGTCGGGTGTTAGAAAATTTCGGAGCCCGCGCGCACCTATATAGGCGGTGATGATCATCGCGTGCGGGCAGCTTAACAGCCCGCACGGAAAGATAATCTTTTCGTGCGGGCCTCTTAAGCCACCCGCACAGAAAGATTATCTTTCCGTGCGGACGGCTTAAGAGACCCGCACGGAAAGATTATTTTTCTCTGGATTTCTCTCTCTAGTGTAGAGGAGAGAGAAAACAACTTTTTTATTTTTATTTTATTTTTCTAATATTTTTTCACACACAGGAGCACGCATGAACCAGCCACAGAAAATTTAAGCTCGAACGAACGAAATATGTGGTCCGTAGAATTTTTCAAAGTTCTATCGAAAAGGGTCCCGAAGCTTCTCACCTCAAAAACACAATCTTGCAAGCGGAATTTCGAGATTTTGATTTCGCCGAACCCAGCTAAGCTGGGGAGCAACGGATGTAACTTTTTCTGTAGATATCCGTTGATATATTATATGTCTGATTTCGAATCCGTATGAAAAAGATATGGTTGTTTTATCGAAGGACACTCGAGTTATGACTGTTTGACAACAGACTCAAAGATAAGCTTAGTGAATTGTTAAAATTAATTGGTGTAAGATAAAATCATGGAAAAATTCATGTGGATGCTACTCAATAGGTTAGACTCACTTGAATTTTGGCATGATTTTATCTTTACATCTAGATCCCCAATTAAATTGGTCAAAACCCTAAACCCTAAACCCTAATCGGCAAAACTCGTACCTCATCCAAAAATGCATTAAATTATATGAAAGTGCATAAGGAACATAATTTATTAAAATACTATCTTATTTATAATGAATTAATATAATTTTTCCATAATTTATTTTATTAGTTTTGACCCCCTAAAAATTCAATCTAATTTCGGACAGGCCGATTTTCTTTATTTTGCTGAGAATAAAATATAAGGAATTTTTGTGTGAAACCAAGGAAAATGGAAACTAGGTGTTTNGTGCGGACGGCTTAAGAGGCCCGCACGGAAATCCAGTTCAACCTTTTTATTTTTCTCTCTGGATTTCTCTCTCTAGTGTAGAGAAGAAAGAAAACAACTTTTTTATTTTTATTTTATTTTTCTAATATTTTTTTCACACATAGGAGCACGCAGGAACCAACCACACAAAATTTAAGCTCGAACGGACGAAATATGTGGTCCGTAGAATTTTTCAAAGTTCTATCGAAAAGGGTCTCGAAGCTTCTCACCTCAAAAACACAATCTTGCAAGCGGAATTTCGAGATTTTGATTTCGCTAAACCCGGCAAACGGATGTAACTTTTTATGTAGATGTCCGTCGATATATTATATGTCTGATTTCGAATCCGTATGAAAAAGATATGGCTGTTTTATCGAAGGACACTCGAGTTATGACTGTTTGACGACAGACTCAAAGATAAGCTTAGTGAATTGTTAAAACTAATTGGTGTAAGATAAAATCATGGAAAAATTCATGTGGATGCTACTCAATATGTTAGACTCATTGGAATTTTGGCATGATTTTATCTTTACATCTAGATCCCCAATTAAATTGGTCAAAACCCTAAACCCTAAACCCTAATCGGCAAAACTCGTACCTCATCCAAAAATGCATTAAATTATATGAAAGTGTATAAGGAACATAATTTATTAAAATACTATCTTATTTATAATGAATTAATATAATTTTTCCATAATTTATTTTATTAGTTTTGACCCCCTAAAAATTCAATCTAATTTCGGACAGGCCGATTTTCTTTATTTTGCTGAGAATAAAATATAAGGAATTTTTGTGTGAAACCAAGGAAAATGGAAACTAGGTGTTTTTATATATCTCCACAAAAATCCACTTTATTTTATCTAGCCCACAAAATAAATTATAGTATTATAAAGAAGAGGAGAAAGAAAATAAGTAGGAAAAATCCTGAAAATGTCACATTGTCCAACGGTAGCGGGCCCTTTTTGTGCGGGTGGCTTAAGTGGACCGCACGGAAAAATCCATATTTCCGTGCGGTCCCTTAAGTGGGCCGCATGGAATAGTGCGGTATTATCCCGTGCGGTCCACTTAAGGGACCGCACGGAAATATGGATTTTCCCGTACGGTCGCTTAAGTGGACCGCACAGGATAATGCCGCATCGGTTTTTTCAGGTGCGACTACTTATGACCCGTCTGGAATTTATCGGAGGCCTTGTCTAGGAAAATCGTTTTTGTAGTAGGGTAAAGAACATATATATGTCCAACCGTTTATCATCACACGGGCTTTGTTTCTCGAACTTCTCTGAAGCGGATCGAGGAGATTGATGGCATCCATGCTGGACGTATGACCGGGCAGTGATCAAGATCAGGCCGACATCACCTTCAACCGAAGTGACTAGGCGAGGAGAACATGAGCAGAAATTTCATTCAAAATTTCTCTTATGGATGACTGTTGGCATGTCAAGCAAGTTGAAGTAATGTAAAAGAAAGAAACAAAAAGTAACTAACCAAGATTTGTCAAAGATTTGCACAAGTCTGATGTGCTATTTGCATATATGTAGTGGATTCCCTTTTCTTTCTCGTTGCGCCTGGCAGTGATATTTTTCTTCAAAATTCACCAACAAATCACAACATGGAGCTTCAAATCATGCAAAATTTTCAACCAATGGATATAGCCCGTTTTAAATAAAATCTCTATCTCTTTCCGTCAAAATTTTGGTACATCATTCGTGTTTGAATTGGTTTTGTGTTGGTTCTATGTCACCTGTATCCGATTCAATGTGTCTAGAGTAACTATTGTACACCCCTATTTCAGCCCAACCCAATCAGCCCACACTATCCTGCCGCCTCATCCCGTGCGCGCCCCTTCCCCAATCGACGTATTTTTTTCTCTGTCTTTTTTCTCTTTCTTTTTCTTTTTTTTTTTCTCAAGATAATTATGATCCTCACCCTCTTCTTCTAATCTCCTCTATTTTCTCCTCTTCTCTTTTTTCCTTCTTTTTTTCTCTTTCAAATTTCTCTTATAAATATATGTAACAAGTTTGTTACTTTGCAAATGCTTTTTATTTACAATAAAAAAAATTATTAATTAAATAATTAAAATTTCAATCTTTGGTCGATAAGATATAGCAAAATGCAAAAACGTTAAATTATGAAATAGCCACCCGATCGATTTGTGAGGCTATGGAAAGGTGTACATAAGAAACTCTTCGTGTGATGACGCATGAAACACGTGCAATCCGGTTCAATGCTATATATGATTTCTGACTTTGTTTTGCTATTATTTTGTTTGTTTGGTTTCGGTTTGTCGTTTAAATTGATAAAGTTTTTATCAATGGTGAAAATTGTCCTCACTTGTTGCAACGCACAGGCATTTTTGCAAGTTATTATAAAAATTGAAGATGTTTCTGCTGAAATTTTTGTATGTCATTCATGTTTGAGTTGGTTTTTGAGTTTGTCGTCCGTATCGAATTCGACGTGAGTCTAGAATAACTATTATACACTTTCCTCCCAGCCCAACCCAAATGGCCTACACCACCCTACCGCTGCGTCCCGTGCGCCTCCACTCAGCGCACGCGCGTCCCTTTCCCGATCGACGTCTTTTTTTTTCTCTTTTTTTGTTTCTTTTTATTTTTTTTCTTTTCCCCTGATCCTCTCCCGATTCTTCCAATCTTCCCTCTTTTCTCTTTTTTACTCCTTTTTTATTTCCCAAATTTCTCTCCTCATAAATATTTTTCTTTTCAAATTATAATTATTTAAGGTATGTATGCGATAAGTTTGTTACGTTGCAAATGATTTCTATAAAAAAAACTTTCACTAATTGGATAATCAAAATTTTAATCTTTGGTCGATAAGATAAAGAAAAATACACATGCGTCAACTTATGAAATAGCCATCCGATCAATTTATGAGGCTATGAAAAGATATACATGAATGATTTTTCGTGTGATGAAGCATGAAGCTAGCGTAACTCGGCTCAATGCTATGTATGATTTCTGATTTTGTTTTGTCATTGTTTTATTTGTCTTGTTTTGATTTGTCATTTAAATTGGCAGAGTTTTTATCAATCATGAAAATTATCTTTACATGTTGCAACACACAGGCATTTTTGCTAGTCTATTAGTCTATTATAAAAATTGAAGATCATGGGACTTTCGTCCATCGTTTGATGCACTTTTATCCTGGCATATATCATGGGAAAGATTAAAAATGGAAGAACGGATACTGCTACAACATGGCACACTGTCGTGCATCACCACATCCTCTAATCTAGAGATGAAACTGGTACGGATAATTTCCGTTCGTCTGGACTTTTTCTCAGAATCGGACAGAGTCGGTCGAATATTTTCGGATATTTTTGGATTCGGAAACAAATTTGGATTTTTTTTCTCGGAAATGGAAACTAATACAGTAAGGACACTATCTGTCGGAATCAAAAAATGGTCGGAAATTATTCGGGAATTTTTTTAGATATTCGCAGACACAGATTAATTTTTAGAAAAAATACATATATATACATAACTTTTTCATACAAAATCAGATGAAGATAAACTTTATATCAAAATTGTAAAGCTCGACGAGATCTACAACTTTGTTGCTGATAATTTTATTATTTGAGATCATTTAAGAGTCTAAATATTCATTATGAAATATCATATCTGTTTTCACAAAATCTCAGATTTACGATTCAAATGACATCGGATGGAAACGTGCTTCATATCAAAGTTGTAGAACTCGATGAGATCTACCACTTTGTAGTTTATAATATTTGTATTTGAAAATATTTAAAATATAAAATAAACATTACAAGTTTTAAAGATGTGAAATAAAATAAATAGCATCTTCAATCTACACAATAAGAACTTGTTAACTGATATGGTAACTAACCTATATATAAAGTAAGAGACCTTAAACTAGTAAGTGGATAATCATATTTACATGCGGATCTCTTAATTAGAGGAACTGCCATGAAAATGAATTTTCACATACGGTCCTACAAAACCGACGATATAAATTTTGGAGATGTTGACCTAAAATAACAAACGATATTTCTTCCTTGATTAAGGAAGCTCAATTTGAGAGGTTTATATATCCCGACAAATATTTGTTATCATATTCGTTCCGTTTCGTATTCGCTCTGTATCTGTATTCGATAATATTCGATTTTATTTTCGTATCGGGTTTTCGATTTCAATTTTGATTCAAAAAAAATAAAAATGAATACGATAAAGCTAGTATCGGTCCATTTCCGATCTATTTTCATCACTGATCCTTCTCATCCTAACCCATTCGCATGATGTACTTGGTGGCGAAGGTCCACTCACTAGCCTTTTCGTCCGACCCTGGCATGCTGTGGGGCGCTTCCCTTCACAGCCTCGCTCGTCTCTTGGGTTAGCGCAGAAGCAACCCTTTGATGGGCTTGCGAACAGACTAGCATCATGGTGAAAAGACGTTGATGCTCTTCATTAAGCCTCTGATTGGTGGTGATCCTTCTTTATCTTAAACAGGATTGAATTGCTCTTAGTATCTTAATGGACATCTTTAAAAAATATTTTTTTATGGGACAAATTTAAAAAACTTGACTTGCCAGGGTAAGATAGCCTTATCTTAAACAGTATTGAACTGCCCTTTATCTTAATGGACATCTCTAAAAAATATTTTTTATAGGACAAATTTAAAAAAACTCAACTTGCGGGGGTAAAATAGCCCGGACATTTTGCATAGAAAAAGAGCTTCTCATGTAGGTCGAGAAAACCCCCAAACTTCTACCCCACCCCTTACATAGGGGTGCCGTATAGCCCATGTGAGAATAACCAATTACTTGGGTGGGGTCTTAGACTTGTACTTTGATGTACCTGGGACAGATGAGGGGTTTTTTTTCACCCCGACCTAAAATTTGCTCCCATAAAAAATCGAACCCATGATCTTAGCGGCTTGTTTGGCAATTTGAGAGAAGAGAATTGGAAGTTTAGACGAGGGAATTGATGGTGAGATTAATATGGGAATTTGATTTTTTTTGTCCCAATCTCTTGTTTGGTAGAAGTGGTGGGAATTGATAGGGAGTTTAGTTGGAATTTAGATCTTTAATGAAGACAAATGGTTGAGATTTGTTTAGAAAAAGTAAAGGAGGAATTCCCTCCCCTTACCATCCCTTACTCAGGTGTTGAAAAGAAGGAGTTCTTTTCTCAATTCTTCATCCCCATCCCACTAAAACTCCCATGTATTCCAACCAATCAAAACAGTTAATAGCCCCATCCCTCTGAACTCCCAATCCGTTCTGAGGCGGTGTTCTACCCCCATTTTTCCCAACTCACCTTTTTCGTTTTTCGCGCGTACGCTTTTCAAACTATTAAATGGTGTGTGTTTTGTAAAAATTTTATGTACAAAAATTATTTTAAAAATCATATTAATTTATTTTTTAAAAAATAAACTAATACTTAATTAATCATGTGCTAATGAGTTGCTTCGTTTTCCGTGCGGAGAGAATGAGTTCCCAACGCAAGGAAACGAACACACCCTAAAAACTCCTCCCAACCAAACGGACTGTAGGAGTGCTGCTAGAGCCACCTAACCAAATCAGCTAGAGACCCGTTCACATCGGACAAATTTTTTTCACTAAAGATTACTTCCTTCATTTCATATTTCATATTATAAGTTATTTGATTTTTTTAGTCAAACTTTTTAAGTTTGACCAAGTTGATAAAAAATATACTAATATTTTTAATACAAAATAAATATATTTAATGTTAGATTTAATTAAACTAATTTGGTGTTATAGATATTGTTATTTTTTCTATAAATTTGGTCAAAACTAAAAAACTTTGACAAAACAAAAGTCAAACGACTTATAATATGAAACGGAGGAAGTAACTATTTGTGTGACGGTAGTACGTACCACATGACCCGTTAATTTATTTGATAAGATGATCAGATCATATGCATCTCTAAGGACATGCACAATGTAAAAATAAGAGGGGTCTTAAGCCTCTTGAGGAGTCTTTATACATTGTGGTGGTGATCCTTATAGGAGGCTTTTGGACGAGCCATCCTTATAGCTAAGGACCGGCCACAAGGATTAAAAATTTGGTTCCTCTCCAGTTCTGTTGCTTGTCGCCATGGGAAGAAAGAAGGGGAAGAAAGAGGAAAAAGGCCCAGGAAGGAGGGAACGCCGAGGACCTATGTGGAGTTGTGCTTCAAGCCCTACCGTCGCTAGAGATCTGCCACCGGAGTTCGCCTGTAGGCCCTACCACCGTCACCGGAGATCAGCCCGTGCGCGCCCTTGTAGCCGCTGCCGCTGAAGTCGCCCACGAGCACCACCGACGCCATCGCGAGCGTCGCCTCCTCCTCCTCCCACAAGCGCCTTGGATCTATGGGTTGCCAACACAGATCCACGCGCGCGAGCGCCACCGACGCCTCCTCCCACGAGCACGCGGTCGTTGGATTCATGGGCCGCATGCCACGAGCACCACTGCCACTGTCGTCATGGATCTGTCGGCTCGAGCTGCCAGCGTCGCTGTCCGCAAGCGTCGTCGTCATTGTCGATGCCTTGGTGGGATGGGGAAAGACCGAAAGAGGTGGGGAAATTTGGGTGAGCGAAGGGAGAATGGGGGTGGTTGGGATGGTAACAAGTATTTTATTAAAATGTGGGGTCCACCTTAATATCTTTCTTCTCTCATATACATTGTGGAGATGTCAAATATACTTAGTGAGGCCCCTTGGGACCCACCATAATGTCTCGTTGTGACATATACATTGCTGATGCCCTAACACGTTACCCCGTTCATCTGTGACACGTAAGTTAATTTTCACCCATTGAGTATATTAACTTTTAAGGCACGTAGGTCTTTCGAAAAAACTTTTAAGGCACGTATCCTTTTGCATGTTCTTTAGAACAAGATACTCGAGAAAGACAACAAAAAATAAGGGGAAAAACTAGAGAAAGTGCATACTACTTTTAACTACCAGTACAAACATTCTCTTGGATTGCTGGATGCATGTCTTGCTTGTACGTCAAGGAAAGGTGGCCATCTTTGCCTTAAAGAACACACATCTGCCGCTATATAGGAATAACATGCATTCACCCCCCATCTGGTGTCACTGACATATGAAAAAAGGCAGCAGCTATCATACATAAACATGCATATGGTTGCCATATTCCACTCCATGCTTGCTTGGAAAGTAGCTAGGAGGGGAAAGTAAAGTGAACACTAATGGTATCATACATGTCCAAGGGTTTGATTAATTGTCTTATTAGAGAGGCAATGAAACATTGAAACATGCATGAGAGGGTGCTCAATCTTTTCTGCTTTGGAGGAATTAGGGTATGTGTTTGTGGATGTGTTATAATTAAAGTGGTATGTAGTTCGATCAAATTATGTGGATTTGTGGCTTTGTGCTCCTGATAGGCCGTACTTATCAACGTGATGTACTAAACTATGAAGCGTAGAAACATCTCTCGCGAATCAAAAACTGAGCTACGAGGACCTAGGTGAAAGCCGTGATCTGATTTATCTGGACTCGATAACATCGACGCTCATGTGCAATCTGATCTTGTTGAAGCTATCGTCTCATATTATGGATGAAAAATCTATTTCTGGCTCTGGATGATAGCAACGGACAAGCTATATATAGTTTCTTTCATAAAGGTGGTGTTGTTTAATTTGGAGTAGTTAACTAGGTCTCTGTGTTCTTTCGATACGTGACTGAATTGTTGGAAGATAATATGTTCTTGTATGTCTTATTTTTTTTCCTTTTTTTTCATCCTGGTGGATGCAAAGGCAGGGCGTAATTTTGTTTTCTAAATGAAATGAAATTCTTCCCAATGATCCAAAAATTAAAGCGTAAAAACATATATTGAGATAAGTAACCATCATTTTTTTTTGCGAGGACTAAAGCAACAATCATTGATGCCTCTCTAATTGATTGTATAGCAAATGTAAGCACAATATTGAGATAAATCAGAATTAAATAATATAATTAATAATCTAATTGTAATACATTAATAATTTATTATAGTAGGCTTAGCGTTTGTAAATTCGATGCTAGGCATGCACCACCTAGGCGACTATTAGGAGCTAGGAGCTGGTAATGGTCGCAATTAGGCATTGGATGATACATTAGAGGATTGAACTATCTTAGTGGTGTTTTAATTTATTGCTAGTTTATTATTATTTATAGTCTAGTTTTTATGTAATATATGCTTGCTAATTTTTTGGATTTGACTAGAAAAACTGTTCGTGCGTTGCAACAGGGAGAAAAGACAAGAAATTTGAGAAAAAGTTAAGAAAAATTTACATTATGTAATTAATTAAATACAAATTTTCCGAAATACTTGGGTATTTTTAAGTAGGTAGGTGTAGAATTAAATTAATTTACAAGTAAAGTAAAGTAAAGTAAATGTGAGAAATAAAATTACATGGCTGGATTTAATTTTTGTTAAATTATCCATGATTAATTACACTCAAAATTTTCAAAGGTCAATTGCTAATTTTAATAATATAAATATCTTTTCAATATTTATTTAAATAAAAATCTAAATAAAAACCCTCTTTCTCTTTGGGCCAGGTTCGGCCTAGTAAGCTCAATCCACAGCCTCTTCTCCGTCTCAGCCCGCCAGCGCAGGTTCAGCCCAACAAGCAATCAAAAGTCTAATTGACGCCCCCTGCCGGCCCACTTTCCTTCCTTCTCCTCTCCTCCGCCTCAGCCCACAAGCGCATATTTGGCCCAGCAGAAAACCAAAAGTCTAATTAGCCTCCCTTATGGACGAAAAAAAGTGACGAACGGAAATTTACTAATTTTTATAATAATATAGATTAGTCCGTCTGACCTAGACTTCCACTAGGCGCCACCATGCAGTCTAGCTAGCGCCTTGCGCTTTCTTAACCAATGAGTAAGCTAGAGATATAATTTGCACCTATATTTTGAAGTCAGACTGGGGGCTTGTTTGAAAGAGCTTTTAGTCGCTGTAGCTTCTCACAAAATTGATAGCTCTCCAAATAGTCTAGATTGTCACCCAAATTTTGAGAATCTGTAGTTGAATTTGTAATTGTAGAATTCAGAAAATGAACTAACAAAATTGATAGCTCTCCAAATAGTCTAGATTGTCACCCAAATTTTGAGAATCTGTAGTTGAATTTGTAATTGTAGAATTCAGAAAATGAACTAGAACCAAAAGCTGGAAAACTCAGTTTCTCCAAATTCTCAGAAGCTGGCTACCAACCAGTAGATTCTTAAAATCTTAAGCCTTTCAAACAGGGCCTAGAAGACATTCCTCGATCAAGTCATGAAAAAGGCACTTCCCCTTCGTAAAAAGAATCACTGAAAAGCTTCTTTCAATGGCTTTTCCAAAGCAAATTTTATTTATTTATTTTTCTATGTAATATAGTTTAACATATTTTAGTTGTAATAGGTTTAAAAAAGAAAGAATTATTTTTTCAACAGTAGGCAATATAGGTCGGCAATGTAGTTGTTGATAATAAGACGCCTATGATGACTTAGAGGTCTCCAACAGCCTATCCAAATAATACTCTCCAAACATCCATATAGCCAGCTCTCCAATTGATTTAGCAAGCCAAACTCATTGCTCACTCCAACAGCCTATCCATCTATCCTCTCTATTCTAAGTCTATGACATTGGACCCATATGTCAGCCTCTACTACTCTTTCTTCTTTCTCCTCTTTCTCCTCCTATTTCTTCCCCTCTTCCTCTTCTGGTGCCATCCTCCCCAGCCCTCTTCCTCTGTTGCGGCAATGGCGATGACGATAGTGGATCCGTGCACGTGCGAGGCGACAGCGATGACCAGCGGCCTCGAACGCACAGACAGGAAGGGAGCGACATCGGATGAGGTGACAATGACGAGGATTATGAAGCACGGGAGGGTGGGAGGTGATGGCGACGACGGTGGGAGGCGATATGAGAGGGCGGAAGACGACGTCACCTCCCCCGCCTCTGCGCCAAGAGCGGCGTATCCGTGCGCGTGAGGCAGCGGCAACGGCGAGGGAGAGGCACATTGAAGGCGAGCGCGAGGTCATGAAGGTCCACGCGCAGGGCCAGGCATCGAAGACGCGCGGTGGGGCACGGCGTCGGAGTCGAGGGAGAGGCGTGGGATGTGACCTCACGAAGACGGTGGCAGATGACGACGACGACAGAACCCGCAACGGATGGCCCTCTGCTCCTCGCCGGCCTTGCTTGGTCCTGCGTCGCCTCATCGCCATGGCTCCGTTGGCTCTAGGAGGCAGCGGCGAGAGAAAGGAAGGAGGAGCGAGGCGGAGCGCGGGGGCTTGGTTCGGACAACGGGCGACGATGGAAGGGGGATGACAAGGGAGGCGGGACGAAGAGACACCAGCACTAGGAGGCTGCAGGAGGTGGCGCCTCCAGTCCGTTCCGGCAAAGGGTGACGATGAAGAGGCCGAGGCGGCGTCGAAGAGTGCGGGGACGGAGAGAATGCAGCGAGAGAGAAGAGAAAAAGAAAATCATGAGAGTGGGTCCCACACTCCCACGGTTGGCAAGCCGGTAGAGTGGGATAGCCCGTCGGTTGGAGTCCGTTTTTCTTTCAAAATTGCCAAATTTTAGCTTGGAGGATGAGATAGCCATGCTGTTAGAGATGTTCTTAGTCAATCTCAAAATATACAAGCCCAATCTTCATAGATGCTCATAAAAATAGTGTGTGTATATATATATATATATATATATATATATATATATATATATATATATATATATATATGTATGTATGTATGTATGTATTCATAGGGATAAGTGTGTGCATGTATATGAGTGTTTGTGTCTGTCGTGTTTCGTAAAACGTAACATCTTGCTGGACTAGTAAATTTTGTTCTATCTAATTAGATTCAGCACACATACCATCTAATTAGCTATCTAATTTGTTCTACTAACTAGATTCAGCACACATCCTGTAACCAAATTAACTCAAGGTCGCACCAATGTATGCTTAGACTCCAGCCCGTCACCACGCAACATCCTGGTGAGTTCCAACTTCCAACAACCAACTACTACTGGAAATGAACAAATTTGGCCCAGGTTAGAAATCCCAGTCTCTGGCCCAGTTAAGAGAAAGAGAGACGGTGTACAAGAGAGAAGCAGCTAATTATGGCCTGTTGTTCAGAGCTCCCAGGCCCAGAGTCTGGCTTCAAGCCGACTGATTCAGCACACACATTGCCTGTCATGTAGTCCAGTTGAATGTAGTCTCTGCAGGACGAATCCAAAATCCTAAAGAATAAAGATTTTAAAGTGAAGGAAAGGATCATGTTAGAAAAACAACTAATTCTGAAATCACTTTTTATGATTTGTAACCCCTCTTCAGTCCAGGCAATTTAGTCCGAAGACTAGCAGTTTTTATACATAGTTGCGACTAAAAAAATAGTATGGTAGTATGCAGCAACTACTCCGACAGTTTTGGCTGAATGTTGTCTGGTGCTGGGACTAACACGAAGCAACCAGTACAGACTTTGGTACCATCTTGTTATTTATGAATGATGAGTGAAATGTTTACAATGTGTTGACTAAGCTAAGTAATCGCCATCCTCCTTGCAGAGGATCAGCGCTTTCGTCGCCATCGTCCACCTACTCAGATAAGATTAAGTCGTAGTGAAAACAAGCTTGTTAACCGGCCATGATGAACACTTATATGCAGGACTTTCTGGGGGCATTATAATTCTCCTTCTGGTCCTGACAAGTATGACATAATACCAAACAGCAGGAATAGCACTCCGCTCGACAATCCGACCTACACAAGATATGGCATTTGATCAGATATAGGACATTTCGGCACTCCATTGGCAGTACGAAAGCAGGGGTGAAGCAAATGGTTCCCACCATTTTCTCAGATATTTGAGAGGCCAAGCTTTTCCCTCCCATAACAGCAGCGGTAGTGCAGAGTGCTTGGGCCCTATGCACAGCAACAGGTTTTGTGAGGCTCGATAATAAAGCATTTAAAATGTGTAAGGGAAACAGAAGATGCAGCCCGTACAGAATTCCCCCCAGGACAACACCGAATGGATTTTCATCAGCAGCCAAGCCAATAGTAGCAATCTGAGAAGAGATTCAGAGTTATTAGCTAATTAACAGGTGCTTGGCTGCATTACAAGGCAGAAGTTGAACTTACTTGACTCTTATCACCCCACTCTCCAAAGAATGTAATGGAAAATGCCTACAGCACAATTACAAACGAACATGTTAAAATTCCAGAAAAAACACGAGCACCAAATCTTTTGTCAAATATACCATAAACATAATCACTTAACCAGTAGTTTGTACCTTTATGAAAATTGGTGAGAAGAACTGCAAAACAAATGGTCTTTGCTGCTTCTTTTTATCATCATTTGCCTACAAATGAATAAGGATGAGTTGCATCAAAATTAATAGTGAAAAACAAAGTTGACCAACTGAAAAGTTGGTAAACAAGGCAGGACTACCCTCAATGATCATTTTTTTTGTTTTGTCTATCTACCTAAATAGAGCAGATGCATGTTTACTTTTGTCAACAACATCAAAACCAAATAGAGAATTTCGGCTAGTTTTCACCTCTTTCAAAATTTCCACTTTATGTAATTCAAAAAATTGAAAAAATATATACATATCTAGATCATGTAAAAGTATGCTCATATAAAAATATTGTGAAAAGACATGACCGTATGTATACTGTGCAGAAAACATAGTACATATGATCAAATCTTCACAGACTTTTCCATTAAACTACTTCAACATACTCTACATACATATTTTTATTAAGAATTCTCTTGAGTACACAAAATTCAAACATCTTCCTGAATAGCTGAGGATAACTAGAGGTGATGAGTACGGATGGGAAAAGAAAGGAGTTCAAGATTCCTATTTTCACTCTACACAAATGGAAAAATCTACAACCACCAAAGGAGCACAAAAAGTGATTAATAATGGGCACACCACTTGTGAACTGACCTTAGATTTACTTTTCGATTCTGCTTTGTTGCTTTTAAAATTAGCATCCTGCAAATTAGGCAAAACTTAGCAATAGGTTACTTGAACTACAGTCCACTAACATAAGGCATGGATAAAGTTTGCTGACCAGCTCAGCTTCCACTTCAGCCAATTCTTCTGAATCTCTGCATGGTAAGTTATTCAATTACTAAAGTCATTCACTAAAAGACCAAACATTAGTAGCTGAAGGTTAACTGAATGGCAAAGAAGCAGTTCAGTACCCATCTTCTTTGAAGCCTTCCCACAATGACAAAATGCCAAACACAAAGAATAGCAGAGTGGTCACATGATGAGTCCATTTGCGTGATATCTGTTCAATACAATACTATCATCTGCAGCATCTTGCAATGTAAAGAATTTGGCAAATTCATCGCAACAATACAGCTGACAGGAACAGGGTCAGTACTAATACCCACCCTGAGGTACCAATGAGAGTATCACTAATCCATGCTTAACTACAGTACTTGTGAGGACTATCAATATAGAAATGAAAGTTCCATCAGAACAAAAGCTTATTACACTCTATCATTGTCAAATAGAATATGAACACCTATTTAGCAAGACATTGGTATGATTCTTCAGGTCCCACTTTTACTGGGTTTGCTGTTCAAAAATTATCAACCCATTAACCATATTATAATCTAAGCAGCACTCGCTGAATTCAGTTGTTTAACACAAAAGCCACTTGACAGGGTCTGATGATCCAATGTACATGCAGCCCAGGTGGGGAAAACACATATTTTGATAAATATATGAATACATAATGTGCCAAGCATACGTGGAAGCCTTTAGACATATTAAAGAAAAAAATACTTGATATACTATAATTTTATAGTAGGTCCAACAATTTCTTACAGTGACTTACCAGATTTGGCGCAACCCAACCAAGTGAAACTGATAGAGCTGTCATCACCTATATTTTTAATATTCAACACAAATAAGCACACAAAAAAGTATGGCCCTATATTGATGCATGAAAATTTTGAAAATACTCACCGTTAGTGCGGTGAGACAGCCAGCAAGGACGAGCTTCCGGGGATGGCGCATGGCCAGAATCTTACAAAGGTAAATTTAAAAAAGAGTAAGTAAAGCAGTGCTCAAGTAATAGCCGTCCAAGCAAAAGCAGAATAAAAGAACTTTTCAAAGTGGAGTGTATCACTAGAAAGGAATATGTTCGTCTTGCTATGCCAGACGCTCTGAAACCCACAGCCCCGTGAACCTGAAGAGGCAACATTCTAACTACCGGTGCTTCACTGCCTCTAATAAGGTTACTATCCCTGTGAAAAAAAAAGTGTGGAAGAGGACAAGCATCTCATTAAAACTAGCAGCAGGCCCTCCGGGAAAGGAGTAGCCAACTCATGTGGCAGGCAAGGAAATTCACAACAGTCCAAGAAACCAGATGCTCTCTCTATCTCTCTGCCAAGATGGCAACATGGGTGCTGCACAGGAGTAGAACCCAGCTGGAGAGCTGAACAGGAGAGTTCCCAGCCACAGATAAATGGGGGCCATTTGAGAATTACAAGCAATTCCAAGCCAAATTCACCGGAAAGAGGAACGGAAACAAAAACTTAGCTCCCAATCTTGGCTAACTTGGAGATCCCATTCTTAGCTAACAAACAGTAGGAGTTTGGTCCTGTAATTGGTTCCACGACACTCACCTGCTTAATTACTGGCTTCACTGAAATCTAGAGCTACCAGTGCAGCTTCCCCTGACTCCAATCTACGCATCTCCAATCGAATCGCCACCAATAACAACCAAGCCAAGACCACGCACCGCCGCATTTTCCACAAGAGAAGAGAAAAAAACTGCGCATCGGAACCGAGGGAGGCATATCGTCGAACACCACGCGCATCCACCGAGCAGCACGCACACGAGAGGCCGAGAGACAGGCGCAAAGAAACTGGGCGAGCAAGCTGGAAAAAAAAAAGGGCGTCCGATGGAGGATACGAGGCGGAGGCGGGGGCGGGGCGCGGAACGTACCGCGGCGGCGAAGAAGGTCTTGTCGCCGATCTCTGACAGCACCGTCATGGCCAGCGACTTGGTGAACCCCTGCAACGGCGGCAGACAAAGAAACCCCGTCACATCCTTCTTCACAGCAACACTCGCAACCAGAGAGCGAGGAGGAGGAGGAGGAAAGGGAGCTGACCCCGAGCAGAGACGGCGCCATGGCGGAGGAGGGAGGCGGGAGGCGGCGGCGGCTTCCGATCTCGGCGGGGTGCGATGCGAGGGAGGCGTGGTTTGGTTGGGGGGGGGGGGGGGGGGGGGGGGGAGGCGCCCCCCGCGCAGGTAGCACTAGTAGTAGTAAATAACAGCCGCGAGGCGCCGTGGGTCTCCGCGGCACGAGGCGAGGGGGCGCGCGCGGCCGTCGGATCAGGGACGGACGGCGCGGCGGTTGGCCGCTCTCGCGTCGCGTGGGTACACGGCGGTTGCGTGCGTGCCAGTGCCAGCGGCGTGACCGCGTCATATGTGTTGTTGCTGCTTTGGTTGCGACGTTTCCCGGGTCGTTGGGGACTCGGGGGGGTGGGTGGGTGAGATGTGGTGGTGGCACGACCCAGTGAGGCTGAGATTTTGTTTATAAAGTTATTTTGAGAAAGTAGCTAGTTGGTAATCAGTTTTTGAGAATTTTAAAAATAAGTTCCTGGTTTTTAGTTTATTTTTTAATTATATAACTACATTTCTAAGAATTTGAGTAAAAATATGAACTGTTTGGGAAGCTAGAGCTTCTATTTTTTAATTATATAACTACATACTCTAAGAATCTGAGTAAAAATATGAATTGTTTGAGAAAGCTAGAGCTTCTAGAAGAAGCTGCAGCAACTAGAAGCTCCCCAAACATGGTTGTGTTTGAATTGGGAAATCCTTTCTGTCAGTGTCAAGGATAAGACATACCTCCTATACACGAGTTAATAAAACACGATAGAACCATATACCTGATAGTATACGAGAAGGTATCATTTAATTAAAGAAATACGGTGAATAGAGAAGAGAATTATCTTCTTTGAATAGAAGGTGCTAGAGTTCTAATCGGAAAAGATAAGGCTTCCTTGAGTCGTATTCCGTGCTATTCTTTGAGTTCTACTTGAAGGATGAGGTAATTTCTGCTATATAAAGAAGGCCCCCACGGTCAAGGAGGCGGATCGAGTGACAAACAAGACTCAAACTTACACCTAGAAGCAATCTGTAGGAAGTCTTTGCCATATTCGTCGAATAGATCTCGTCGGACCGTTCTTGGCAGTCTCTAGTCGACGAAATTAGTCAGTTGTTCTATTCCTTATTGTATTGTAAGCATTTTTCTCATCAATAATCTATATAAACTGGAGTAGGGTTATTACTCACCTTGAGGGCCTGAATCAGTATAAATCTCTGTCTTTTGCTTGCTTGATCGATTCTCGCGAATACTCTAGTTTCAACGATCCTCATACTCTACAAATACCTTAGTCAACGTACAATCCATTGACAATGGCGCGCTGGGTAGGGGGCTTGGTGCTTCAAGGTTACGACGAGATAAGTTCAAGAACAGGATCCGCCGATGAAAGCTTCTACAACCGACCTGGCCGAGGAGATCCAACCCAGCCAACCTTCGCCATGGTTCAAGTCGGCTCCATCGTTTTCCCACTTTTCGCCGCCATCCCAATCTCGCCACTCTGAGCATGAGAGCGAGGCCATGACAACGGTACGAGCGAATATGTCCACTCCATCAGCCGCCTCTCCAATTCGATCCAAGAACGAGGCGTCGAAAACCCAATCTGTCAACAGAAGCCCTAAGGTAGCCCAGTTGTCGGTTTCGGCCTGCAAGTGTATACTGACGAGGAAATCTGCTGACAAGGATGGTGCATGGAGTCTAATCCACAAGACTTCTGGTCCTCCGCTAGCTAGATGTCGTGTCATCATCTAGGCAAAAGTTGAACTCAACGCTTGCGAAGAGTGAGGGATTCAGCGTACTTCTTCGTACAAGGCGTGGTGCCCAATCCACAAAACCAAGAGTCACCTCCTAACAAGCTGCAAGATGTTCTTGAAGCTGGCGAAACTGATTACCCGAGTTCCATGTTGTCCGATCCATGCCCCGTAGAGATTGATCTCGTACGACGTCTATGGACGACAACCCTTCAGATTGGATGGTGGGTTTCATCGGAATCGATCCTAACGAACCATCTGTTCTTCATAGCCTGGACGACTTGGAATCTTCCGATTCAAGTTCTTCGCGTGATATGAACATGGTCGACATCGAGATCGAGGACGGGGGTGTGGACAACTGACACCACAGGGTTCCACAGAGGAAGGCGAGTACGTCCAATCTCGAGACGCATCCTCTTCTCGATTGGACCCAGTCTGCACCCCCGCTAAGCACTTCACTGTCGTTAATAATCTGCTTTGACAACCTCCCTTCGATTCAGTAACCCTTTCGGAGGCGGACGCGTGGTTAAAGCGAATGGAGTCCACTATCACCAATCTCAACTCTGCCTTTGCAACGGCGACTGGGCCACCACCTCCACAGATCCCTCCTCAGGTCAACGAGGTTGCCGAGAATGTTGGCACGCCCAATGCCCCTCGGAACGGAGAATCTCACATCCCTGAAAACGCCTCGCCACAACGGTGAGCTCGACAAGCGCCTCCCCGACAAGATGCTCGCGATCTTCGTAAACAACTAAACACCCGAAGGCGACAACAACAGGATCAACACGATGACGGTCGCCGACAACCCCAAGATCCTCAATGAAGCGGCAGTCGTCGGGATGACAACCAAGATCGTAGCCCAGCCCGTGGTGCCAGTACGCCGAGGTGACAGCGAACACGACAAGGATGATGACTCCCGACCTCCGAACCCAAGGCATGTCCAAAGCCGCGACCGTCGACGTTGTGACCACACACCCGACTACGGTGATCCCTTGTCATCTTATATGCACGAACGCCGTGGTCGCCAACCACCCCTTTTACCTGGAGGCGGATGTCGAGCTTTCCTTCGAGAAGTAAATTGGCCCCCGAAGCTCCGTCCCGCGGCAGTAGAGAAGTACGAAGGAGCACAGATCCAGAGGAGTTCTTGCATGTCTACCTTATTATTCTATATGCCACCGGCGCAGACGACAACGCGCTCGCGAATTATTTGCCTGCAGCGTTGAAGGGATCTGCTCGGTCATTGCTTGTTCATCTTCCTCAAAACTCGATGTCTTCCTGGGCGGATCTTTGGAAGCAGTTCGTCGCAAAATTTCAAGGCACATACAAGAGGCATGCGGTCGATGACGATCTCCACGCCCTTATACAAAAGCTCGGCGAAACCCTTGGAGATTTTATTCGGTGCTTTAATGAGTGTCGGAACACAATCCCCAAGATCACTGACGCATTTGTGTTACGGGCTTTCAAATCCAGTGTTCAAGATAGCTACACGTTCAAGAATTGGCGACAATGCGGGTGTCGTTCGTCATGAAGCTGTTCGAAATCATTGATAGGTGCGCCCACACAAACGAAGCTATCCAAAGAAACGGCAAGAAGGAGAAAGTAACAGAAGAGAACCAACTGGCTAAAAAGGACAACCTGAAACCAAGTCGCAATCCAGTCGGAAGAAAAAAGGAAAGAGAAAGGCACAGTCGAAAGTTCTTGTCACGGAACAAGATAAACAAACTCTCTAACAACCTCCTCCATGAGATGACGCCCAACGCAGCAGTGGTGTCTGGTACACAAGATCAGCGCTCACACATTCAAGGAGTGCAACGTATTCCAGAAGGCTATGGCTAGGAAGATCGCCCAAAACAAGGGAAAGAGTGTTCGCATGGTAGAGAAGGACGACCATAATCCTTCGACTGACGATGAACCAGACTTCCCCGACTTCATCGACTTCGGTCAATACGTGGCCCACATCTTCGACGGCTCAACCTCTTATTCTTCGAAAAGGGAGTACAAGAAGGTAGAACACAAAGTGAGCTCCACAACCCGGGGGATAGTGTCCAAAATGAAGTGGTCGGATCAGAAGATCGAGTTCTCCAACACCGACCACCCAACCCTGACGACAGCCCCCGGACAATATCCAATAGTAGTCGAACCTACTATTCGGAACGTCAAAGTTGCCCGAGTGCTCGTGGACGGCGGCAACTCCATCAATCTCCTCTTCGCCAGCACGCTCGACGCAATGGGGATCCCGAGAAGTGAGCTCGTCCCTTCAGAACAGCCCTTCCACGGCATTACCCAGAGTCATCGTCAAGGCCTCTAGGAAAGATCACGTTGCTGGTAACATTTGGCAAAGCTGACAACTTTCGAATAGAGCAGATCACATTCGACGTAGCTGAGTTTGACACAGCCTACAACGCCATTCTCGGAAGGATAGAACTGGCCAAGTTCATGCCAGCATCACACTATGCTTATCAACTAATCAAGATACTAGGACCCAAAGGGACAATCACAATATCGGGGAACACGAAGATGGCCGTGCAGTGCGACAAGAGGAGCCTTGACATGGTCGAGAAAACTCCCACCACGCCCGCCCAATCCAACGCCCAAACCAAACGGCGCGATAAAAATAATCTCGCTAACCAGTAGCACCCTCGACAAGACGGTCAAGATCGGGACCAAGCTCGACAGCAAATAAGAACTCGAGCTCATCACCTTCCTTTGCGACAATGCAGACGTGTTCGTTTGGTAACCTTCTGACATGCCCGGGGTTCCTAGGGAGGGGATTGAGCACAACCTGATGGTTCGTCCCGATGCAAAACCCGTCAAGCAAAAACGGCGTTGTTTCGCTCCAGATCGGAAAGAGGCTATATGAGAAGAACTCGACAAACTTCTCAAAGCCGGTTTTGTCCGAGAAGTCCTTCATCCAGAGTGGATCGCAAATCCAGTCATGGTGTGCAAGGCCAGCTGCAAATGGAGGATGTGCGTAGGTTTCACCGACCTCAACAAGGTGTGCCCGAAAGACTACTTCTTTCACGTATCGACCAACTGATAGATTCTACCGCTGGATGTGAGTTGTTGAGTTTTCTAGGACGCCTATTCCGGGTATCATCAAATCAGTATGGCCAAGGAAGACGAGGAAAAGATGACCTTCATCATGCCCTTTGGTGTATTTTGCTATGTCAAGATGCCCTTCAGCCTGATCAACGTCGGGTCTACGTACCAGCGCGAGATTCAGGGAGCTTTCCAATCTCAACTCGGCAACAACGTTGAAGCCTATGTCGACGACATCGTGATCAAAACAAAGAGGCAAGATCACCTTATCGATGACCTACGAGAAACGTTCAACGATCTCCAAAGACACCGGCTCAAGTTAAACCCAGAGAAGTGCATGTTCGGAGTACCATTGGGCAAACTGCTTGGCTTCCTCATCTCTGGACGAGGTATCGAAGCAAACCCGGACAAGATCAAGGCCATCGAGAACATGAAGTCGCCGACAAGGCTCAAACAAGTTCAGAAGCTTACAGGACATATGGCAGCTCTAAGTCAGTTCGTAACAAGGATGGGAGAACAAGGACTACTCTACTTCAACCTTTTGAAGAAACAAGACAAGTTCAAGTGGACAACTAAGGCCGAGGAGGCGTTCTCCGCACTCAAGCGTTACCTCACCAATCCACGTGTCCTCATTGCCCCACAACCACAGGAGGAGCTCTTCCTCTACATCGCCGCACACCGTACTCCGTAAGCACCATCATCGTTGTCGAGCGCGAGAAGATACAATGCGTAGTCTACTATGTCAGTGAAGTACTGCATGATGCCAAGACCAGATATCCTCAGATCCAGAAGCTGCTTTACACTATGGTCATGATATCCCAAAAGCTGCGCTACTACTTCTAGGCCCACAAGGTTATAGTCGTCCCTTGGTACCCTCTTGGTGAGGTTGTCAAAAACAAGGAAGTCGCAAGACGCATTGCCAAATGGGTCATTGAGCTTAGCCAATTCGAGTCCACTTCGTCCCACAAACAACCATCAAGTCCTAGGTACTCACAGATTTCATCGCCAACTGGATTGCCCCCTAGGATGGTAAAGCTGACCGAATGGACAACGAGCGATAGGCAATGGCCTTCGATAGAGCCTTCAACAACCAAGGAGCAAGCGTTGGATTTGTCCTAACTTCACCAACCGAAGATCAGTTCCATCATGCCGTGCAACCAACAATACTGCCAAGTACAAAGGACTTCTCGTCAGATTAAGAGTTGTCGTATCACTCGGGGTCAAGCGACTAATTGTGAAAGGGGACTCAGAAATAGTCGCTAACCAAGTGCATAAGGACTACAAGTGCTCTAACTCCAAGTTGTCCAAGTATCTTGCCAAAGTCAGAAAGCTGGAAAGAAGGTTCAAAGGGTTCGAGGCACGCCATGTCTACAGTAAAGACAATGCCGACGCCGACAACCTTGCCCGTCGAGCTTCAAGAAGAGAACCTATGGAACCTAGTACATTTCTTGAAGTGCAAGCCAATCCTTCAATGAAGAGTTCACCGGACGACGACATCGATAGCTCCACCGACGTTGGCTCGAGGGCTACTACTCAGAACGACAAGCTCGTCGCAGACATCGAGACAACTATGGATTGGCGCACGCCGCTCATCGAATTCCTAAATGCCGATAAGTTGCCAGACAACAACATGTAAGCAAAGATCTCTTGACAAGCCAAGGTTTATTGAATGATTGGGGACGATCTATACAAGACAGCCGCCAATGGAGTACTGTTGAAGTGCGTCACGTCCGATGATGGCAAAGGCCTACTACTCGACATCCACGAAGGAATCTGCGGATCGCACGTCGGAGCAAGAACGTTGATCAGCAAGGCCTTTCGACAAGGTTTTTACTAGCCATCGGCTCTTCAAGATGCCTTCGACATGGTACAATGGTGCGAAGCCTGTCAATTTCACAGCAAGCACACCAAGTTACCAGCTCAAGCCCTCCAAACCATCCCTTTGTCCTAGCCGTTCTTGTGCTGGGGGCTAGACATCCTCGGACCTTTCCCAAAAGGACAAGGTGGCTACAAATTCTTGTTTGCGGCTATCGATAAATTCACTAAGTGGATCTAAGCGGAGCCAACAACAGAAATCAGAGCCGAGAACACAATCAAGCTCATCAAAGGGATATTTTGTTGATACGGGGTTCGAAATCGGATATTGACGAACAACGGCTCCCAGTTCACAAGCATCGCCTTCCAAGATTATTGCTCAGAATACGAGGTCAAGATCTACTTCACGTCAGTGTCTCATCCTCAGAGCAACAGACAAGTCGAGCTGGCAAATGGGATCATGCTCCAAGGGATCAAAACACGTGTATACGATAGCTTTTTGGCCTAGAACTCACGATGGGTTGAGAAACTACCTTCTGTTCTATGGGCCGTCCATACCATGTCGATTACACCTATCAAAGAGACACCATTCTTTCTCATGTACAGATCTGAAGCTATGCTCCCTACTGAGCTACGCTATCGTTCAACATGAATTTGGGAGTACTCAAACGAGGACCAGGACAATTGGTTAGCAGACGATGTCAACCTACCAGAAGAACACCAAGAACGATTTGCCATCTGAGTAGCCGGATATTAGCAAGCCCTACGTCGCTATCAAGAGAAGCACATTCGAGCTCATACACTTGATATCAGCGATTACGTCCTCTGACGAGTACAGAACCAGGCAAGGCGCAACAAGCTCTCATCAAAGTGGAAAGGACCATACACGGTGGTGCAAGTGTTACGACCAGGTGCATACAAAATCGCCAACAATGAACGCTGCGAGTTATCCAATTCTTGAAATATTGATCAACTACGAAAATTTTATGTATAAGACTAGAGGCTAACCTATAAGTTTATTTGTATCAGTTTTTATACGTATATACGTCTTTTGTCTTATTTATTTCAATGTTTTATTCTATGAACCACTTTTGTTTCATAATGCCGCAAATCAAAGTCATTTTCTATCGATCTATTACGTTAATGTGGACTAGTTACTGGGTCTCAGTACCTTGGCCAGGGACACCTAGCACTGTGAACTGGTCGGACACTATGGGTGAAATGGCCATGTCAGATTTGGCCAACTCTGAATACCCACTATAATGTATTAACTAGCCGTGTAATCGAGAATTGATTTCCCAACTTTACTGCTGGGGGCTGCGAATTCATTGCTTCAATTCGGTTAAATATGAAGCTGGGGGCTAGGAGTACTCTCTTATCGTCGTATGCTATAATAGCTTACAAAAATTGATCAAGTTTCAGTTTCTACTAATGTCTTGTCTAGATTACTTTACAGGGCAGTACGGCGACTAAATCTACCAAGAAGGCCATTACCAGTTCATCGTGAAGAGGATATTTACAGCCAGAGGAGCAAGAGATTGCGAAAGTTGGTTGATCTCGGCGGCAGTCCTCCGAGAACGCGTATATCCTTCCCAAAGGAAGCTCAGGTCTAGCTAGGGACGAGATTCGCGGCTACATGCGAGTACGTGTCCTCCAACGTATTGGCTGGCTCGACGACAGTCCTGCTTCAGACTGTTGTTGATCCGCTGATCAATGCTAAGAAGTGTGCTGCCATTGCCCCATATCCACTCCAGGTACCCAGAGACCGACTTCTCGGGAGGAGGACGAGCCAAGCGCAACTCTTTGCATAATCACTCTAGAACGGAGTAGCAATTCTTGAGGTATGTCGAGATCCATATCTCCCTGCCCCTCAGAAGCATCGTGCCCTGATCTTTCCTGATGTTGTCAGCGGCTCTCTTCAGTCCTTCTTTCTCGTACATAGTTTTTTAGTACTCTGCCCGTCCTTCCATCTTTGCAAGAGAACGTCCAAGGTCTAGAAAAATGACATCGTTAGCAAATCTTTGGTCTGAGTACAAAGACAGTATGCTACAATGTTACAATTTTCTTACTATGGCATTGTTCGCGCAACAACATCACTTGGTCCTCCTCGGAGGCCAAGGCGTTGTCAAAAGTGATGGCAACTAGCACACGTTCTCCATCACTTGGCGTCGAGGAGCCCTAGGGCATACTGGGTTCGACAACTATATGTGACGGGTGTCCGCCTTGCTGGACGCCCTCGTTCACGACTTCGAGAAATCTACAATACAGAGACATCGAGCATACGAAAACTCAGAATCGGATATTGTAAAAAGGGAAATGTTTTATACACATCAAGCCCAATACTTGTCCGCATCTATTACAATAAAGGGTGAAATCAAAAAGTTTACTCTTCAAAAAAGGGGATGACTGAATCCCCGAGTTCCTCCACCTCCGACATGACGTCGTCGCAGCGCTCGTTGGCTCCCCCCTTGGTCATCGTCTTTTCCAGGTTGATCTCGAAGTGGGTGAGCCTAAGGCACGCAAGGACATGACACGTCCCGGACTTGAGCTCGGTGTGCACCTCATTCGCTACCTGCTCGGAGTGGTCATTGGCGGCGGTTTGTAGCGCCATAATGAGGGTTCCAAGGGACCTCATCACAGTCATCTCATCGGGGAAGGCTAGGTGCTCGACGTGTTTCCCCAACCCTTTGGCCAATACGTCAAGACGCCCATAGTT
Organism: Oryza officinalis; assembly: GCA_008326285.1. Lineage (NCBI taxonomy): Eukaryota > Viridiplantae > Streptophyta > Magnoliopsida > Poales > Poaceae > Oryza > Oryza officinalis. The sequence continues at coordinate 28,027,459 of BDMV01000008.1, forward strand.
CTCGTGCAGGGCTTGATAGAGGGAGGATATATTGTCCCTCATCTCCGAGAGCTCATGCTCGAGACCCCGACGCTGGAGGACGTTCCTCGCTACCACCTCCTGCAGTTTGGCGTTGTTAGCCTGTGCTTCTTTGAGCTATGCTTCTAGCGCCGTGACTTGTTCATCGATAGTAGACGCGGCTTTCCCAAGTCGTCCGATCTTGGTGATGAGATCTCGGGCGCTCGTCTCAATCAACCGACAAGCATGCAAAAGCTTGTCGGCAGACGAAGACGGCCCCGAGACCGTAAGGGCGCCGGCTGAGGGGGGATGCGGGGGGAAAACAACAATCGAGAGGAACGATTTAGAGCTCGCCTCTTCTCGGGCATCGGTGCTCTGGTCGGAGTTCGAGGGGGAGAGGCTGCAATCAAAGGAGTCACATTACTACAGAGGATGTAGTAAGATGGATCTAAAAAATACAGGATTTCACTTACCCAGTTTTCTGCTTGTTCAGCAGTAGTGCCTTCTTCGCAGGAGCCGGCTTTGCACTGGAGGTAGTCTGCGAAAAAGAAAGGGTGAGGATGGAAACGACTACCGTAATTATACGGTGAACCTGAGTTTCTTGTCTCACCTCGGTACCACCAGTCCGGACCTGTTTCCCCGTCCCCGAGGTCTTTGGCATTGAGGGCCAATGCTTGCTCTTTAGTCCACTGCCTCCGGGAGCAAGGGTCATGGCCGCTTGTTTAGAAGCTACCTTCTCCTTCAAGGAAGCAGATGCCTGGTGATCGACGAGCGAGCCAATTACATCCGTTAAAGGTAACGCTTGATAGAATCAAGATCACTACGGGCATTGAAATGAATGACATGGAGTGGTGGTCGGGAGTACTCACATTCACGATGGCATCCCGGTCCGTTGGTGGGAGGTCACAAAGTAGAAGGGGGATCTAGGCGGCAGACGGGTCGACTACAACCTTGCTGACACGCTCGGCCACTGTGTCCTCGGAGAGCTCTGCGAATTAAAGCAAAAGTGATGAGATTATCAGCTAAAGACAACTATGGTTCTCTATATCAACGATAAAAGAACTATAAGTTGTACCCCGATGCGAAAGTCATGTCTCGTCATGTTCCCTCGTGTACAGGTACGCGGGGTGAGAACGGGCTTGGAGAGGCTGGATCTGACGACGGACAAAGTCTTGTACAACCTCGTACCCGGTCTGACCACGCTCTTGAAGGTCATGGATCTTCTCTACAAAGCTCGCTAAGGTGGGGGTCATCAGAGGTTTGGAATTCCATGTCTCTAGGCGCGTGGGTTTTTGTCATGGATTTCAAGGACAAGAGATCAGTCCTTGATATGAAGATAAAACTAGCTTTTCCACTAATCTTTTCTGGAGGATGGGCAGTTAAAGGGAAAGTATTCATCCTTCATTCCATCCTGAAGACGGAGGCCATAGCATCCTGAGATTTTGGAGGCTTTCATCCATCTTACCTCTTAGAAGTATCTAAACAAATCTAGGAAAGGTTGTACCCCAAGATATGCGAAGGGAATAGAGAGGGGAATTATCTTCTCTGAATAGAAGGTGTTAGAGTCCTAGTTGAAGAAAATAAGGTTTTCTTGAGTCATATTCTGTGCTATTCTCCGAGTTCTACTTGAAAGAGGAGGTAATCTCTGCTATATAAACAAGGCCCTAAAGTCAAGGGGGCGGATCGAGTGACAAACCAGACTCAAACTTACGCCCAGAAGCAATCCGGAGGAAGTCTTCACCACATTCGCCGAATAGATCTCGTCGGACCGTTCTCGGCATCCACTAGTCAACGAAATCAGTCAGTTATTCTATTCCTTATGTTATTCTGAGCATTTTTCTCATCAATAATCTATATAAACTGGAATAGGGTTATTACTCACTTAGAGAATCCGAACCAGTATAAATATTTGTCTTTTGCTTGCTTGATCGATTTCTCGCGAATACCCTGGTTCCAACGATCCCCATACTCTACAAATACCTTAGTCAGCGTACAATCCGTTGACACTTTCCATTCGGCATTCAAAACGTAGCAGCGAATTAGCACACAATTAATTAAGTATTAATTTACAAAACTTATAAAAATATTAATATAATTTTTAAGCAACTTTCCTATAATTTTTTTATAAAACAAAACGTTTAGCAGTTTGGAAAGCGTGCCAATGAAAAACGAGAGAGTAGAGTTGGAAAAAGAGAGCATAGAACACACCCTAATCGGAGTGCAATGTAAAGTATAATTTTTTTTGGAAAAAAAATGTAAAGTGTAAAATGTATGCACCCGATTGTTGTAGCAAATAATGGTGGAGGAAGGTTTTTTTTTTTGGAAACTCCACATAACTAAAATCACTATAAAAAAGGTGCTTTTGTAAAAAGAAAAACAATCGACGTGATGTTGTGGTGGTTGCTTTGGTGAAAACTCCATTAATTACTTTTGTTTAATGTAAGTAACAAGGACCGGGTTCACTCACTATCTCGCAAACGGAAAAGTTGGAGGTTTGTTCTCTCAATTGTCAGAATGATCGGTGTTTCATAACTTAAGTTCGATCTTATCGGAAATAGTGTTGAATTATATTGTCCCTATTGATATATAGTTACTCCACCCATTTGCTTTTCAGGAAAAAAGATTGTGTCAATTAGGATGTCTCGGTATTAATTAGCTTAAAACTCTTTGGGTGACTTTCAAAAGCCATATCTTTTCTAGTGCCTAGTGATTTTGCTAGACTTCTCTTGTTCGGTGCCATCTCTAACACTACAAGGTGTGGGGAACACAATAGGTTAGGCTAGTTGTTGTTTAGGTTAGTCTTGATGGTCCTGTAAATATATAAGTTCTCTCTGGATCATTTTTGGCGGGAGTACTATTGTCTCTGGCAAAGTACTTGCATTGTAAGGTACTGCAAGGTATGTCATCTAAAAATCGTATTTATCCGGTATACATGTTCTTCTTGTATACCTAGCTAGGAGGGTTTTCCTTCTAGGTTGTCAATCCTTCTATCGATGGCATTGATGTTTTTCTAGGTTCCAAGCTCAATATGATGGATTGGGCTACTAAATTTTAATCATTTCTTGCCAAATATGAGGCCAAGACGACGATGGATGCTCTTGCATGTTTCAAGTTTACACATGTCATTTTAGTGGTACTTTGATGCAAGGACTTGGTTTCACGGTGAATTAAATAATTGGGTCCCTACAACAAACTTATCACAATGTCACATAAGAACGTAACCAATCTCAATGCTCTCCTGCACAAACATCTAACTTGGTGGTCCAACAAGTAGCGAGAATGGTTTGACATGGCTGGATGAACCAACAGGTATCCTGCTTAATAGTTCATGTTTAGAAAATTCATGCAAACTTAGGCCCATTTAATTTAGATTATCGAGTGAATTACTTAATTATAGACATAAATTAAATATTTTGAAAGATAAACTTATTTAATAGTTTAAATGGTGTAAGCAATGCAGTAGAAAAAAGTTTTTTAAGAAGACATGTTTTTCGAAGGCAGAACAAATAATCCATTTTAACAATCTAATGGATAATCTGAAACGAAACCGGACTTGGGGACATTAACGCAGTTGTACTACTAGCTGACAAAGTTTAAAGATAAGATTTTGATATTAGAAGTTCACTTTATAGAACTCAAACGGTATTAGAGGGTGTCAAATATATATACTAATTGAAAAATCAAAGTTGGAATACCCTTTCTTTTTTAAAGCAAGTTCTAAGTGAGTTTGCATGCATAGAACAATTTGATATTATGCTATATTGCAAGACTATGGTAAAGAAATAGTATTGTTGATATTGATAATAGAACTGGGATTATTTATGTGGGAACCCATGGAACGGAAAGATGGTGATGCGTGGGGACAAGAGCACAATAATACTTTTTAGACAATGATAAGGGTACTGATGTTGACTTACATTCTGAATTCTTTTTTCTAAACTTTTTTTGTGTTAATTTGCACTCGTCGTTCTATAAGTAATCAAGTTTCATGCATGTTTTTATTTTTAAATTGTAGGTGCGTGGATGCTCAACATCAATTATTTCTCTGATTACTAAATTGTTTGTCATAAAATGTTAGGATCTGGTGTCTAAAATATGTTTGCTGTATTTCACAAATAACTGTTTTTGCTTTTCAAGTTGTAATTATTTATGTATCCTCCTCACAAAGCAGGTAGGGCAAGCAATAGTGCAAGATAATAGTGTTTTAAAATTACATAAATATATATGACAGACCTAACAATTTTCAGGCCCGTCTCCAATGAAGTGCGACCGGAGCGACCGAACAGGCCCCCATTTTTCAGGGCCCCTGAGGTCAAAAGACCCCAAGTACATGTAGGCAGCCGAACAAAAATTAAATCCACCGATCCACATGAACAACGATTGCTCATCCATCCCGTCGTTCTGTTTTCTAATCTTTTCACTACCTCCTCGATCGCTCGTCTGTTGTTCCGCCTGGCCGATCGAGTCGCGCATCAGCGTGGTTGCTCTTGCCTTTCGGCCTCACTCGTCCCGCTCGCTGCATCACTGTCCTCTTGGCCTCTCACTCTCTGCCTGACTGCTGCAGCAGCTGCTGGCAGCCTACGCCAGATGACCATTGTGGCAGGGCACTAGTGCCGCTGTGCCGGCTGGCGGCTGCCGCCGTGCTGTGCCTCGAAGCGTGCAGGGACGGGCCGATGTTTGCTCCGCTTGACTGACTACCTCTCCAACGTGAGTACTGATAAATTGGTAATGTTCCCCAATTTTAATGCATAGGTTATTAGTGTTAGTGGCAAGGATGAGGGCATACCTCCTATACACGGGTTAATGAAATATAATAAAAGCATATACCCGATAGTATACGAAAAGGTATCCTTTAATTAAAGAAATATGGTGCATAGAGAAGGGAATTATCTTCTCTGAATAGAAGGTGTTAGAGTCCTACTCGGGAAAGATAAGATCTCCTTGATCCGTATTTCGTTCTATTTCTCCGAGTTCTGCTTTGAGGAGGAGATAATCTTTGCTATATAAGCAAGGCCTCCATGGTCAAGAGTGAAAACCAATTACAAACTAGACTCAAACCTACGCCCAGAAACAATCCGGAGGAAGTCTTCGCCATATTCGTCAAATAGATCTTGTCGGACCATTCTCAGCAGTCTCTAGTCAGTGAAATCAGTTAGTTGTTCTATTTCTTATTGTATTCAGAATGTTTTTCTCATCAATAATCTATATAAACTGGAGTAGGGTTATTACTCACCTTAAGGGCCCGAACCAATATAAATCTCTGTCTTTTGTTTGCTTGATCGATTCTCGTGAATACCCTAGTTTTAACGATCCTCATACTCTATAAATACTTTGGTCAGCGCATGATCCATTGACAATGACGTGCCAGGTAGAGGGCTTGGTGCTTCATGGTTACAAAGAGATGAGTTCAAGCCCTCTACCTGGCATACCGACGAGGGCACCTACAACCGACCTAGCTGAGGAAATCTAACCCAGCCAGCCTTCGCTATGGTTCAAGTCGGCTCCATCGTCTTCTAGTCATCCGCTAGCTGGTGCATGGTGTCCAATCCACAAGACTTCTAGTCATCCGCTAGCTGGATGCCATGTCATCATCCAGGCAAAAGCTGAACTCGACGCCTACAAAGAGCGAGGGATTTAGCGTACTTCTCCCTACAAGGTGTGGTGCCCAATCCACAAAACCAAGAGTCACCCCCTAACAATCTTCAAGACGTTCTAAAAGCTTGTGGAACCGATCACCCGAGTTCCATGTTGTTTGATCTATGCTCGTAGAGATCGATCTCGTGCGACGTCCATGGACGACAACCATTCAGATAGTATGGTGGGTTTCATCGGAATCGATCCCGATGAACCATCCATCCTTCGTAACCTGGACGACTTGGAATCCTCCAATTCAAGTTTTTCGTGCGATGTGAACATGGTCGACATCGAGATCGAGGACAGGGGTGCAGACGATCGCACACCACGGGGTTCCACAGAGGAAGATGAGTTCGTCCGATCTCGAGGCGTAGCCTCTTCTCGATCGAAGTCTGTCCGTACTCCCGCCGAGCACTTCACCATCATCAACAATCTGCTTCAACAACCTCTCTTTGACCCAGTAACCCTTCCAGAGACGGACGCGTGGTTAAAGCGAATGGAATCCACTATCACCAATCTTAACTCTACCTTTGCAGCGGCGGTCAGTCCGCCGCCTCCACCGATTCCCCCTCAGGTCAACGAGGTCGCCGAGAACATTGGCACTCCCAATGCCCCTCGGAACGGTGAACCTCGCATCCCTGAGAACGCCTCGCCACAACGACGGGCTCAATAGGCGTCTCCCTGACAAGATGCTCACGATCTCCGTGAACAAGTAAACAGCCGAAGATGACAACAACAGGATCCGGGCAATGACGGATGCCGACAACCCAACATCATCAACAAAGGGGCAATTGTCGGGACGACATCCATGATCGTAACCCAACTCGCGGTCATCAAAATGCCCAGTATGCCGAGGTGACAGCGAACGCAACGAGGACGATGACTCCTGATCTCCGAACCCAAGACATGTCCAAAGTCGTGATCATCAATGTCGTGATCGCACACCTGACTATGGTGATCCTTTGTTGTCTTCTAGGGACGGCTCACGCGGCCGCCGTGGTCGCCAGCCCCCTTTTCTACCTAGAGGCGGATGCAGGGCCTTTAAGCCTTTCCTTCGAGAAGTAAACTAGCCCTCGAAATTCCATCCCATGGCAGTAGAGAAGTACGACGAGAGCACAGATCCAAAGGAGTTCTTGCACGTCTACTCTGCTGTTCTATATGCCATCGGCACAAACGACAACGCGCTCATGAATTATTTGCCCACAGCGTTGAAGGGATCTGCTTGGTCATGGCTCATTCATCTTCCCCGAAACTCGATATCTTCCCCAAAACTACGGATTGGCGCACGCCGCTCATCAAATTCCTCAACATCGACAAGCTGCTGGACGACGACATGCAAGAAGAGAAGCTCTCCCGACAAGCCAAGGCTTATTGTATGATTGGGGACGATCTATATAAGAAAGCCGCCAACGGAGTACTGCTGAAGTACGTTGCGTCCGACGACGGCAAAGAGCTACTTCTCAACATCCATGAAGGAATCTACGGATCACACGCCGGAGCGAGAACGTTGGTCGGCAAGGCCTTTCGACAAGGTTTTTACTGGCCATCGACTCTTCAAGATTCCTCTGATATGGTACAACAGTGCGAGGCCTGTTAGTTTCACAGCAAGCACACCAAGTTACCAGCTCAAGCCCTCCAAACTATCCTTTTGTCCTGGCCGTTCTCGTGCTGAGGGCTAGACATCCTCGGACCTTTCCCGAGAGGACAAGGCGGCTACAAATTCTTATTCGTGGCTGTACATAAATTTACTAAATGGATTGAAGCGGAGCCAACAAGAGAAATTAGAGCCAAAAACCTAATCATGTTCATCAAAGGGATATTTTGTCAATACGGGCTTCCAAATCAAATATTGACGGACAACGGCTCTCAGTTCACGAGCGTTGCCTTCTAGGACTACTGCTCAGAATACGAGGTCAAGATTTGTTTTGCCTCAGTGTATCATCCTCAGAACAACAGATAAGTTGAGTGGGCAAACGGAATTGTGCTCCAAGGAATCAAAACACGTGTATACTATAGGCTTCTGGCCTACGACTCACGATGGGTTGAGGAGCTCCCTTCTGTTCTATGGGCCATCCGTACCACGCCAACTACACCAACCAAAGACACACCATTCTTTCTCGTGTACGGATCTGAAGCCATGTTCCTTACTGAGCTACGCTATCGTTCAACATGAGTTCGGGAGTACTCAGACGAGGACCAGGACAACAGGCGAGTAGATGACGTCAACCTACTGGAAGAGCACCGAGAACAAGTTGTCATCCGAGCAGCCGGATATCAGCAAGCCCTACATCTCAATCAAGAGAACTGCATTCAAGCTCATACACTTGACATCGGCGATAACGTCCTCTGACGAGTACAGAACCAGGCAGGGCGCAACAAGCTCTCACAAAAGTGGGAGGGATCATACATGGTGGTACAAGTGTTATGACCAGGTGCGTACAAAATCACTGATGACGAAGGTCACAAGTTATCCAATTCTTGGAACATTGATCAACTACGAAAATTATATGTATAAGACCAGAGGCTAATCTGTAAGTTGATTTGTATTAGTTTTTATATGTATATGCATCTCTTGTCTTATTTATTTCAATGTTTTATCTTATGAACCCCCTTGCTTCATAATGTCGCAAATCGAAGACATTTCCTATCGATCTATTACGTTAATGGCGACTAGTTACCGGGTCTTAGCACCTTGGCTGGGGATGCTTGGTACTGTGAGCTAGTTGGACGCTAAGGGTCAAACGACCATGTCAGATTTGGCCATGTCAGAGTACCCACTATAACGTATTAACTAGTCGTGTAATCAGGAATTGGTTTTCCCGACTTCACGGTTGGGGGCTGGGAATTCGCTGCTTCAATTCGGACAAATATGACAATTTAAGCTACTTTTATCAAAGTATTCTTTCCATAAAACTAGTTGGGGGTTAGGAGTACTCTCTTATTATCATATGTTCTAATAGCTTACAAAAATTGATCAAGTTTTAGTTTCTACTAATGACTTGTCTAGATTACTTTACAAGGCAATACGGCAACTAAATCTACCAAGAAAGGTCATTGCCAGTTCATTGTAGAGAAGATATCTACAGCCAGAGGAGCGAGAGATTGCGCAAGTTGGTCGATCTCGGCGGCAATCCTCCAAGAACGCGTAAATCCCTCCCGAAGGAAGCTCAGGTCTAGCTGGAGATGAGATTCACGGATACATGCAAGTACGTGTCCTCCGGCATATCGGCTGGCTCGACAACATTCCTGCTTTAGGCTGTCATCCATCAGCTGATCAGTGCCAAGAAGCGCACTGCATGTACCCCATATCCACCCCAGGTACCTGGAGACCGACTTCTCGGGAGGACGACGAGCCACGTGCAACTCTTTGCATAACCGCTATAGAACGGAGCAGCAGTTCTCGAGGTGTGCTGAGATCCATATCTCCCTGTCCCTCAGAAGCTCTATGCCCTGATCTTTCCTGATGTTATCGGCAGCCCTCTCCAGTCCTCCTTCTCATGCATAGTCTTCCAGTACTCTGCCCGCCCTTCCATCTCTGCAAGAGAACGTCCAAGGTCTAGAAAAACAACATCGTTAGCAAATCTTTGGTCTGAGTACAAAGACAATATGCTACAATGTTACAGTTTTCTTACTATGGCATTGTTCATGCAGCAATGTCACTTGGTCCTCCTCGGAGATCAAGGCATTGTTGGATGTGATGGCAACAAGGGCACGTTCACCGTCACTCGACGTCGAGGAGCCCTATGGCGTACTGGGTTTGAGAACTATATGTGACGGGTGTCCGTCTTGCTGGACGTCCTCGTTCACGACTTCGAGAATGTTTGATGAAAACAAAACAACGAACACACAAAAATATGGGAAACCGTGTATTTTATTAATCACGATTCATTAACATGAATGTTTTACAAATACAAGATAGGCTCCCGCATGAGTTCGCCTTTTGCCTTCACGAGAATACTTAATGGAGAGGTATGCTGACAGGAGATTGCATGTAGTCCGTTGATTCCCGGCGCCTAACAATGAGGTGGCCGGTTAATTACATCCACAGGAGCGAGCCTATGGAACACCTCTGATTAAGCTGTGCATGTGTTGTCATCATCTTCAAAATAACTTGCTCGCCGAAGGTGTTAAGGATGGTGTAACTTTAATTTTGAGTATGGTAGAATGGGTGGCTTTGCTTCGCCAAACCCTATCACGATATGTTATTATTACGTCGGTGTATAAAACAGGTGTCACAATGAAGGGGATGACTTTTGCCTCGTCGATGCCCAATCATATATTCCGGCCTTCATCGGACATGGATTTCATGGATTTGTAGTTGCTTTTGCCTCGTTGGTGCCCAGCAACAGTGCATCCATCCCTGTTTGTTTGGACGTATTAATAATGTAGCGACCTGGCCTTGTCGGCGCTCGGCCATAACTTTATCAGCTTTAGACAATGCATTGCCCAACCTCGTCGGTATCGGATGTAGCGTCGGTGATGTATTTTTTATCTCCACTCCTTCTCTTTACATCTTGCTTATTTTGTAATTTGGGACTCACCCCCAGCATGTGCACCATAAAAACATGTGTTTTGATTATAAAAAAATACTAGGATAGTCCGATCCGCAGATTAGACATACCTAAGTTTAAGATTCAAGAAAAAGGTACCCCAATTATTCATTAAAACGACCGGTTTACCGACAAGGTTGGAGGAATTTATTCATCATATTCACCACCCAGCGTAACCATCTCCGCTTGTGACATCAACTTGGTGACGAGAGACGTTTAATCCCCATTGCACGGCGTGTCTACTCGCGAGCCGCCGATGAGTTTTAATATCCTTAGAGCACCGCTGGCAGATGGATTTGATGTGGTTTTTCTAGGAACGAATCTCTCTCTATTTTTCTCCTCTCCGTGTATTTTTCCTGTTTTTTTCCCCGTGTTCCTCTCCCTGGAGGTGGAGCATCAGGTCTCTTTATATAGGCCGCGAGGGCAGCATCGGTACCGGCGACTCCTCAACAACATCCGCTAATCCAGCGGGTAATCACGCGTAGAACACAGTCGGTCTCATCCAAATATCCAGATAACAGACGTAAATACCTGATTAGGAGTCATGGCATAGATGACAGTGTGGGTCCATCAATCACACAAGCTCACCAATTAATATCTTCACGTTAAAGATAACGATAATCAGCTCAACGTGATTATGAGAAACAGCAAACTAATAGCACAGCCACCACTTGTTGATTTTCCTCCCATATAATCTTTGTCAGCCCACATTTCCCAAATAACACACCACATTCAAAATCTGGTTGAACTTATATTTTCTACTCAAAATATGCAACAAGACGAGTCCAAGATTAAATATATTCAGACATCATAATTTTTGATCCGTATGTCATGCCATCCCGCTTCATAATGTGACGAAATATATCTTTTATTAATGCAAAATTAATGCATGTTATTTGAAATATTTATTTGATGAATTTTAATTTTAATCCAAAAATTCATCAAACAGAGAAATCTAAAATAGAGAAACATCGAGCAGACAAAAATTCAGAATCGGATATGGCAAAAGGGAAATATTTTCTACACATCAAGCACAATACTTGTCCGCATCTATTACAATAAAGGGTGAAATAAAAAGTTTACTCTTCAAAAAGGGGATGACTGAATCCCCGAGTTCCTCCACCTCCAACATGACGTCGTCGCGGCGCTCGTCGGCTCCCTCCTTGGTCATCGCCTCTTCAAGGTTTATCTCGGGGTGGGTGAGCCTGAGGCACGCAAGGACATGACAAGCCCCGGACTTGAGCCTGGTGCGCACCCCATCCGCTACCTTCTCGGCGTGGTCGTTGGCAGCGGTCTCCAGCGCCATAATGAGGGTTCCCTGGGACCCCATCACGGTCGTCTCGTCAGGGAAGGTTGGGTGCTCGACGTGCTTCCCCAAGCCTTTGGCCACCATGTTGAGATGCCCATAGTTGTCATGCAGGGCTTGACGGAGGGAGGCCAGGTTGTCCCGCGTCTCTGTAAGCTCGTGCTCGAGACCCGGGCGCTGTCAGTCGTTCCTTACCATCACCTCCCGTAGTTTGGCATTGTTGGCTCGTGCCTCTCTGAGTTGGGCTTCCAGTTCCGCGGCGTGTTCGTCGGCAGTAGACGCGACTTTCCCAAGCCGTCCGATCTCGATGACGAGATCTCGGGCACTAGTCTCAATCAGCCGACAAGCATGCAAAAGCTTGTCGGCGAACGAAGACGGCCCCGAGACCGTAAGGGCGCCGGTTGAGGGGGGATGCGGGGGGAGAATGACAGTCGAGAGGGGTGACTTCGAGCTCACCTCTTCTCGGGCTCCGGTGCTCTAACCCGAGTTCGAGGGGGAGAAGCTGCAACCAAAGGAGCCTCATTACTATACAGAATGGATAATGAGAAAGTGGGATATCAGTAGGACAGGATCTAGTTTTCTGCTTCTTCAGCAATAGTGCCTTTTTTGTGGGGGCCGGCTTTGCGCTGGAGGTACTCTACAAGAAAGGAAGGGTGAGGACGGAAACAAGTACCACAATTATGAGAAGAACCTGAGATTAAGATCACACTTCGGTGCCACCAGCTCGGACCAGTTTCCCTGCCCCTGAGGTCTTTGGCGGTGAGGGCCAACACTTCCTCTTTAGTCCACTGCCTTCGGGGGCGAGGGTTGCGGCCACTTGTTCAGAAGCTACTTGCTCCTTTAAGGAAGCAGATGTCTGGTGGTTGACGAGTGGGCTGATTACATCCATTAAAGGTAACACATGACAGAATCAAGATTACTACTCCTACGGGCATTGAAATGAATGACATGGAGTGGTGGTCGAAAGTACTTACATTTACGATGGCATCCCAGTCAGTCAACGGGAGATCACAAAGCGGAAGGGGGATCTCGGTGGCAGACGATGGCGGGTTGACTACAACCTTGCTGACACGCTCGGTCACTGTTTCCTCGGAGAGCTCTGCAAATTAAAGCAAAAGCGATGAGATTATTAGCTAAAGACAACTATGGTTCCCTATATCAACGATAAAAGAACTATAAGTTGTACCCCGATGCGACAGCCGTCTCTCATCATATTCCCCCGTGTACAGGTACGCGGGGTGAGAACGGGCCTGGAGAGGCTAGATCCAATGATGGACAAAGTCTTATACGAACTCATACTCAGTCAAACCACATTCTCGGAGATCATAGATCTTCCCTACAAAGCTCGCTAAGACAGGGGTATCGAAGGTTTGGAACTCCATGTCTCTAGGCGCGTGGGTTTTTGGTTAGGGATTTCGAGGACAGGAGATCGGTCCTCGATATGGAGATAGAAACAGTTTTTTTGCCAATATTTTATGGAGGACGGGCAGTTAAAAGGAATGTATTCATTCTTCATCTCATTCCAAAAACGCAGGCCACAACATCTCTCTAGATTTTGGAGGCCTCCATCCATTTTACCTCGTAGAAGTATCTAAACAAATCTAGAAAAGGTCGTACCCCAAGGTACGTCTCGCATAGATGGATAAAGATACTCAAGAAGGCAATGGAGTTCGAGTTAAGATGAAGGAGATGGATTCCGTAGAAATCAAGAATCAAGGACAAGAATTCGGAAGGAGGAACGAGAAAACCGCATCGGACAAAAGAGGCAAGAGTGATTATTTGGCCAAGATTTATCAAGGGTTCAGTACCTCCTTCCGAACATGCCACCGCTTTGGCGCTTGGCAAAGCACCATCCAATTGCAGCTCCTTCATCTCAGCATGGCCGACGTTAGACACGGGAAGATCCATTGAGAATCATCGAAAGGGGTTGAAGGAGGTTGTGGTTTAGGGTTTTTTGCAAGATGAGGCGACAAAGGTTGGAGGCGTAGGGGAAAAGCTTGGGGGGTTTTGCTTTGGCAAACAGAACCCAAATGGATCCCAGAAGTACAATTTATAGGTCTCATCCGACAGTTCGAATTTTGAGAAAGACGAGAAAATGACTAGCCTACGTTGAGTCTTCGGATTCGAGAGAACCATGTCGCCTGCTCTATACCTTCTTAGCGTCCGAGAACAGTCTGATGAGTTCGACAATGGTTGTTCTCGGAAAAGCAGTTGAAGGATATCGGTAAAATCATTTGCATTGAAGTCGGGGCTACCGTCTTTGTCAAGGATAAGACATACCTCCTATACACGGGTTAATGAAATATAGTAGAGCCATATACCCGATAGTATACGAGAAGGTATCCTTTAATTAAAAAATATGGTGAATAGAGAAGGAAATTATCTTTTTGGAATAGAAGGTGTTAGAGTCCTAGTCGAGAAAGATAAGGTCTCCTTGAGCCGTATTCCATTCTATTTCTTCGAGTTCTTCTTGGATGAGGAGATAATCTTTGCTATATAAACAAGGTCTCCACGGTAAAGGGGGGAAACCAATTACAGACTAGACTCAAACCTACGCCCAGAAGCAATTCAAAGGAAGTTTTCGTCATATTCGCCGAATAGATCTCGCTGAACCGTTCTCGGCAGCCTCTAGTCGGCGAAATCAATTAGTTGTTCTATTTCTTATTGTATTCTGAGCGTTTTTTCATCAATAATCTATATAACCTAAAGTAAGGTTATTACTCACCTTGAGGGCCCGAACCAGTATAAATATCTATTTCTTATTTGCTTGATTGATTCTCACGAATACCTTGTTCCAACGATCCTCATATTTTATAAATACCTTGGTCAGTGTGTGTATAATCCATTGACAATAAGGTTTATCTACTATGTGTGTGTGTGCACTAATTTTTTGTTCTTCACATCTTGTATCTATATATGCATAGGTTTATCTAGTATTTTAATTTCTCAAGCCATATCAAATCATATTAGAAAATATAACTCCGGCTATGAAAAGCTTAACAAGAAAAAAAATAGAAGAACTAACTCAATCTAAAAAGTGACTTAATGGATTGGCTACAATAGCACTTGAGGGTGACATGCTATGGAAGATTCAATATGAAGATATTATTGAAGATTTTATTTCAAGAAACACAAAAAAAATTATGCTTTCCAAGTGAAGATTATACAATGGTATGATTTTTAAACTATTTTAGATTGCTATGAAATATATCGTGAAGTATAAATTATTATCATTTTATTTTATCAATTAAGTTTCCTATTCTATTCTATTAAGATTTCGTACAGGGGACCCAAATTAGACGGGACGGCCCCGATAATTTCCATCCATCAAAACGAACCTAAAGGTTGGCATGTTCTCACCCCAGACACGAAGGTAACAGAGCTCAGGGTGTACAATTTTTTTAAAAAAAGTGTACCTAGGAAAATTTTATACGAGTCAACTAAGGCGTCACGTAATTTATCACCGTCCCATGCATCTTCATTAAAAAAGAATGCCAAGCGACGGTTTTATGTATTTCTAAAACTATTTTTGTTGTTTCCAAACAATGTCTTGATCTAACCTCGATAACGTTGCAGACAAAAGTAGAAAATATATGATATCAAAATAAGCATAAAAAATTCAAATCACATAGGTGGCATCCACCCTTTATCTTTTGATATATATGACTAAGGTTGTGTTCTTATACCATCTTTCCTAATTCATTTTTCTCGTTTTTATATGTACGTTTTTTAAATTACTAAATGATGTGTTTTTTACAAAAATTTTCTATACAAAAGTTGTTTTAAAAAAATATATTAATTTATTTTTTAAAAAAATAAGTTAATACTTAATTAATCATACGTTAATGAGCTTACGTGTGAGATGGATTAGTTTCTATCCCACGCTACTCAATGCAGCCTAAGTGGACCCATCGATTCATTGGATGGCTGGTACAGCTATCAAAATTGAATCTGATTTCTTTGTTAGAAGATCAAAGAGAATCGTCATTTGCCTTATAACTTATAAGTCGTTAAAATTTAGATTTTAAAATTTGATTTTTGAAGTTGATTTTGATGATTTTTTAATGTAGCTTTTTTCGGCATTAGCTTAAGTCACTAAGTATACATATGTAAAAGTTTTAATTATAAATATTTTTATTATTAATAAGTTGTTATAGCTAATAATAAATTGTAGGCAACCGATAAAAACCAAAATAATCAAAATGATTTTGTGTAGGCTTTTTTTTATCTCTATCATTGGGTTGCTCAACCCTGCTTGCTGCGGCAGCAACAACAGCAGATATTCTTTATTCGGTATTATAGCGCCATAGCTAACACTACCAAGCAATGCCATTGGTTTCATTAAAAAGTAAGAAACCACCACCAAACCAATGTAAGCCGGACACATTTATTTATCATAAAAAATATATATTAAGTTAGCCATATTCTTAAAACGATCGTACTTGAAAAAAATAACCCTGCAGGTTAGTGGTACGATAAAAAGAAACATGCCACACCTATTATGCCGCATCTAAATAATATAAATAGTATCATATTTTATGATGAGAAGTAAAAAAAAAAGAAGTTCTCTAGTTCGATCATTCAGATTAATGCATCGGATTGTTATCTTGTGGTTATCTGTTTGTGAATCGATACCATTAGATGACATTGAAACGTGACAAGAATAAAAAAAACCAAAGTTATTTTTCAATTAGTGAAATGGACGGTATGTCTAGATCCTGAGCTTAGATATCTCACACAAAGTCAAAGTAAGATTTTCGCAAGAACAAAACAAAAGGGAGAGATATTTCTTATAGATCCACAATAGCTGCAAGTACAAATACGATAAGGACGTACTATTAAAATTAGATCTGCATTGAGATAAGTTCGATTAATAACATCACAGTTGATTCCAGTACTATAATTTCACTATTATTTTACGAGACTATAATCGTACAATTATAGAGGTCATGGATCATTGCTTCCAATTTTTCCTTTTGAGAGGATATTATTTTAATTTCTCTCTTTCATTAGTTGTGTGTACTTGGAATATGTGGCCAAATGTTGCTGTCAAAGTGTCAATGAACACGCCAACAGGTACTTCATGCTAATTTGTATTTTTAGGACCAAATAAGCATTCAACACATAGTATTTGACTTCGTATAAAAAAAGGAAGGCTGTTAATTATTGAGTGCTACAAGTTTGACTCTGCGATGATGAATGACAACGAAAAGAAATTAAAGGCCGGAAAACATGTGAATGGAACTTAATAATATTGTTATTTCCTATTCATATTAAAGGGTAAAGGGTAGCTCGAGAGGGTTGATGTTATGTTCCCTTATAATTTGATAATGACATCTTATACAAGATAAAAGTGATGAGTTGAGTGAAATCTAATAATTAGCCTTTTCCATCACTACACCAAGCAAGATGGCAACTCTAGGTTTGCAGTCTTCAAGAATAAGCTGTCCACTGCTTTTTAATTTTCTCGATCGTTCGGTTTCTATGCTTTTAATGGCTCCCATATCACCGAAATTCCTCATGTGTAGGGTATTGGCGAGAGAATCTCAGGTGCTAGGCTGCTAGCAAATAGTGTTGTGCCACCGGTGCTATTCAACTTAAAAAGTGTATTGAAAAAGTCACAAAACAATAAAAAAAAATCTGAGATATGCAACACTGTGACATGTAGTACCACATAAGAAATCAACTCAAAATACAATGTACACGTTGAGAAAAAAATTCTAATGTAAATAGTAATGTTAATTGTTTGAACACTATTTGTAGTACGGATTTGTCTTTCTTGTTTCCTCACATTTACATCAAATATTGAGTTGATTTTTTTGTATGATACTACATGTCATAGTGTCGTACATCCAAAAAAATTTTCACATTTTTTTTTACTTTTTTATACACTTTTTAAGTTTAGTAGCACGTACAGTGCTCACTGTACTGTTTGGTAGCACCTGAGATTCTTTCAGGTATTGGCTACAAACTGATTTCCACAAATGACATTCCATATAAAAGACATAAATTTCACATTGTTTTTTAGAAATGTATAGAATTCACGTGAAAGTCATGGTTTTCGGAGGCCATCGCCCTTCCCCCACAAAAAGAAAAAAGAGAGAGAGAGAGAGAGATTTCTCCTCTTATGTGACCCGGTGGCACGAGCTTCACAAGAATTCAGGTCCACTTTTGAACTAAAACCGTTTTCACAAAACAGTTTAAATATCTAGAAGAACATTCTAAACGAGGGCCTTAGGAATTTTAGCAGGAGGAACTAACTTATAAAAAGAAAAAAAGAAACTCTTAACGCTTGCAGTTTCTTACACTTGCTAACAGACTGAGAGTGAAAACCCATGTACACCCATTATTTGCATGGGCCTAAAGATTGACATGAACGTGTATGGGCCTCTTTGAGCCCATCAGTGAGGCCTAAACCAGGGAGAAAACGAGCCTATGGATCGAAACCAGTACGGGCCGGCCCAAAGGTAGCGGAATACCGCTTCGCGAATATTCGGGTTCCGGGGAGAAGAAGAGAGAGACGGAGCGAGACGTCGTCCTCTTCTTCTTCTTCTTCTTCTTCTTCCCCCACCACGAGGGAGGAGAAGATCCTGTCGGGATCGGCAATAATCCTCCCCTCCCCCCTCCTCCTCGCCATCTCCCGCGCGCGCTATCCCTCCTCGCCTCCGTCTGGGAGGAGGAGGTGGTGGTGGCGCGGGAGGTTGCGGGCGCGGCCGCTCCAACAATCGCGAGGGTGAAGCGAGGTGAGGTGAGCCTCCGGTCGCTGCTGCTCCCCGTTCTGTGCTGTTTCTCTGCTTGTCGATTCCGGCAGGTTCCTTGTCCAGAGAGGAGGCGTGCGTAGGCATAGACTGCGAGGACTTGCGAGATAGGCCGCCGGCGAGCACCGGAGAGGAGTTGCCGCGGGCAGTTTGGTCGAGCTAGGTTGTCTGCCCTGCGTGCGCCGGCGCGGGAGGGAGAGGGATGAGCCGCTGAGGTTTGCTATTAGGCATCTGCAGCCGGGCTGCGATTTCGCTTCCATGTGGTGGTGGATGGTTTTTCTTGCATGGTTTGCTGCTGTGCAAGCAGCGATTTAGCAAGCGAGTCCAGGGGTCCTTGCTTTCTCTGCCTGTTTCGTGTGGTGCCCGGCGTTGAATCAGCCGTAGAGTCGATGTGAAAGTGTGCAAACAACTCATTAGCTTATTTGGACCTAATTGTGGAGCTCAATGAGCAGGAAATGTGCCCAGATTTTTCCTTTTGTTCACGGCATTGGATTAGCCATACATACTGGAGCAATTAATTGTCAAAACCCATTTCTAAATTTTAGTAAGCTAGAAAGGAAATTTTGTGCTCTGTACTATGGATGCGGCTAGCTACTTGCATGCATGTACTGATGTACGCCAATTTTGTGTTTGTGTGGACTATGCTTGTGGCACTTCAACAATGCTTCACCTTGATCTTTTTTTTTCCCCAAACAGGAGTGTCATTTGTTCTTCTTACTTAATAGTGTTCACATAAAGTGAATAAATGGGAGTGCGTGAAGATTCAAGGCCTTTGGGAGGTTTAGATGGACTCTACGGGGTACAGCTTGCAGGCCGGTCAATGTACAGTGACGATGAAGCTGTCAAAACTAGCATTATGGATCCTTTGGCTCGTGAACCGCAGGAGGGTGTTGGCACAAGCCGAAGATTGCTAATCCGGTGAGTCATATGGTTGTGTGCACCAACACGAACACCGCGAATATTATCCAAAAATATCCCTACATGAAGAACTGTGGCTAACTAAGTACTTGTTTTACGTTGGCAGGCGGCTCTGGCAGCAGAGACCCCCATGCCTGAGGCCTATCCACTGTAGTCTCTCATGTATGGCTAACCAACTGTAATGCTATCGATACAAAATGGTCCAGTATCTTGTTTGCTGACCTGTTTCTTTAAATTTTGTTTTGGATCAGGCGATAAACATCCAGGCGAAACTATTGCTAATGTTGTCACCTCTATTCCTTTCATTGTTCTTGGGCTGCAGACACCAAGGCGAGTACATTTCTGAAACTTTAGAATTGATCACTTAAAGATTCGTTTTTGTTTGCTACCAAGTAGCAACTAACAGTCATGTGCCAGTCCTGCAGAAAGAACTTGAACACTGCACTTTATGCGAACTCACTAATTGGAGTTGGAATAGCTTCTAGTTTGTATCATACTTCGAGAGGGCAAATCAGAAAATATATGCGATGGGCAGACTATACAATGATTGCCACTACAACACTTGTAAGTGAGATATTCTCCTAATATGATTGTTAAACTTAGATCTGAATTTATGCTCCGCGTAAAGATGCCCATTCTGAGAAGAAACATGGCATACATGATACATGTAATAAGTAACTTGGTTTGTTTCAATTTTTCAACTGCTTGATAACTGAAGCTATCACCATTGTTCGTATAGTCGTACCCATATGTATATTGCAGCTTGACACATACAAGCCGGTTCCTGTATGCATATTTGACATATCATCATTCCTCAACACTATAAGCTGTATGTTACACCTTGCTTCTTAGATTATAGCTATTTTTGTGTTACACTACGACTGCAACTTGGATGGTTCATGCGAAGTTTACTCTCTCTCTCTCTCTCTCTCTCTCTCTCTCTTATCTTCTGGAGATTTTGACTTGCCATGTTTCATGTAGTGTTTAAGCAGAGCACTCCGAAATGAGCATCCAAAATTACTGATGGCAGCATCCACATTGCTCCTACCTTTCCAGCCATTGGTGGTTTCAGCCGTCCACACTGGGATAATGGAGGCAAGTACTTCAAAGCTAATAATACATATTTTCTGACTGCAACAAAGAGTCTTGGGATTTTCTCTTTCTCTTTTTCTTTTGCTGAGTTGGCCAAAGAGATGGCCAACCAAATTGTATTAAGAATATGGGGGATTTTCTCATTCATGCTGCACACATCCATTATCTATCCCATCAAATTCACAAACAATTGTAACTTTCTCTCTTCTACCTCAGGTTTCATTCGCAAAGCGAGCATCCACGGAACCAGAGCTCAGGATGGCCCATAACCTACACAAGATGTCCTCCCTACTGGGAGGCGCGCTGTTCATCGCCGACGACGCCTTCCCAGAGACCCCCTACCTCCACGCGGCATGGCATCTAGCGGCAGCATTGGGGGTGGGCACATGCAACAAGCTTCTTGAATGATATCGGCCGTGCCCGGAAGGGCTGGAGCCACCACGTCCTTCCTGCCTATCTAGGCTATAGTTGTCAACAACCAGTTGATATGAATATGATAGCAATTCATCAACCTGCCGACACTGATCGCGTCACATTGTGTAGGTTCACATTGAACCGGAGAAACATTGGCACAGTAGGATAGTGCATTCATAGCTAGGTGTATATGGTACCATCTTGTGCCTGTATTTACTGTATATTGTAGTAGTATGTTGTATTGTTGTTCCGTGAATAATGTACCTTAGTATGTAAACTTTGGTTTCAAATAAATCTATATATATATATCCTAGCTCAACATGCATGTTCACAGAAACTGAATGTAATGTTTTTGCATCTCAATAGTTCATACTAAACGGAAACTTTTGCGTGTCAATGTACTATTTTGCAGCTCAATAGTTCATTCTGATCTATATATTTGAAATTGTTCTGCTAATCAGCAGCAACGTGCAGGATAGCATCTACTTTCTTTGTCCCATAAAAAACCAACATCCTCCCATAAAAAACCAACATCCTAGGTTGGTTTTGGAGGGAGTAGTACAATATATAAAT
The DNA here is from genome assembly GCA_008326285.1 of Oryza officinalis. Taxonomy (NCBI): domain Eukaryota; kingdom Viridiplantae; phylum Streptophyta; class Magnoliopsida; order Poales; family Poaceae; genus Oryza; species Oryza officinalis. The sequence continues at coordinate 28,048,701 of BDMV01000008.1, forward strand.
GTAGCGCCATCTAAAAAAACAATCTCGTAGCCCTCTTGATTCGAATGAAAAATATGAAATTTTTGCATGACTTTAATGCTATAGAAAAATTTTCCAGCTGGCCGTTCGAAACAAAGGATTTCACACTATTTAAATCCTATGAAGCGTCTCCATCCATACAAGTTTAAAGAAATTTTAACGCAAGGTCTAACCTCATATAAAGTTTTGTTTGAGCTTTCATCTCTTCTTAAATTCCTATGCTGATTTTTTCATGCGGTCTAACAAAACAATCATTCCTATATTTATTTTGATTATGTTTTAAAATTCTCTATTTTACACCTATGTTTTTATCTAAATCCTAATATATATATTTATATTTTTCCTAATCCCACGTTTCAAGGAGCCCCACACTAGTGGCTGCAATGGCGTATAGCTAGAACTACGCAGGGATTCCTAGTTGGCACGCGCGGGCTAGATGCTACACGTCGCCGCACTAGCCGCTAATTATAGTAATTAGCCTAATTACCATAATTAGCGATAATAGGAGTAATTAGCATTTTTTAAAAAATATATAAATAATTTAGTTAGTAGTTTTAAAAATATAGTTGGAAGTTTTCAAATTTTGAGTTGAAAGTTTTTGAATTTAAAGTTAAATGTTTTTTATTTTGAGTTGAAAGTTTTCAAATTTGCGATGAAAAAATTGAAATTGTGAGTCGAAAGTTTTTGAAATTCGAGTTGAAAAGTTTCGAAATTTTGAGTTGAAAGTTTTAAATTTTGACTTGAAAGTTTTCTAAATTTGAGTTGAAAGTTTTGAATTTTGAGTTGAAAGTTTCAAATTCGACATAATAGTTTTAAATTTTTGACTTTTATCTTAAGATTTGAAAACTTTTAACTTAAATTTGAAAACTTTCATCTCAAAAATTCAAAAAATCAACTCAAGTTTTAAAAACTTTCAAGTCAAATTCAAAACTTTCTAGTGAAGTTGAATATGATTCAATTTCTAAAAATAAAAAAAATTGCGAAAAAAATCAGCAAAACAAAAACAAAAAAAGGCGAAAAAAAAGGTGTCGGGGAGCAGACGCGCAGCAAGCGAGCTGGCGCGTCTGCGCCAGTTAGCTTTTCCGGAAACCCACATCAGCGTTAGAAGGCGCTTAGTGCGAAACCCGCATCCAGCTGACCCGAGCTCTAGGCCGGTAGGCCCAAAGCGTCCCGCCCAACGCCACACCCAAACTCCCCTCACCACCATGCTCACCGCCGCTCCGCTCCTCTCGCCGCCGCCGCCGCCGCGGCGGTGCCACGTGGCGAACCCCCTCCGCTGCCACGCTCCAACCCAACAGGCCGCCGCCTCCGCCGCCGCGGATCGCGGCCTCCTCCTCCGCGGCGCTGGGTCCCCAGTGGTGAAGCGCGCCCCCGGCGGCGGCTGGCTTCTCTGGCACGAGTGCGGGGCGCGCGTCGCGCTCGCCACGTCCACCGACGGCCTGCGCTGGGGCCCACCCGTGGAGCCCGACCCCCTGGCGGCCTCCACCGACTGGTGGGCCTTCGACACCGCGGCGGTCCGCCCCTCCGACGTGCTCCTCTTCTCCGGCCCCGACGTCTCGGCGCGCCGCGGCTTCCCGTCCTCCTCCGCCGTGTACTGGCTGTACTACTCCGGCTCCACCGACGAGCGGTTCGGCTCCCCGTTCCCCGCCGCGGACGTCCCCGCGCTACCGGGGCTCGCCATCAGCCAGGACGGCCGCCACTGGGCCCGCATTGAGGGGGACCACCACACCGGCGCGCTGCTCGGAGTCGGGGAGGAGGAGGAGGAGGAGGGCGAGCCCCGCCGAGGGTGGGAGGCGCGCTGCGTGGCTGCTCCCAAGGTGGTGCTCCACGCCGAGGGGGACCTGCGGATGTACTACCACTCGTTCGACGAAATGTCTCAAACGCACGCGATTGGGTTGGCAAGGTCCAAGGATGGCGTCCGGTGGAGGAAGACGGGAAAGGTGCTCGTGGGCGGCAAGGCTGGGTCGTTCGACGAAGGCGGGGTGCGGCAGGGCCATGTCGTCCGGGACCGTGCAGCTGGGCGCTATGTCATGGTGTATGAGGGTGTTGATGCGAATGGACGGGTGAGCATTGGGATGGCTGTGTCGGAGGACGGGCTAAAGGGGTGGAGGCAGTCCAGCGAGTTGCCAATTCTGCGCCCATCAGACGACTATGAGGAGTGGGATGGCACTGCGGTTGGATCTCCGTGTTTGGTGCAGATGGATGGAGCATATGAATGGAGGCTGTATTACATGGGTGTTGGGAGGGATGGCGAGTCTGCGATCGGAATGGCATATTCAGAGGGGCACGGTCTTCAGAAATTTGAGAAGTGTGATGCTGTCCTCATGTAAGGTGAGATCTTCAGAAATTCGATAAGTTTGTACTTAGGAGGAATGTAAATGTGGAGCTTCTCCATGACCCTTTTGGTAATGTTCATCATGAAAATTTCCACGTTAAATTAACTTCTAACTTATTTAACGATTCCACTTTCTGCAACTAATTTTAAATTAACTTCCAACTTACTGATAGATCCTGCTTTCTGCAACTCTGCTATCAGTGCACTGTTCTTCATTTTCAAAAGTTTCTATTCATTATATCTATCATCATCAACAACAATATATAGTACATTAATAAGCACCCCGCAAAGTGCCAAATTTCATTGGATCAGCACTTCAGCAGTAGTGATTGCTCAGATAATGTCTTCTAGCCAGCAAAGACAAGTTGTAGTACATCCTGGTATAGTGGATGCCAAACGTTACCTGGTTGTTTATTCACTGTAAATTTTGCCTCATAAAGTTTTACTATGGTATTTGCGAATTGATTATATTCAGAGGTGGATCTAGAATTTATGGTGTGTGGGGGTTGGATGGCTGGACGCACCACTGATGATGAATTGTGTCTTTGAAGAGTAGTCCTGCAACAAGCACATCATGCTGAATGTGGCAGTGAACATGCTAGTCCTAGGATACCAGTTGGAGAAGAATGTATTAGAGAGCATTTCCTGTGCTTAGGGAGCACCTCAACTTAGGTACTCCCAAGTCCCAACCCACATAACACCTTACTAAAACTTGTGAAATTTTGACAGAAGGATTGTAACATAGCGATGTTATCATCCATCGCTCCACAAAATTCCAAACAAATAAACAACCTGTGAAAGGTGAAGCAAAAAAGAAAAAAATGCAATAAAATCTCCTTTATATTTGGATTCTTTTCCACAAATATTTTCCTCGATGTGTAGAACTTAGATTTCAAACTTTTTCGAGTAATAGATCATACCATTACCACAATTACGAATCTTTCTGGAAGGTGCTTTATGAGTTGCGAGTACCTAATTTGAGGTGCTTCTAGAGCACATGAAATATACTTGAACATAGTCAACATGTAATAAATAATTACTGTTTTTTCTTGCTAAATGATAATATCCTGAAAACATTGTTCGAGAAAAATACCCTGAAAACATGCAGAATTGCCTATGACATTAGAATTGACTACAATACCACATAATAAAGTCCAACAAAGTAAATCAGGAACTGAAGTGACATGAGTTAGACGCAGAAATTAGTAGTTCTATAGTCTTCTACCCCACAGTACTAATTATATCAAATACATTTTTCTGTTATGCTGCAATGTTCCTTTTTTAAACTATTGTGTTCCTTTGCAACCACAAATTATAAGTTATGGCCAGAAATATTGAAGTATCATATCTGACCATCTGCATCATACAAGAGCAGATCGTTTATTCAGTATTCACATTAAAAGGGAAAGAAAAACGGATGTAATAATAGCTTCATAGAGTAAACTTATATTTGAAAAGTTCAATATCTCATCTGCATAAAAAATCAATCACTTATCGACAAATCATACTTAGAGCAATATTTGATACAATGTCTACCTGCATTTGTACCTATTTGATTGATTGTATCTGATCTGTCTATCCTAATTCATGTACATACTCTGCTATGCTATATGCATATCGAGTCTCTATATAGTGTTCCATGTATGAACGAAAGTTCTGAGCCTCTGCTTTGGGCACATCAATGTTCATATGGCATGATTATGTCTGTGTGAGTATCTCTACTTGCCTAAAATGTAAAATTTACTATCGATTTCAATTGCGTTTGAACTTTTTTACCTTTGAGGCTTTTAAGATAAGCTAGTTCTAAATACATACTCCCCCCGTTTCATATTATAAGTCGTTTGACTTTTTTCTTAGTCAAAATTCTTTAAGTTTGACCAAGTTTATAGAAAAAATTGGCAACATCTACGACACCAAATTAGTTTCATTAAATTTAACATTGAATATATTTTGATACAATGTTTGCTTTGTATTGAAAATGTTACTATATTGTGCTATTAATTTTGTCAAACTTAAAGAAGTTTGACTAAGAAAAAAGTCAAACAACGAAACAGAGGGAGTAGCATGTTAGGGCATAGGACCACGGTCAAATGTGAGTTATTAGTATTAAAGTCAAGCGTATTATTACATGCTAACTATTAAGTTCTAGGTAGTGCCATGTGCACAAGCAAACAAATAAAAAATACAAGTGCTTACCTGTAAGGTAAACTTGCCAAACAATGCACAACAGTACTCATATACTGGTGTAGATGTTATCTTGTCCAGGCCTCCCTTGGTAGCAGAGCTTCCAGAGCACACCGCTGATTGCTGGTGGTGCACGTTATTATATGTCAAGGATACCTTCTTGATTTTGACTGTATTTATCTTGTGATGTGAATTTTGGACTGAAAATATTGTAGAACATGTTTGTCTGTACATTTTCATGGGTTGACTTGATCATTTTATCATGCTGCAGTTTGCCTGTATGAACAGAATTTGCACTTTTATTTACCACATAATTTGCTAGTTCTTTTGCACAAAAAACTTCAAAACAATAGCTGGTGTTTCTTTTTGTTGATGGTGAGTTCCCACCCTGCAAAGCTAAATCAACTTCTGCCCCTGCTTGGTTCTACTTTTCTTAAAAGGCAAAGCTAATTTTGATTTTCAGATTTTCATTTTTAAGAATAGTTTTAGGTAGATTTACTTGTTTTCTTAGCAATCATGAAAAAAGAGCTGGGTTACAGAAGTAGCAAATAAACGCCCTAAAATTAATCTTAAAAATCAAATTCTAACTTCAGATGCAGTAAGTTCTTGTCGATGTTGTTAGTACCATCCAACATAGGTTGTTGGTTCGACCAAAGTAAAGCCTGTCAGAGGCTCAGAACCTACGGCAATGGCATGATCCTGTATTGCATGTCAAGGTTTGTGTTGATCTATACTCATGGTGGTATTTTTTTTTTCTTATCTAGAATGCAATAGCTATGGCAATTGTACCATTTACATGGTAGATCCAATATTCTTGTTGTCATGTAAGTTTTTCTTTGTCCTGATACACATCACATTGTCAATGACCACCATAATGTTCATTTTAAGGGGGCTACGGTGTTGAACAAAGAGGTACAATCTTAATCCAGTACAAGGGGTTGATCTGTTTTGAAAAAGCCATGTGCAGAGGGAAGAACCTGTACTATAGGTTTAAATAATGCAGTGCTGCAAAGTTATTTCAATGGGGCCATGGTTGTCCTTACTTCCTTCGTTGTGAGGTAACTGTTTATCCCTAAATTTCCTTGTATCCTATGTGCATCTGTCTTTAGGATGAAAATACCTTTCTCCTATTCTCATCCTAAGAGTACTAGTACAATTTTCTTTCTAGTGTTGTATTTGTTGATTATATCATTTCCTGGACATTATGAATCTAAATCTCTTTTTATCCATCTGTATTAACTTCTTTTTTTTGCCATTCACAAAATGCAAGTGTAGCTTTTTTATGGAAAAGCTGCAAATGAATCTCCTCAATCCTCATTCCTATAATTTTACCTAAAACATTCATATATTTTCCATATCCACCTTTGTATGACTTGATTATTTGGATTAATGCACCTGAAATATGCCAGTACCCATGAGCGTTGTTACTTCTACTTTGAAATTTGAATAATTGTTCATCCTGTTTTCATCTGTCATGTTTCCAGTAGTTGTTTGCCGGTAATGAATATATTCCTGAGTGAGAAACTACTCGAAATTTAATATTCCTTAAAATAGTTGGGTTTTTAGGCACTCTAAGATGTCACTGACTTTTCTTAACTGGTCATTAAATCTGTTCATTTCTTGTATCCTTTTGAAGGAATGGAAGACTATGAAGGGCTTGTATTGGACCAACTTAAAATTCAGTTTTGTAGTAATGCAATTTTCAACCTTCTTTTCGTAACAAACATACGACAAAAAGACTGGAAAAGGGTTAAAACTTGATAAGATAAAAGGACTCGAAGAGGGTTAAAGCTTGACTTTACAGCACTGGTTAATCATTCTGGTTTCATTTCCAAATCTGGGGAGACAAGGCAACTTGGGCGTTGAACTAACAACTGTAAAGTCCCTGGGGGCATTAATTGTAGTGTCCCTGCTATGGTCCTGGAAGGTGGAGACTGACATAGAGTAATTTTCAGTTTTACACCAATAGAAAGGTACTGACAAACTGCAATCTGGTTTATTTACTACATCCCCACAGGCCCACGGTACCCTAATATTTCACAAATGCGTGGAGGAAAAATTTGCAAACTGTGGAAGCAGTTGTAGACTTGTAGCATCTATTCTCTGTGCTCTTTCAGTTTTCTTTTGACATTGGATGATCCAATGGATTTGCTCAGAAGGCCTTTCTTAAAAAGTGGAGAGGACTCTGCTCTAGAGCAAAGGTGGCTGCTGGAGTGGCTGCTCTGAATTCACCATACTGAAGATGCCATTCCAATAGTTCTTATTCTCTGCATCTTCTGACACCTGGCTTCTTTGCTCATCTTGGCCATTGTTGGACTCATCCCAGCATTCTGATGTATCATGCATGTTGGATCCATCAAGCAGCATGCCTGTGAAGCCAGCTCCGATATTGGCTGTCCCTGGGAACCATGACTCCTCACAGCCAATGAAGTGTTCTTCTGTCTCTTTGCCATCCATTCCCTGCAGTTGTTGCTTGCTGACGAACTTCCACTCACTTTCTTCACCCTCCAGTTCATCGCTTCTTTGCTGCCACACATTGGAGTTGCTTTCGGATAATTCTAGGGCAGTTGTTGTTGAGAATGGCAGCATGCTAGCATTACTCCCTGTGAACGTCAGTGTGGAGGTGGGTGACTCCAGGTCTATCTTTGCACTCTGCCATGCATTCAACACATCGAAGCATGGAGAAGATGTTGAAGCAGGTGGGTTGGTTGACTGTGCATGGAGTTTGCTTGGTGTAGAAGCTGCTATGCGCATCTTGGATTCTCGAGCAAGCCGTGCCTCAGCCTCGAGGCGGGCACTCTCCCACTGAGCCATGTGGCTGAGACTGGCTGTAACTTTGGCTGATTTGTCTCCTGCTGTGCTGTTCAGAGTGCCGTTGATGGCTTTGTGGGTGACAGGATCAATTCCCATCTTGGCCAGCCTCTTCTTCAGGTGGGTGTTCCAATAGTTCTTGATCTCATTGTCAGTGCGCTTTGGTAGATGTGTTGCAATGGCAGACCACCTGAACAGGACCAGGGGAAAACCTTGTGAGCTGAACATTTAAGATTTTTTTTGTTATTTTGTTTGCATCAATCTCAGAGGACAGCCGGATGCAGAAGTGACATAACAAGAGTTCAAATTCAACATGGAGGCAATATTCATATTTTCTTTTTGCTTGTAGATGTGATGGAAGTGGATGTATATGCTTTGTTACGAAGTGTCAGACAACAGTCTGACAGGGCCTGACAATGCACTTTATCTTAGCCGGTAAACAACAATGTCATGATATATCAATGATGTTGCAACAAAAGGATCACTACTACCGTGAAGGTAACTTGAGAGGGAAAAATCTTGAGTGAACTGCTTCATTGTTACCTGTTTCCAAGAAGAGCATGGAGTTGGATGATGGTCTGCTCTTCTTGTAAGCTGAATTTGCCTCTCTTGATGTCTGGTCTCAGGTAGTTTGTCCATCGCAATCTGCAACTCTTGCCGCACCTCTGCAAACCTGCAATATGTTGACCAAATTCTCACTAAATTTCATAGCATTTTACCTTCATTCCTTTGCAAGCGGGTGAAATTCAGGTTTGTCCAAACTCACCGGCTTTTGAAGGCAATGCTCGCCAGCTGCCATGTCCATGCTCCTCAATGTATGCGAGCAGCTTCTGGTCTTCCTCTGGCGTCCATGGACCTTTCTTTAGGCCAATCTTCTCACAGCATGGTGAACGCCCCATTGGAGTAGTGCAATATGCTATCTAGCAGAAGCCTAGAGCTGGCAGCTGGGTGTGGAGGAGAATGATGAATAGAGCTGGAGAATGGAGGAAGACAAGTTGAAGTTATAAATCATTAGCATGGTATGAAGGTATGAGCCCTAATTTTCCATGCCTTATCATGACATAAATGCCCTTGTGACGGCTTTTTCTGGTGTAACCGTGTAAGTTACTTAGGTACAGGTAGATGTACAGCTCCACCATGATCAACAGATGTAAGAATAACGTAACAAACAAATGACTTCAGTTGGGGGTGAGTTTAACAATTGGTCCAATTGACTATGGCCCATGAATTAAAAACTGCAATAACTCCACGGTGATCAGACCCCACCCATGACACCAAATCCAGGTTGGTGATGGGGTAAACAAAGCAATGTTCTTTTCTCTTTTTCCCCCCTCTGAGGTGTGTGATGGTCAAGGTCCTGGTTTGTTTACTACAGGACAGTCGTCTTAAAATCATTTGGACTCTGGGTTGGAAATTTCTAGTAAATATGGGGGTGGGGGGGGGGGGCATTAAGTGTTAACTTGTTTTATTTGTAGATAACTAGTCTGGTACACTGGAGAGGTATGTGTTGTTTTAGCAGTCCAGCACAAGGGGTTTGATTGTTGATCTGTATTGGGCCTATTGGCTATTTGGCTTAAAAATGTCTGGAACTAGAGATCTACCTCTGGTGAGCAGTTATAGATGGTGTGCAGCTTGTTTTTTAGCAAACACTACTAGTGCTTGGTTTTAGCTAACTATATACATATATAGAGTGCAAGTTATTTTTAGTAATGCTTGCCTCTAATGCATATTTGATTTATGTATGTTGCTATTTTGGTTTTAGGCTTAAATGAAAGGACTAAATAGTTGAACATTAAGTCAGGACAATTTATGAATTGCGAATGTCTTGTAGAATACCAACTACCAAGTCATTGCTTCAGTGAGATGTAGGAATGGTAGGATGTGTCAGATCATTGAAGCTTTGCTTTACAGAAGACAGAAAGAAACAGCCTTTTACGATGAACAGTGTTAATGTTTGCAGATATTGCTCACCTGGCTAGCTGAGTTGTGAGCATTATAAATATGCTATCGGTGATTAAAAGCAAGAATAGATACTGCAAAGAAATATGTTAGTTATATAAATAGAAATAGCACACAATTGAAAATATCATGCCATATAATTTCATCTCCCTGCCTTGACAGTTCCCCTTCACTGTTTACCATAGTAATCATATCCGTTGTTTGTTTGTATTAATGTTGTCAAGCTAATGTCAGAACAAATTAACAAGTATATCATGTCGTGTAAAGAACTACAGTTTGCTTTGCTAACAACTGATTATGCTTGATCTTTTATAGCGCTACGTAATACATTATATGACCTACTATTTTTGTGATCTGTCTTTAATTAATTTTACTGGGGTTATTTTTATATGATCCCAGTTTCAGTTTCTTTAATATCATTTAAAAGAAGTTCCAAAATGAAGGTTTTTTACTGATAAAAATGTATGGAATGATATTAAAAAATAAATCAATTAAAGAAGAATTTGCAAAAACAATGCCTCTTATATTCCATCTATAAGGTTCATATGGAATCAATGTTTCTTAGGTATACAGCGAAGAACAGAAAAGATCATCAATAGCATGAAGAAAGAGAGAGGTAGCTAATCCTTATTACTGGTCTTATGTTCCAATTACCATGATAAAATGTTTGCATGTCATCTCTTTCTCACTGGAGTTCAACCTGCTTTTGAAACAAAAGGCAGGAACTCTGCCTCATTCCTAACAGAAGGAATAAGAAAACAAGCTAGAAAACCAGTCAGAGACACCACAAAACTGGCTCATGTTAACTACTCCCTCCGTTTCATATTATAAGTTGTTTGACTTTTTTCCTAGTTAAACTTCTTTGTTTATAGAAAAATATAATTGTAATTTCAACCCAAAACAAACATATTATCAAAATATATTCAATGTTGAATTTAATGAAACTAATTTGATATTTTAGATGCTAAATTTTTCTATAAACTTAGTCAAACTTTGTTAACTTAACAAAGTTTGACTGAGAAAAAAGTCAAACATCTTATAGTATGAAACGGAGGGAGTAGTATATTTACTGGCTCTTCTCTAGTAATTCTTTGGCCGTAGTATCTTAAGCAAAAAGCACAAGAGTTTCTGATATCACTGCCCTGCAGCAGGAATATGTGGTGACAGAAGAAACAGAAGGAAGCAAGGGCGAGCGATCTCTACATCGGCAGCTACAGTGATTGGACTATTAGCTGATGATATCTCCACAGTGCCTTACTGTGAAGATGCACAGCCTCTTAAATGGCACCAGATGGATGGTCTCCCCCGATTACCTTTCCTTGAGGTATGTCTTGTTTAGCTCTATCCCACAGGGGCAGCACTTTTAAAGCACGCATATAACACAATGCTTGTATTGAAAGCGGTCCAAACTGCAAAAGCTGTTAGCGCCCCACTGATGCACTGAAGGCTGTCATAATACTTCAACTATTGAGTGGTTCAGTGTGTGGACATTGCAGGTAAAATTGTTTGATCTGTCACTGTAGACGCGCAAAGATGAAAGATGCATGAAGACATGCATAAATACTTTCTGGCCTGGGTAACCGATCGGTTCAGTAAAACACCATGGGTGCTATCTTGAGTTCTTGACTTCTTCCATGTAAACATATAAACACCATCTTGCAAGTCCTGACTCTGCATTGGTATGACCTTCCGATCTCTTAGTATTGTTTTCTGACAGTCCTTTGCTTCTGTTATGCATACATAACCTAGGCCCTGTAACCTGACTTCTGTAGGAATTCAGAGCAGGAAAACCTTGCCTAAAATTTATGAGTCTAAAGCCTGCATATGCAGTGGTGTCAGTTTCCGCACTGTATTGTGGTCAGGTGCAACCAATCTGACCTAATTAGAATGTTGGATGTTGACATTAGGTGCAATAACCATGAGGTTTGACGAGTAAAGCAACGTCGGCATGAAGATTAATCCCATCATTTGCCTAATTCCAGGACACTGTTAGCTACAGACGATTTACGGATCATAATTTAATGTATTCACTTGTACTATATGGTATTTAACTGCTGATCATTTTCCACGTGAAAGACAAAATGTTAGGTAGCAGGGGTGGTTCTTTCGTGCAAGCCTCTGGTAGTGGCTTCCCTTTGCTTGCGCCTGCGTTGTCAAGTAAATTGTAATGTTCTAATGTATGTAATTTTGTTCTATCCAGAGGCAGGACATGATTGAATCAAACCCAACAGCAAGCTGACATCAATGTTTTTCTACGGTTTTTACATCAGGAGATTATGACATGACACAAGAAAGGTAGACAGAATTGCCACCTTGTAGAAGGCAGGTATTTTGTTTCCCTCTGTTGTTACCATCTTTTATACACATTTGGTAAAAAAGCATACTAATTCATCATTCTGCAGATCCGTAGGAGAATGAAAGGAGAATAATTGATTAGAGCCGGACCATACAGGTATATGGTATTGGTTATATTATGCTTTTGATGGAAGTTGTCTTGAGGTGACTTCTTTTGTTTGTTATAAGCTGAAGAGTAAATTGCACCGGCGGTCCTTAAACTTGTAAGTAGATTTCACCTAGGTCCACGAACTTACAAATCGCGTATCGAGATCCCTTAACTTTGTTTATTGTATCATTCCGGTCCAAAGTCTTGTTTGACGGTGGTCTTGCTTACGTGGCATGCCACGTGGACGATGACATGGCAAAATTTTCCTTTTCTCCTTGTTTTCTCCCTTTCTTTTCTCTTCTTCTTCCACCATTGGATGCACCAATGACAGACATAGGAAGAGAGGGAGGCAATGAGAGATGGTGTCGGCCACCATGGCAGGGTCGGCCCGACGGCGGAGCGGAGGCTGGGGGCAACGACGACAACCTTGGCGGCAAGCAAGGACGGTGACAAGCAGTGAGAGATGGCGTCAACCACCGTGGCGGGGTTGGCCCGACGGCCGAGCGGAGGCTGGGGGCAACGACGATGACATCGGCGGCGAGCGAGGACGGTGATGGTCAGGCTCAGTCTTTGCCTCCTAGCTCTAGCGCAGAGAACGGTTGGCGTTGGGCAACGACAAAGATGGTGCGGCGGTAGTGGCAACAACTGGCGTAATGGCTCCGCCATCGAGCTCGGTGGCCAGATCTAGTGTTGGGAATGGCAGTGGGTTGGGTTGATAGCACAAGAGGGCTAGGGTGGCGGTCTTGATGCCATCCCATTGGTGGGGGAGGCTGGCAGCCAACAGAGGATGGCTGGGTACAGCGTCTTCTCGATGGGTGAGGCTAGACCGACACCTGGCGAGGCTGATAGCCAACGGAGGCCTGCTGGAAGTGCCGTCCCCGTGGTGGGGGAGGTCGGATCCACGCCCGGCGAGGCTAGCAGCTGACAGAAGCCGGCTAGATCCACCGCCCCTCGGCTAGATCCATGCAAGGCGAGGTGGGTGATCGATGAGGCGGCTGGGACGGTGTCTGACCTGGTAGAGCCACGGTGGATGCGTTGTCCCCGTCGTAGGGGAGGCCGGATCCATGCCTGGCGAGGCTGGTGGCCAACGGAGGCCAGCTGAATCCGCCATCCCCTTGGTGGGGGAGGCCGGACAGATGCCCGATGAAGCTAGCGGCCGACGGTGGGAGAGAGGAAGAAGAAGGGAGAAAAAAAGAGGAAGAAGGGAGAAAAAAATAAAAATGTGTCATGCCATTGTCGGACATGCCACGTAGGCAATACTGAGGGCAAACGAGACTTTGGACCGGGATGGTAAAGTAAACCAAGTTTAAGAACCTCGATGCACACTTTGCAAATTCATGAACCTAAGTAAAACCTGCTTACAAGTTTAAGTATCGTGGTACAATTTTTTCTCTTAGGTACAGTCAGTACCTTCAAAGCACCTTTTTCTTGGGTATTAAAATGAAATCAGGTCATCATGGATTAACTATTTCTGCTATCGCCAGCTTCATTAACTGATACATGCAGGGGTTATCTGATTATCCAGGGAATGTCCAACTTGACTTCAGTTGCCGTTGGTCACAAGTAAAAATTGACATGTCCAATCATTAATCCATCCATTATATTATTGATTACAAAGAGCTGTCTTTTTTCAAGCTTCAAATCTATATGGTTTTGGACTCAATTTGGCATCAATCATGTCGGATGCTAACTCAAGATCGTTGAGATCCACACGACTTGCAGGATAACGAGAAGAGAACAAGTCATGGAAATATCGACACGTGACGATGTATCGATATCGGACCTCTTCTGGAGGACCTCCCAAGTTTTTCATGATTGATGACGCGATTAGCATTAACTAACCCTATCTTTTATTCCTTATTGCAAGTTGTTTTTTCTTATTATGAGTGATGCAAGCTAGTGCTATAAAGAGGAGAAGAACAAGCAATTAAAGCTCGGAAGCAAGTGGCAAGTGCTGATGATTGATAAACATGGACTAAACAAACCCATCTCAGGATCGTATCTTCTTAGGTACGTATACTCTTATACGTTGGTGCTTATTTTAGGACTTTCAAGTATACTAATGCTTGGTTTGTATACACAAAGAATGTTATGCAAATTGATCAATGAGTTACAATACATGAATATTGGGCTTTGAACATTCTTCTGCAATAATAACTTGTTTTTTTACAATAATTTGTGCTACCAAACCAGCTAGTACATGTATACAGTACAGGCACTCCCCGTAATTTGGAGAAGAGTACCGAGATAAGTATGTATGTACATAGCACAAAGTGAGTAGGATCATGCATATGGGTCTAAGATGTCTACATCCTGGTACCAACTTCCTTCCCAGTGTTCTTTACACGCATCAATCTGTATATTCTAGATGCTAAACTACACATTGCAAATGATCTACACGCATGTTCTCTGTTCAGAAAACATGCATGTTTGCACCTAAACTGGGTTTACGCCTAATACACATGCACATTACTGCATACTGACTGCACATTGAGTAGATTATACGTACATATACGTTCTGAATCGTCAGAAATTCAGAATTCAGAAGTTCCAGCAGTATGGCTCGTCGAGAAGGGAGCAAATGGAATTTGAATTCGACGATAAGGCCTGCTGGTCCGCATGGTGGTCCGTCCGGCCGCCGGCGGTGATCTCGTCGTAGATGTCACCGAACTCCATCAACTCCGGCAGGTCATCTGACGACGATGTACCGAGGTGATGCGTGATGTGTTGTTGTTCATGGTTGAGAAGCCGAGACGACGGCGAGGTGCAGCGTGATGGTGAGCTGATGATCACCGGAGACTCATCTCGAGCCAGGCCATGACCATCCTCCTCCTCACGGTTGCCGCCATCGATGGCAGCACGGCCACCGCCGGAGCGGCGACTCGTGTACTGCCACGGCGGACCGGACAGCGGCGGCGGCGCCGCCGCGGCCTCCGCCGGAAGGAGATGGCGCCGGTTTGGCGTGTGCTCCTGCGCGGTCGTCGTCGTCGTTGTCTCCACCTCCTGCTCCATTTCCAGCCGGTGGTCAATTGGAGGCTTCTTCATGCACACCCTGCAGATCACCCACTCGCTCTGCATTCATCGAGGAAACATTATGTTTTGGAAACACGTCAAGAACATGAATATTCCCCGCAGTACCATTTTCTAGTGTTGAGATATACCAAAATACAGTATATCGTAAATAAATGCTAAAATGCGCGAGCCCTCGTGGTATAATTAAGCCATATAATTAATGGTCCAACGAAATATAACCATCCTAAATAAATAACTAAGAACCAGTGACAAAGCCAGTGGCATCGTTGAGCCTAGATAACAAAGAGTGTTTGTTAGCGATCGATAATTTTTTACACATGTTACCATGAAAAAGATAGTGAAAACGACATTGGCTGCGGGGCTCAGGCAACCGTTCGATCAACCAGCTGCTTAGAACGTGAACCACCAAGACACCAAATAGTAAAACACTAGTATCGGAGTGAACATCTCCAGCAATAGCTTTTATTTTAGAGCCCCTAGAGGTTAAGCGGGGGTTGCCCCCATTTGCCAAGGAATAAAAAAGCCTCTAACTCTAACAATAGCACCTATTTTAAAGCCCTTATTTTTTTCTTCTATTTCAATATGCACTCTATATTTACACCTAGATTAACACCATAATCATGCAAACATTAATATAATTCTAATGCATAGAATTCAATCATATTCAAATTCACAATTTTAAACACGACAATTCAAAAAATTCAGCCAAATCGGGGGGACATCGGGGTGGGTCAGCTGAAGCATAACATGTTGTAGGACAGCCAATGGCATATGGCAGTGCCCACCCGAGCTCTCGCCGGAGATGCTGCGTGGGCGTGTTCGGGGAGGACGGCGGCAGCGCAACGCCCACGGTAGGGATGAAAGGAAACACACGAAGGGCTTGTTCAGTTAATCTCTAAGAGAGAGGGATTGGAGGGGAGTGAGAGGAAATAATTTCACACCATAATAGGAGTGAAATAAATCCCCTCCAAGTCTCCCTCAATTCTTTTGTGAGAGGGATTAACCAAACAAGATCAAAGGGAATTTTTCTTTCGCACGCCAAAAAAAAAGGGGTTTGTGGGTAGAGCCCCTGGGACTGGGGGCTATGAAGAGGGATTTTGAGGTCCTTTCTATTTTGAGGACTAAAATAGAGTCCTCGGATCAGATTTTTGGTCTCAACCCTCTCGGAGGCTCGGTTTAGGGTCTCTGCTGGAGATGCTTGAATAATGAAAACTCGAACTGTATATAGTATCACAGTATCTGCATGCATGAGCCATGAGGATTAAGGAAGCTAATTAATCATACATAGATCGAGATGATCATGCATTAAGCATACGTGCCTGAGCTCCTCTGATGAAGCTGGCGCAGGGCGCTCTAGAGTACTCGTGCATCACCCACCTCGTCTTCTCCCCTCTCGGCGCCCTGCCGCCGTAGAACACCAGCGTCTTCTTCGTCCCGACGAGGCCACCGCCGCCGCCGTTGGCCGCGTACACGCCCTTGTCCTTCCCCGTCGACTTCCAGTACCCGCCGGCCGTCGCGCGGCGGACGCGCGCGCCGGACGGGTACTTGCTGCTCCGTCTGCAGAAGAAGTAGCACTCTCCGCCGCCTCCGGTGCTCGCCGCCGACGAGTTGCCTGTGCATTAATTAATCGTATGACATCAGGGACGACGAGGACGATTTTATCGATCGAGAATTGATTAATCGTATGCTCAATTCTCGACGCTGTAGAGGTCCCATGCTACTAGGGCATACATGGCAGGTCCCATGGATCGGAGCTGTAGAGGTCGACGTCGCGGACGGCGGCGGAGGTGAAGGTGGCGTCCATGGCCTTCCTGGCGAGGTAGTAGGTGACCAGCTCCTCGTCGGTCGGGAAGAACCGGAACCCCGCCGGCAACCGCCGCTCCTCTTCCATGCGATCTATCTGCCGCCTTATACGTATACACCCAGCAGACAAGATTAACCAATGAACACAATATATATACACATATACATATATGTATATACATATACATATATATATATATATATATATATATATATATATATATATATATATATATATATATATATATATACACACTATCTTTATTTTAAAATATAATAACTTCTGACTCTGAAGAAAAGTATTTCTAAATATATAGTTAAAAATTATTATATTTTGAGACGAATCTGATAGAACAACAAATATCATGAATAAACAAAGAGAATTAATTACATGCCAGATCAATGACAGTAAAGTACAATATGCAAGCATTCATGTATATGATCGGACGATCGAGTGTGTAATTAATTAGACGAACATGAAAGCTAGCTAGCGTATATATACTGCATGATCATAGATATAATGTGTGATGTAGAGATAAGGCCCGCTGATTAAACATTAATTTTTTTGTGTTCATGAGCATGGCAGGAAAATGGAAGACTTACCGTGAGATTGATTCAGAGAATTGAATCGCGGGCAAATTAACTTGTGTGGCGGCGAGAAGAAAGCAAGGCGTGCGCCCCATTTTATACGGGTGAAGGCAGCCAGTTTGCGTGCACGTAGGAGGCACCTGCCGGCGCCAGGCGACAGCCGAGGTGATGAGATCATGACAAGATAATAGCTAGGAACTGATGATCCGTTGCAAAAGGAAACAGATAGGGCTATGAAAATTTCAAAAAAAATAAACTGAAAATGTGTACCATATGCAATCTTATGGACTAAACATCCCATTAAATTTGAAAGTATTGTTTTTTCTTTTTAAAAAAGGTGTTAACAACCATTTGCAGTTTATATTGATGCATGCATGAGTATTATCTGGATTTGTACTTGGATGCATGCAAACTGATATTCCCTCCGAACGAATAATACTTGTCGTTTGTCGTTTTGTAAAAGATACAGTCTTCGAAAAATAATTTTAATCACTATTTTATATATATATATATATATATATATATATATATATATATATATATATATATATATTTATTAAAGTATTTTTTAAAACTAATCTATACATATGTTTTTCATATTTCAAAAATAAATATTTTAGATATCATTTCTAGTCAAAGTTTTTAAAGTTTGATAATAGGTCTTCGATAAGTATTATCAACTCAGAAAAAATCAGAGTAGCTTATCTTATAGCCTTTTTTAAACCTCTCTTCTTTTTACTCCCATCAATGGAGTAAGGATGCGGAGGTAAGGACGATATAAGTATTTTATTGCTAAACAAGGCTGCGTTTGGTGGCGATTTCTGCCGCAGCACCGCAACATTAACAGCAATAGAAGCACTGTTGCGACGGCTGCAGCTGCAACCGCAACAATTGCTTTTGAACCGCGCTCAAAAGATCTATATAATTTAAGAGAGGTAAAAAAATAAGACACCAGATTTATTCTACTAGCTCAGAAATTACCATGTTAATAAAAGAAAAGGAGAAAGATTTATACCAATAAATTGTGGTGAGTCTAAACTATACCGGTGTAAGACTGATCGAAGTTGTATACAAGTTACACTAATCACATCATATGTATGAAAAACAAAATCTGAGAGTTGCATATAAATCCAATTCTTTTAAAATCTATTGTATATAAATTACAATTACAAAATTGTTCTGAAATACTTTTACTAAAAAAACAAAGACGTCTTTTACTTTTCAAAGTCAACAAGATGCATAGTTCTGCTTCTAAAATATAGCTATGAGCAGATATGTGGAGATTATGGTTACCATATATCCACACGGTTAGATTATCCGACTGATTATAGGAGATATATTATATATAATGAATATGTAACAGCTTAGGACTTGGGTATTTTGTTTTCTTGTATATTAAGGAACGGCCTATAGTCCTGAGCTGATAATATTGTATAAAAGGTTTAGGAGACTTATACCGTATTCGGTTGGGTCTCTATCTTGTAATCCTGTCCTCTTGAGCTATATAAGGGGGACTAGACACCCCTTGAGGGCATAACCACTTCAATAATCATAACTCGATCGTTAGATCAATACAATACTCGGTAGACATAATCCCGAAATATGAGTAGGATATTACTTCCTTCTGAGAAGGCCCGAACCTGTCTAAACTTTTGTCTCATCACTCATCCACTTTAGATCTTGTGCGCTACCTCATTTTCTTATTGCTGAAATCAAGTTTTGACAGTTGCGCGTCAGGTAGAGGCTGCGTTAAGTTTTTCGCCGACAAGTGCGATGGGATCTACTTCAGGCATCGACGACTTTGCCTTTCCCCCTGGGCAAGCGTACTGCTTTGGCAGCCTCGACTTCATCACCGATAACTTCGGCAAGATTTCTCTCCTCGACTCAGATTCGAACTAGTCAGGAGGGGATAACCACTCGGCTTCGTTACAGTTGCCAAATGCTGCCGAGACTTACTGCAATCTCCAACACCAGTTTCTACACACAACTTCTCCAGCAAAACACAGACGTACCCACCAATCATCATCCAACTCCCTCCAATATTCGCCGCGACGTTCGGATCTATCTGTTTCCCCCCGAAGGTCCTGATATGAGCTGGCTTCGGAGGTGGCCATGCCAGATTCTAGGGAGGTCGGTGTCATGCTTCAACCTCTCGGGTCCTGTTCATCTACCGAGATCACCGACTACATTAGCTCTTCCGAAGATTACGATGACATCATCACCGAGTCTATCGACAGCTCTGAGTTCGACGACGATTAAACCCCACTCTTTTTCGATGTTTTCATGGAAGACGTTGGAGAAACCGATTCAGTTGTCGCCCAAAGGGTTACGGAGGAGGAGAAGGCCAAGTTTGAAGAGGAACACAAACGCAAGGAAGAGGAAGACAGAAGGAAACCAATAATCTCCTTCGTCGAGAGTACGCCCTTCTTCACCATTTCCTTCAGGGTCGATTCCTTCACATCGGAGACCGCCAACTGGTCGAAGGGGATTTCTCTCTCTTCCGCCATGAGCAAAGTTTGAGATTGTGTGGATGAGGTTTTTCGGGCTATGATTTTTGGAGGAGATGGAATGGAGGATGCACGCAGCGAGTTTTGGTGGAGGTTGGGATGATTTGGTGGGTGGATTTAACGGGATCTAGAACCCTAGCTCTGGCGGTGGTAGTTGTGAATAGGAGCATGAAAAGGGGATTTTCGGAATAGGAAGCGGCGAAGAAGAAGGAGCGGTTCATTGGAATTTTTTAAGGGTATCAGTGAAGCCTCTGTTTTAGGCCGAGGTCCATAGAGAGATTCACAGCCCATATTTCAAGTGTGGCTTGTCACGTATCTCTAGAGACTTAAGCATATTTGTCTTGACAATATGCACGTGCTCAATTGCCCAATACCTTAAAATCCTTTTATACAGCCGTTACACAACTTTTTAAGAATTGGTACAATGCAATTTAAAAGGTGGTAAACAGTGAAGCTTTATATATAGTTGTTCTGTTAACATTTTTACAAGTTAAAGGCACTATTTGGATTTTTACCAAGCAATTGATTTTATATTATATCATTGCTTTTTGATCACATATGTGTGCATTTTCTGATAAAGACCAATATTATGGCCTAGGCTAATTATATTATTTTTTGGTTATTATACAGGTAGTTGGTAAATCTATTTATGAGTTTTATTGGCTTGGATTTTATGCCACAAATGTCATATATTCTTGGGAATGGTGAAATTGTATGTCTTATAGGGACTTAGGCATATTTGCTTTGGCAATATGTACACAATATAAAGTCAGTACCTTATATTCGTTATGCAACAAGTTTTGTTATTAAAGTTATTTGCTATGTGATTTTTTTCAAAGTACTTTTAGCTTAGGCTGAGCGCGTTATTTATATGTACTTATAAACCACTCGGATAGATGGATTATTGAGTTCTTAACTATATGCTTAGTTTGTTCAACTAAACACATAGTTGGGGGCTACACCTAATTAGGTGCATCTAGTCGATGCACCTAGGTATATTTTTTATTGCTATTTTTTAGCCCTTTACAGCCTTCGGGTTTGTTGATAGCACTCGGGAGACTATGGCAGAGATAATTAGAGCACTCGGCTTTGGAGTAATTTGGTTCGAGATGAAATTATCTCTTCGACTGTGAAAGTCTCAGGGGCTACTGCGAAGATTGTGGGTACCATATACCCACATGGCTGGATTATCCGACTAGTTATAGGGGATATATTATATATAATGAATATGTAACAGCTTAGGATTTGGGTATTACGTTTTCTTTTGTATTAAGAAACGACCTATAATCCTGAGCTGATAATATTGTAGAGAAGGTTCAGGAGACTTATATCGTATTCAGTTGGGTCTCTATCTTGTAATTTTGTTTTCTTGAGCTATATAAGGGGGACAGGACGTCCCTTGAGGGCATAACCACTTCAACAATCATAACTCGATCGTCGGATCAATACAACACTTGGTGGACAGAATCCTCAAAACAGGAGTAGGGTAATATTTCTTTCTGAGAAGGCCCGAACTTGTCTAAACTTTTGTCTCATCACCCATCCACTTTAGATCTCGTGCGATATCCTCTATTCTTATTGTCGAAATCAAGTTTCGACAAGATATATATCTAAGAAATATTACCAAAGTGCAATATTATGAAAGTGTTTTTTAAGAAAAGTTCTTCTTGTATGATTTTCACATATCAGATCACAGCTAGCTCTATAAGTATGGTCAAAATCAGAACGGTCGATTACACACATTTTCTAGGACATAATTATTGTGTGATTGGAAGTAATTATTGGAGAATAATTAAAACTCACTTTCCATTAAACTCAAGAGAGAATATATAGATGTTACATGGAGATACGAGGAGATAGGAAACGAAAGGAGTACAACCCTTGGTATTACTAACGTAAACACTTATATGCTAACACCCCCCCTCCCCCGCAGTAGGAATGCCGACACTGCTTGGAGTGGAGACATTCAAACTGGAACGAAATTCAGTAAAAATAGCGGTAGGAAGGTCCTTTGTAAACACATCTGCATATTGGGAAGTGGATGGAACATGAAGTACTCAAATATCCCCTGTAGCAACTTTGTCACGGACGAAATGTAAATCAATCTCAACATGTTTGGTACGTTGATGCTGTACCGGATTTGTGGAGAGATAAACAGCGCTGACGTTATCACGGAAAACCACTGAGGAACGCCGAGGACAGAAATGGAGTTCCTGAAGAAGTTGCCGAAGCCAAGAAATTTCCGCGACAGCATTAGCAACAGCTCTATATTCGGCCTCAGCACTAGAGCGAGAGACTGTTTGCTGTCGCTTTGAGGACCAGGAGACCAAATTGTCACCAAAAAACACTGCATAACCGGAAGTGGAACGCCGAGTATCGGGACAACCCGCCCAATCAGCGTCAGAGTACGCAACAAGGTCACAAGTAGAAGACCGAAGTATCTTGAGACCGTAGTCAAGAGTCCCCTTGATGTAGCGAAGAACGCACTTAATCAAGGCAAGGTGGGGCTCACGGGGATCATGCATATATAGACAAATCTGCTGCACTGCATAGGAGATGTCTGGACGAGTAAAAGTGAGGTACTGTAAAGCACCGGCGAGAGCCCGATAGTCAGTTGCGTCAGCAACAGGTGGTCTATCAATAGAGAGTTTGGCATTAGTATCAATTGGAGTAGAACAAAGTTTGGAATCAGTCATACCAGCACGATCCAAGAGCTCAAATATGTAGTGGCGTTGGGAAAGGAACAAGCCAGTGGAGTTCCGAGAGACAGTCATGCCAAGAAAATGATGCAAATGCCCAAGATCCTTCATAGAAAACTCTGCTGTAAGAGAACTCACAATACTATGGAGAAGATCCCCAGAAGATGCAGTCAATATAATATCATCAACATAAAGAAGTAAGTAGGCCATATCGGAGCCTCGTCGCAAAATGAAAAGAGAGGTATCCAACTTTGCTTCTAGAAATCCAATAGAACGAATGAAGGAAGCAAACCGGCTGTACCAAGCCCGGGGGGCCTGTTTCAAGCCATAGAGGGACTTATTAAGGCGGCAAACATAACCAGGCTTCGATGAATCAACAAACCCATCTCTTCCAAAGTACCATGGAGAAAAGCATTTTTTACATCCAATTGATTGATAGCCCAGTTCTGAGATACTGCCAAAGAGAGAACTGTGCGTATAGTGGCTGGTTTAACAACAGGACTGAAAGTTTCACCAAAATCAATACCAGGGCGTTGGGTAAAACCACGAAGGACCCAACGCGCTTTATAACGGTCAAGTGTGCCATCCAGATGTAATTTATGGCGGAAAACCCATTTGCCGGTAACAGTATGGATGTCGGCTGGAGGAGGAACTAGATCCCAAGTGTTATTGGCTTGGAGAGCAGCGAATTCCTCTTGCATAGCAGCACGCCAATTTGGATCGGCCAAAGCACCACGATAAGTCTTCGGAATAGGAGACAATCCAATGGCCTGCAAATTCATAATAGTCCTTGGTTGGCGAAAATCGTGTTTCCCTCGAGTCACCATAACATGATCATTGGCAATTGGCATGATCAGAACAGCCCCTTGTGGAAGAACTGTGCCAGCAGCAGGGGCGCTGGTAGCAGGCGTAGTGGCGCCAGGAGCAGCACCAGTAGGCCCAGCGCTGGTGCCAGAAGGCCCAGCACCGAGCACGGTTCCGGCCCCTGACGCAGGAGGGGGCGCCAGAAATTCTAGGCCAGCAGCCGGAAATTGCTGGGCAGCGGGAGAGGTACCAGCGCCCATGACGTCGTGACCTGCAACACTCGTACCTGCAACACCAGTACCGGCAACACCAGAACCTGCAACAAAGGGTGAAGGAACAGGGCTATACACATAGTCAAACTCCAACAAAAAATCAAGGTTGGATGAAGGAAGAGGAGCAGGAAGCTCGGAAAAGGGAAAAGATGATTCATCGAAATTGACATGGCGAGAAAGAATTATGCGATTTGTGGCTAAGTCAAGGCAGCGATATCCCTTATGATCGGAAGGATAGCCTAAGAACACACAAGGGGTAGATCGAGGAGCTAGCTTATGCGGAGTAGTTGCATATAGATTAGGGTAACATTTGCAACCAAAAACACGAAGATGGTGATATGTTGGAGGAACACCGTACAAAGCAAAGTACGGAGTTTGGAAATTGAGGGTTTTGGTTGGATGCCGGTTGAGAAGGTAAGTGGCTGTGTGGAGAGCCTCCACCCAGTAGGACGATGGTAAACTGGCTTGGAACATCAGAGAACGCATGATGTTATTAGTAGAGCGAATAATACGTTCGGCACGGCCATTTTGTGGGGAAGTATGAGGACAAGACATGTGAATAGCAGAACCATGAGCGTGGAGGAAGGTACGGGCGGTGGAGTTGTCGAACTCACGACCGTTATCACATTGGACGACCTTGACCGTGGTGCCAAACTGAGTTGTAACATAAGAAAAAAAATTAGAAAGAGTTGGAAAAGTGTCAGACTTAAGACGTAAAGGAAAAGTCCAGCAATAATGTGAACAATCATCAAGAATTATAAGATAATATTTATAGCCACTGACACTGGGAATGGGAGATGTCCACAAATCACACTGTATTAAATCAAAATTTGCGGAGGCTCGTGAAGTAGATGAAACAAAAGGTAGGCGCACATGGCGGCGTAACTAACAAGCATGACATAAGGTTTCTAATTCACGTTTATTACAAGATGAGTGTAAAAAAGGAGCCAAGTGAGATAGAGACTCATGTCCAAGATACCGAGCCGATGATGCCAAAGAACGGGTGTAGATGTGACCGCGGTGAAAGAGTGATGGTGGATCGGGGGCCGAAAAGAGTAGAGCTCCCCAGAACTATTGCACCTGACGATCATGTTCCCTGTTGCTAGATCCTTCACAGAAAGGCCAAAAGGTCAAATTCGACAGAGCAATGATTGTCAGTAGTGAAACGACGAACAGAAATAAGATTTTTAATAATGTGCGGAGATATAAGAATATTATGCAAATGGAATGAGCTATTGGGTAAGTAAAATGAAGTGGAACCAACAGCGGTAACCGGCAAGGAGGAACCATTACCGACAATAATATTAGATGGAGTAAAAGAAGTAGAAGGATGGACTTGTGTTAAGAGATCGGAGTTCGAAACCATGTGAGAGGAAGCACCTGAATCCATATACCAATTGTCGGACGGAGGCGGCGTGAGCGTCATGGTGTTGAAGTTGCTGGCCAATGCTTGTGGATCCCATGACCAGGAAGGAGAAGCCTGAGCGGAGGAGCCGTAGTAGGAGGAGCCAACAACAGAAGGAGGGCTGGCGAACTGCTGCTGCTGTATAGGTGTGCCGGCGACGAAAGCCTGAGGGCGAGAAGGCAACGGCAGCGGCGCTAGCGGAGGGTGGGGGCGAGCGCCGTGCTGTCCTGGCCAGACAGCAAAAGTCCCCGTGAGGGGATTCCAGTGCTGGGGCGCCCAGGCCCCTGGTGGACGACTAGCCGAGGCGCTAGGCGGATTGCGCCAGCGCCGCCGGGATCGGCTGCTGCCCAGGCCGCCACTGCCCAGGCTCAGGCTGCTCTTGCCCGGGTGGACGCTGCTACTGCTCGAGCAGAAGCGGCGGATCAACGCGTCGCCGAGTACGAGAACGTGGCCCACGCTCAACTCCACGCTCAAGCCATCGCGGTCATCAACATCAAGACCATGATCCCTCTCGTCCTCGAGCAGACGTCGACGTTCTACAGCCGATGGCGCTCCCTCTTCCTCAACACCGTCACCAAGTATGCACTCGACGGCCTCGTGCTCATCGACGACGACTTCTCCACGGATCCTCATTGGAACCGTATGGACTGCACCGTCAAATCATGGCTCTTTGGGACAGTGTCTCCTGATCTTATTGATGCTGTCTCCGTCGGAGCTTCCCCAACTTCACGGTCTCTTTGGCTTGGTCTCGAAGAACAATTCATCGGCAATAAGGAAACTCGCGCCATCATTCTTGATGCCGAGTTTCGAACCCTTGTTCAAGGCGATCTCTCCATCACGGATTATTGCAACAAGATGAAGCGTATGGCAGACGCTTTGGGAACCTTGGGTGAACCGGTCTTGGACGGTACCCTCGTTCTCAACGTTCTTCGCGGTCTCAACGAACGGTACTCCCATATGGCGGCCATGATCAAGCGCACTCGCCCGTTTCCGTCCTTCTCCGACATTCGTGCGGACTTGCTTATTGAAGAAGTCACTATTGCAAGCAAGGTCTCTACCCCGACGGCGTTCGTCGCCTCTTCGTCGTCGGCGCACCCCCCTGCCCCTCGCCCTAGTGGTGGACAGGGCGGCAGGCATGCTGGACAGGGCGGCGGGCATGCTGGACAGGGCGGCAGCCCGGCCAGCCACGGTGGCCATGGCAGTGGCCAGGGCGGCAGCCCGAACAGCAGCCGATCCCGGCGGCGCTGGCGCAATCCGCCTAGCGCCTCGGCTAGTCGTCCACCAGGGGCCTGGGCGCCCCAGCACTGGAATCCCCTCACGGGGACTTTTGCTCTGATACCATATTGGAGAATAATTAAAACTCACTTTCCATTAAACTCAAGAGAGAATATATAGATGTTACATGGAGATACGAGGAGATAGGAAACGAAAGGAGTACAACCCTTGGTATTACTAATTAATGTAAACACTTATATGCTAACAGTAATATTTGATGACTATACCACAAAATTGATTTGCTGACCAACTGTGCAGGGTAGGAGATCAGATCAATCCTCGGTTAGCGCCATCATATCCGTCGCAAGTGCATACTCTCACCACTCACCACAACTCTCGTACTCAAAATTAATGGTTATTGCATGCCTGCGTCGCTTGGTGTTTGATTAATAAGTTTGTTTAGATGCATAATTGATTTGCCAATCATGCAATCTGAATTCCAATTGATACGACGGAGATGTGATCGGTTTTACAACTGATAATCACAAAGATGTCCTTCTTTGCAAGTTACAAGTCACCAATTAATGGCTATATGACGATGCGTCCTATCTCCAGGATAGAGGGAAGGAGACCACACCAACTGTGTCACTAAAATGTCCACGTCAGTGACATGACATGATCAAACGGAATACATATCGAGAGCATAATACTATACTTTAATTAATACATAAGGAATTAGTGGGTACCTATCTCCTGCAAATCAATGAAATTATAGTCGATGATGTTTACCGTGGAGATTCGTGCATTCATTCCAGCATTTGCTTCAAAGAACATATATTTAATTATCATATAGATTGCAGGGTCAAGCTATTGCGAATTTAGGATGAACTCCTCTGCTTTTGTTTTCCCATTGAAATAGAGTTCCTCTGCTTTATACTATTCCTACAACATTATATGATGATGACTAATGTAAAGCTTGTCTAGAAGGATAGGATAGGAGACTTGCTGTCCCTAGTAACCCTAATTTTCTTGGGCCTTGTGGACCAAGTTGGGTTATGTTGATTCGAAACTTTTTTTGATGAATATAAATTGCACAATGGCTTCAGCTCACATACCACATACCATCCATGACTTGGCTTATATCGTAGTAAAACTATTAACTTAACTATTTTCTAAAAGCATCCATAGTATAGTACTCCCTCTGTCTAGGAATATAGAATTTTGCCCCTTTTACGACCAAGAATATAGTGATTTTTTTCTCCCAAGACAAGTAAGGATTGCCAGCCATCAGAAATTAAGTGCTCCACCGGTTTCCATCGGAATTAGAAAAATACAGAGAATGTACTAGTACAACTACTCCACACCGTCCCCTGTCAAAAAAGAAAAAAAATACAGAGAACATACTAGTACCAATGGATGTCTTTTCTAGCTACAGACTCCATTCTCTTTCTTGATTTATGCTATTTTGGACATAGTCCCTGTATTTCTGGACGAAGAGAGTAATTTCTAAGAGAAAAAAAGGACATCAGATTATTGTAAAATATATAGCCCTTAGAATAGCTGTTTTTAGGAATGTGGTGTCGGCGCTGAGGGTGTTTGGCACCAATAACCCTTGCACCGACCTCCGGACACACCAGTAGCCATATATAGTGATATGGCTAGGCTATCACGAGTGTAAGGGAGTCATCACCAGCGTTATACTTCGGAGCCAACATAATTTTTGAAGGACCGAAATACAAAAGTTACCGTGTGCTGCTAGTTATCACAAAAGAAAAGTGTGCTGCTGCCTTCTTCTGCTCTTCCCAAACCCAGCAGCTTAATTCCCCTTGTCCGGGTGGTTGGGAAATGGCAATGATGGTTAGGAAAGCGACGACGACGAGCTCTAGAGCAACAAGAGATATAATGCTTTTGGACTGCGAGAAATCTGCTGCCATGAAAGTATGAAACTATATCCAAATGGGCCAAATGCTGCCGACGCTGAGATTTCAACAATGTAGAGTCATCCTACAAGCTGACCCAACCCAAAAACCTTCCGATTTCTCGCAGATTTAGCTTGTGAGAAAATTGCTCAAACTGGGCTTAATCGGCATCGGTTGTTGTGGCTACAGAGAGTGACAGACTGAGCTGTGAATTCAGAGCCAATGATAAAACACACACACACACACAAATACCAGAGAAAACCACATTATTGAAATTACGAAGAGATTATGGCGGAAGGTTTTACAAACAGCAGCAGCGCAACCGCTAATTTAGTAATTTACATATCACATCAATACATCATGCATACAAACGACACGATCAGAGATGCTGATACGTTAGCTGTTTGGCAAAATGCTCTGCCGAAGAATATTCTCAGCGGCGAACATTTGGATTTGCAAATCTGAATATGCCCGCACTTGCAAATCTCTCTGCATCTTGTATTGTTACTAGCAATCGGCAGAGCAAGCCTCAAACAGCACCGGCACAATCATGTTCAGACAGTTCAGTTTTTACTGTACCATACCATACAACACAAGTCGTAGTAATAATCGAAAGATGCTAAGTTCTACATATGCAACAGTTCCTCTCGAATTGATTTCGAATCAAGATCAATCAAGTGACCTTCCTCTGCGTGAGCTCTCTGCTCTCCCTGAGAATGGCCTCCATCTTCTTGTCCACATTCTTGATGAATCCTGGGTATGGCTCGTAGCCAAACTGCTTGTTGAGTATCTGCCAACACGAGAGAACCAAGCAAGTGATGAATTTGGTCACCATCACATATCAATTGAAATATTCAATCCAGCTCAATTCCTAGTTGATCCATACAGCTGCAAATCAGACAATGATGTATCAACTGTTCTAAAAGGGAAGTCTATGATGCTCGTCTACTAGGCCAAGAACAGTTGCCCTTAACTGTTGCGGAATACTCTCTCCGTTCATAAAAACATATCATTTTAGATATTGATCAGTATTTGACACAATCGTCAAAATGCAAATCTAATTACGGGCCTTAATCTAGTTTCCCTTACTATGAATATGAATATGTACTCATTGAAAAAAATATGAATATGCAGAAGTCGGTACATTCATAATATGACTCCTTTGAAACGGAGGAATTTTAGTGGAACAATTGATCTGTTCGGTCACAAAAACATGTCATTTTAGATATTGATCAGTATTTGACACAATCGTCAAAATGCAAATTTAATCACTAATTTCTCACCGGGCCTTAATCTAATTTCTCTCACTATGACGAATATGAAAAAGTCAACAAATTCACAATACTATGATGGCTCCTTCGTAATGGAGGTATTTTACAGGATTTTATATACCATGAATATGTAAAAGTCGATAAATTCATGATACTATGATAGCTCGTTCGGAACGGAGGAATTTTACAGGATTTTCACAAGAATTAGTTCAAAATTCCATTAAAATTCCTCCAATCCAATGGAGACCGGAAAGTGTTTAATTTGTGACGGATTCATGCGTTCGTGTGGTGTTCACCTGCAACAAGATGAGGAATGGCTCCATCAAGAACACCTCAGGAAGATCACTCACAGCCGGCCCTCTCTTCTGCAACAACAAAACAAGCAGCTGATTTCAGCAAAGCAAATCAACAATGGCGTCAAATCACAGGGGGTGCAGAAGTAATAAGCTTGCCTCGAAGAGGCCATGGCCAAGGAACTGCCACGTCCAACAGAAGAGCTGCGTGGCGAGCACGAGTTTCCAGGCGAGCGCGAGGCCGAGGCGGGCGGCGAGGGCGCGGCTGGCGGCCCAGCCGGCGAGGAAGAGGAGCCCCGCAAGCGCGCCGGCGCGGCGGTCGACGGCGACGTAGGCGGCGGCGTAGGCGAGGGCGAGCGCGAGCGCCGGGTCGAGCGGCAGCGGGAGGAAGTGGAGGATGAGGAGGTTGGTGAAGAGGATGGGCCAGGCGAGGAGCGCGTGCGCCGCGGCGTTCACCGGGTGCCGGTGCTGCGACCGGAAGAAGGCGAACTGCGCCTCCAGGTCCAGCACCCCGCGCCGTCGCCTCTTCTTCTTCTTCGCCGCCGCCGCCGCCACCGCCATGGACGAGGACGAGGACGAGGACGACACTGCGGAGTGGGGCTAAACTGGAGTAATGTTTTTTTTCTTCTTTTTGGGTATTATAAGCATCGGAATAAGCGTGTGATTGATTGAATTTATATAGGCCATGTGATTGATTCAACGGCTCGTTTGTCCACACATAAAAAATCTGATGATTATGCTTAGCTAAAATTTAAATTAATTAAAAGTTGATTTTGTGGTTTTTTATTATAATTTATTTTATAGTGTTAGTTTTTAATCATTAAGACACGTATATAAAATTTTATTTATAAATTATATTTTATTTACTAATGAGCGGTACGAATAAAGATAAGTATAAGCGAACAATGAAAGTATCTCGCTAAAATTTGTTTTATCAATCTAGTAATATGTATGTGCTTTGCAATGAGTTAAGCCCATATAATTAGAAATTTACTTAGCGGATGAATTGAGGATAAAACATGGCTACGCCCATATAATTGGAGATTGGTTAGGCAGATGGATTGAGAATAAAATATTGGATCCTATGTGGTTACCTACACACACGAAGAAGTGGAAGAAGATGCACACGGTAGAAAGGGGACGGAAGAAGAATGTCTGTGTTTTTAAAATAGTAAAGAAACATGCCCATGTATATTCCGAGCATTAAAATTTAAATAATCGAAGAAATCTTAAACTTATGATTCCACCATATAAATAAATATGTGTAGATGTCTGCTTGGAAGCTTTTGGAGTCACGGTTGTCAAACTTGTTTGTCACGCAAGAAACAAATATGGTGGCTTTTTTACAACTTTGTACTCCTTTCGGTCATAAATAAGTAATATTGTACACATGTTTAAACTTGATAATCAACTTCTTTTAAAGTGATATAGTTAAATTCATCATAAAAGTATATTCAAAATATTATAACTTTGTTATACCTTTTATAAATTTTATACTGGTAGTTCCTACTAAAATAAGTACGTTATTTTAGTTTTATTGTTTTTAAGTAGTTTAATCAATAGTCGTTTGTTCTACAACCTCTATAAAAATTGGTAATAATTGGATGTAGTTTTTTAGCAAAAGCCAAATAAATTTAATCATCTTTACAAAACTAAAATAATTATACATGTATACCTTCTATAAAATTATAACTCATTAAGTCTAAAGCTCAACATGCAACCATATCACATTATCATCCACTAGCATATAATTATATATCGAACTCATGCAAGCATTCTAACATCATCTATAATCTATTAAATTTTACAAATTAATATACAAACACATCCAATTATCACTCCTCACATCATTTTCATAATATTTTAACATATCTATTTATTATTTTTATAATACTTAACATATACTTACCGATATATTCCGCATAAAGCGCGGGTATCATTTGTTTATTTCATGATTAGTACTGATAAACCCTGAGTTTTATTATTTTTTCCCTTTTACTCCTATATCGATGGTTAAAAAAATATATTAAAAATTGTTTAGTAATTTTCACAGCAAAACGCGAGAAATTACCTAGTTAGTAATTATATCACTGTCCAAAACGATACTCCCTCTGTCCCAAACTATAAGGCCTATATTTTTTACATGATTTTCAATGACATATTTTGATCATTAATTTATTTCATGTTATGTCCTCAGTGCATATGAATCTAATAATATAACATGCATAATACTTAGGATAGATATGGTTAATATAATTATTAGTCAAAAGTTATGGAGTTTATTTTTTTTAAAAAAAAAGAGCGCTCTGTAATTTGGGACGGAGGGAATACTTTATGACCGAAGGTAGTAACTCTGTCTCTACTCTCTATCTTTACTATTATAAAAATTAAAAATATTTCCGCCGATACTTTGGTATGTCGTTCGTATTTGAGTCGGTTTTTAAATTCGTTTGCTTTTGAAAATACATAAAGAGTCATATAAAAAATCCTTTTAAAAAACTCGCATGCTAATTTGGCCCAAGAGTCGAACTCGCTTCATAATTCCTGTCAAGCCATAAGAAAGCAACAAATGAGATATAAGATATAGTCATCATCTTAACAAGGGTTTCGAATTAGATATCATCTCAAAATAAAAATTCCATATACATTTAGAAAAGAAATTTCTAACAATAATATGATTAAAATAGCTTTCACCCGTTTCAATGTACGTTTATTTTTTGTAATCAACCAAAAAATGTGAAAGTTTGTTGAAAATACGATGTGAACGCAGAAGGTTGATGGGTATAAAGCTCTCGTACTAGGATGAATTATAGAGGTTACTGGTTAAGTGTCAAACTCTGCTGTAATCGGACGATCAACCCATTGCCGATCGAGCTCCGTTTGTATCCGTACGTGTGAACTCAAACAGACATATATCGTTATCGGTTTTATTAGTTTTGACGCGTAATTAATATGACGGCCGGGATCTTGTAGGTTTTGCCGCATGCGTCGTGTCTCCTTAATTAGCACTACATCAAATCACTGCCACTACCTATGGTCGCGGTTTTACTTTTTTTTTTACACAGTATTAACATCGATGCCCACAAAACGTGCACAAGCAACCCTCTCTTCATGTGGAAAGCCTAACTGACGTAGACACGTCAACTTACTTGGTGACATGTACGTCGTGGCTGGCGTATCTGCAGTTCTGCACCTCACGTTTTTTTTTCTTTTTTTCCTTTTTTCTGATTTTTTTATCACATATGTTGAGTCAAAAGTTTTTAAAAATTTAGTTAAAAGTTTTAAATTTTGAGTTTTGAATGTTTTTTAAATTTAAGTTGAATGTTTTAAATTTTAAGAGAAAAATTTTTAAATTTGAGTTTAAAGTTTCAAATCTTCAGTTGAAAGTTTTTTAATCCAAGTTGAAAGTTTTCAAATCTGAGTTGAAAGTTTTCAAATATAAGTTTAAATTTTTAAACATGGACTTAAAATGATTTCAAATCTAATTTAAAAATTTTTAAATCTGAGGTAAAAGTTTGTTTCAGTCAAAAAAAAAAAGAAAAAACACGTGGGAGGAAATTTTAAAATCAATTGTTTTTATTATTTTATTGAAAAATTACTATAGTTTCATGATTAGCTCTAATGATGTGATTAACGCTAATCACCGCGGTTAGCGATAGGAGAGGGTTCGCTCTGCATGCGTGCGAGTACTGTAGCAGCATGCATCCGTGAATTAGCAGCCTCTTTTTATGAGCATCACCGAAAGGTTAGATTGACATATATTTTTAGACTGACGAAGTTATTATAATTATTTTGTTATTGATGAATATATCGTCTATCATTGAAAAAATAATTAGTCGTAAATACGAGCATCCGTATCAAATCTATTACTTAAATTCAATTGGACGAGTTTTCATCGTAAAAAATCTAACCGGTTGAGCTACCATCTTTTCTTCGTATATAGTCAAGGTTTTACCGAGCAATAAAAAATAACTTCTTATGGCATCACCAACAAATATCTAATATGGCTTGTAATCCTAAAATTTAATATTTTTTATGAAATGTTGGCTCTAACAATTTCTTAAGTTAGATTTTTTTTTAAAAAAAAACTTATTCTCCGTCCTTCTCGCTCTATATCGGAGAGTAAGCACACCGTCTCTAAATACACACATGTAGGATGATGAGAAGAGAGCGACATGCCGAGGAAGGATTGTGCATGGGGTGGGGGAGCGATTTCTCAAATTTTGATTAGGACTCCCCAAAACAAAATTCTAGGATGGGTTTTTGGGCATTTGTTATTTTTAACGGTTACAAAACAAAGTGACAAAAAAACTAAAAGAATTTGAATCAATTTAAAAATTCAAAATTGACTAGTTGCCGCTCAAATAAGCAGGTCCTTGACACACCCATCTACCATGCGGCTTCAGATTATTACCCCGTTTGTTCAGTCGTTTTGATGTTTTTTATAATTATTTTTTAAGTTTACAAAATAATATAGTAACATTTCTAATCCAAAATAAATATATTATCAAAATAAATATATTCAATATAGATTCAATAAAACTAATTTGTTGTTTTAGATGTTGCTAAATTTTATTATAAACTTAATTAAATTTAAAAATTTTGAATAGGATAAAAGTTAAAATAAAAGTTAAAATAACTTATAATATAAAATAAACGGGATAATTAATTTGATTGCTCCATGAGACGCTCACAAGTTTGACAACATCTAGCCGTGGATCGTTTCGTGCTTGGGTGGAGACGTGGAGTACGTCGCGATTGCTCAAACGGGATGTCTCGATCGATAAGCATCATTAATTACTAGTAATTCTTTTTAATTAGGTGTGAACGTGAGGAGTGTTTTCCTCTACCCGTTCAGACTTGCTCTATCGATCACTTCTTCATTAATTTAATTGGAAAAAGATACGGCCATAATAGGTCGCAATTGATATGATCGAGCTGTTCACCGAGCTAGAACAACGATGCGTTGGTGTACATTTTGAAGGTAGCGTATAGAAATGGGTCGTACTAAATGATTTCACAAAAGTATTTTGGATATCTTAGATGATTGCAGCAACTGGGCACGTAGAAAAATGGAAATACATCCTAGCAATAATATTTTTCTCAATGGCACGTAGAAGAGAGAAAAAATAAATAAATCATAGAATCAATGGCACGTAAAAGAGAAGAAAAGAAAAAATATGTAGAAAAATATTTTTCTCAATGACGCGTAGAAGAGAAAAAATCATAGGAAAATAGTATAATGGCCCATGCAGGTCCCGAACCTGCGACCTTCGCTTTATTAGCACGACGTTCTAACCAGCTGAGCTGATAGGCCAGTTCAAAAAAATTTAATTCATGCATTTTTAGTTGGATTTTAAATCGATAACTTAGCCCAATGATCCTCCGGCCGAGCGTTTATTTTTAGCTTTTTTATTTACTTGCCTAGCAAATATGTCCATGCGTTGCAACAGAAAAAAAATAAAATCATATAATTATCATATGATAAGGTCTAATTTTTTAATATAAACTCTTTAAGAAAAAAATATATTCTTCAACTGAACATAGTAATCTTAGGTGTAAGTCATAATTTTATAATAATAATAATGATAATTTTTCTTCATTCTAAATAGCAAAGGAAAAATCATATGCTGAAATCAAGAAGCGATCACGGTCTCATAACGGAAAACGGAGAGGAACAAGAGGGGAAGAACTGTTTTTCTAAGTTAAATGAAGTTCAGTTCTTCACGAGGATGACACACAAAAACCTTGCATAACGAAATCACTTCAGTTGGCCGCTGCAAGCAAATCGAAGAAACAAGTAAAAACAAGATAAAAGAAATCTGAATTGTAAATAGGAATTAAATCTCACGATAAGGTGGGGTTCCGAAGACAAGTAATTAGGTGGTCTAGCCGATACACGTAACTACAACATAAAGTAGCAATGGCTAAAATTTAAATCTAACAAAACCCGAGAAACCCTAAAGGGGTACATAGCTATTTAAAGGAGTGGGAGGACGATCAAGGGGGTTCCAAGGTCATGCTCCACCAGATTGGGACGCACCCCACATGAGCCCAATTAGGCCGGGGTTCTAGATGAAGTTACAAGCCCATAAGCTCATTATAGGTGACGTAGCACATTGTTTCTGTGATTGCGGCTGACTAGGATGGAATTTGGAGATGAGGCTGAATCCATTGGAAAGAGGACACCAAGAGCTTTTCATCAAGTACTTATGGGCCCAAAACGGAGCTCGTATGCACATTTGGCGGCCATTTAAAATCAGCACTGTAGCAGGTGATCGAATTGGATTCCAGAACTTGGACAACTTGATCTTGACATATTTCTGTTGATATATGATGTGAGCAACGGTTGTATCCATAATAGCCATGATCACATCATCCTCTCCTTCTTCACGGAAAACCGTCCTTAGTTTTTCCATATGGTGCTCTTCGCGTAGTCCATTTAAAAGAACATGTTTCTTTCAATCAAAACTAGAGAAACTCGAAATAGCAAAATTAGCAATAATATAATTCTCTGGCTTGCAATATTGATCGATGGATACAGGTGGTTCAAAAATTGAACATATGTAAATTCTGTGTACCGAATATACTCCTCTGTTATTATATTCACCAAAGATATGAAAAATAGCATTAACTGAACATGGCAAATCAAACTTAACAAATAATTTCTCCTTCAAACTATCAAGCTCACAAAAGTCATCTAACAAAACATAGCCCAAAATACTTAAAGAGGATAACAATTCACGTTCGTCAACTTCATTAGCATTGTGAACAACATGCTTAAAATCAACACATAAAGAATTAACAATAGGAATAGGATGTTCATTCATTAGTTGTGGTATGGGTATAACTGAAGCATTATCACATAACTCTTTTGTTAACGTCAAAATTTGGTAAGCCCCGAAGTCATCATCGGCTTAGGAATCGTATCGGTTTGAGAGTACTAAGATGAGCCGATGGACATCAAATTGCCAGCAGTTGGATTCTTGATAGAGTCGGTTAAGGAAATTAATCAATTAAGGAAAGCTTATCCAGAAGAGACCGAGTTCGAGGAGGATGCAGCATGGCAAGTTATCTTGTCAGTTGCAGGATCAAATTGACTAGCACGCCCGCATCTCATCAATTTTAGGACCTGCACTGGAGCTAAGTAGATCTCCTGGGCCTTCGTGTGCCACACGTAGGATCTACGTCAACACATCTTTTAGCACATTCGACGGGACAGATTTTGCGTCAACACATTTTTGGCATGCCCGGTGAGACGCGAGTTTACCAACATGTCTAAGGAAGAAGTCGATGCCAAGATCTCGATCACATTGGAGGATTTGATAGAAGAGCAGAGGCAACAGATGGAGCAATCCGTGGTTGACTTTCAAAACTGTTGTCTTCAATGTTTTGTCATGACGCAACAAGGACCAATTCCGAAGACTCAATTCCCTAAGCCGATGGTTGAGACACTTCAAGATACAGTTGATGAGGCAATTCATCGTGCTTTGACCGATCAATCTGGAGTTTTGATGAATATATTATAAGATTTGATCAACAAAATAGTTCAAAGAATTCAGCTCGGGGGGCAAATCGGTGAACAATTTCAACATCAACGGCAACAACAATATCGGCTCGATAGGCAAGCTCATCAGCATCGGCATAATGAGTCACATCAATATCGGGCAGAGGAACTTCATCAATATAAGCATGGTGAAGAGTATCAATATAACAATGGTTGGGCTGATAGAATTGCAAAGTTGATAGAGGAGCAATTTGGACTTAAGCCAACTTTTGTGTATCGGCTGTCATATCTTGAATGGTTTGATCAGGTTTCATTGCCACACCGATACAAGGTTCCAGAATTCTCCAAGTTTTCAGGGCAAGATGATATATCTACAATGGAACATATCAGCCGATTCTTAGCGCAATGTGGAGAGGCATCGGCTGAAGAGACTCTGAGAGTTAGATTTTTTCCATTGTTTTTGACTGGATGGCTTTCACATGGTTTTTATCATTACCATCAAATTCTATCAGAGGATGGGCCGATCTTGAGAAGCAATTTCATAAGTATTTCTTTGCTGGAGTCGATGAGATGAAGCTTTCAGATTTGATATCGGTTGAGCAGCAAGAAGGAGAATCGACTATGGAATATATTCAAAGATTTCGTAATATCCGCAGCCGATGTTACAGTTTGAATCTAAGTGATGAGCAACTAGCAGATCTTGCATTTCAAGGATTGCCAGCACCTATCAAGGACAAATTCTTTTTTCACGAGTTTGACAACCTAGCTCATCTCATGAAGACAGTATCGTTTCATGAAAGTCGATGGCAAGAAGTAAAGGAGAATCAATTTTGAAGTTATCAAGACCAGAAAGAAGATAATTTTGAAGCATGAGTTCTCATACTCCAAAATTGGGGGACATGTGTTAACGCCAAAATTTGGTAAACCCCAAAGTCATCATCGGCTTAGGAATCGTATCGGCTTTAGAGTACTAAGATAAACCGATGGACATATCAAGTTGTCAGCAGTTGGATTCTTGATGGAGTCGGTTAAGGAAATTAATCAATTAAGAAAAACTTATCTAGAAGAGACCGAGTTCGAGGATGATGCAGCATGGCAAGTTATCTATTAATTAGGTAGAGTCAATTAGTTCCTTTTACTTTTAGGAAAGATTGTTTAGAGTCTGAATAGCACTTGTATCTTTTACTCTATCTTTAGGAAAGTTTGTGTCTTATCCAAAAAGGACTAGTATTTACTCATGGGTATAAATATGTACACCCGGGTCTATGTAAGATATCTCTCGATCAATACAACTTTCGGTATATCGCCATCCTTTTTCCCGAGGTTTTTATTTATCAACTGGCGGAACTTGACACCTAGCGCGGGGCTGCATCGACTTTTGATCTCCGGCGAAGGGGTAAGTCTTATGTTCCGCCGGCCCTACCTATTTATCATATATCTTAGTTAATCTAGTTTAGTAATTCGATTTACTTGTATCAACTGGGATCTACTTTAGGGTTTTTGCCGGTCGGCTAAATTGGTTTGCCAGATTAGATTAGTTAAGGTATCCACCACTCTTAAAATCAGTCAAATGCTTGATTGTTTAGATATTATGTTTCTTTTCATACTTTGCGCTGCATCAGCCCTAGTCATGCTTAGAACCATAATCTCTAGCTTGCTTTTTGATTGCCAATAAGGGTTTCATCGGGGTTTCAGCTGATGAGTTATATGGACGTTGCATCGGCTCACAAGGATTTCATACAAGTTGAATTTAACCGATGACAACAAAGGTTTCATTGATTATCTAATCATTTGGATTTAATGACATCGGACCTTCAGCCGATGTATGCTTTAACCATCGGATCAGTATTTATTCTATCGTATCACTATTAGCCGATTGGTTTCTATCAGATTATATTATTGTGTTATTACATTGTCATCAGCCGATTGCCTTTATATCGTTATTTACATCAAGTGTCAGAATCTATATTGATATATATAACCGATTGTTCAAAACCCTATCGACATCGGTTAGTATCGGCATTGGTTGGAATTACTCTATCGACTAGAATTACTCCATCGGCTTGTCAGCCGATCGGCTCTTTGATCTGTTGTTTATATATCTTGTCAGTTGCAGGATCAAATTGACTGGCACGTCCGCATCTCATCAATTTTAGTAACTGCACTGGAGCTAAACAGATCTCCCAGGCTTTCGTGTGTCACACGCAGGATCTACGTCAACACATCTTTTGACACGCTCGACGGGACGGATTTTGCGTCAACATCTTCTTTATCACAAGGAACAACAAATAAATCAACTTGTGACAAAGGAATTTCAGCAGTGGGTTTCACTAATGGTTGCTCTACTATAGCATGAAATATGGACATTCGCAGCACAGCTTGAGAATACTTACCTTCATTTATCTCAGCACCAATCAAATTACCTTGCAAACTTTCTTCAAACATCGTAGTTTCTTCAAGCTTCTTCTCTTTCTTCTCAAGTACATCATTCTCCTCCTTTTGAAATTTGTTTACTTTCTGCAAATTATTAGTAATAGGAGGCATGTGTACAACTTGTTGCTTTTTCACATCCTCAATTTGATTTTCACATTGCAAGCAAGTTGTAACAAATGAGCAAAAAAGCTATAACTTTCATAAGCAAGAATGTCCTGAATTTCTTTGTTAAGCCCACGTAAAAACCTTATTTCTATAGCTTCTTCGCATTCATCTAAATCACAACGTAATAAACAAGCATGCATATCATGATAGTATGAAATAACAGTTCTGGTATCTTGTTTTAAACTTTGCAGTTTGTTGAGCAGAAAATCGACATAATACATCGGAACATAAACATTTCTCAAATATCGTTTCAGGTATTTTCAAGACTGCGGTATTTTGTTATGCCTACAAAGGTGTTTTCAATCATAAGAAGTATTTTTCACTAACACACTAGAGGCACACATAACCATTTGTTTCTCAGACAAATCATGCTTTTTAAATTCTCTATCAACCACTAGCTCCCATTTAATGTTAGCATGAGGATCATAATTTCCTTCGAAATAAGGTAGTGCAGATTTGATCTTGATTAAAACAACATCACTTTCCTCATATGTATCGTGTTGGTCACTCCTTATGTCTTGACGGAGATATCGATAATAAGCATAGTTATCTCCAATTGTCTTGCGTATCCCTGCCATTGTTAGTAGAAAACAAGTAACATACACAAAAATATGCACGTTCCTATTACCTACTAGGTAGTGGAGGCTCAAAAGACACACACACAAGCTTTTAACCAAGCTCTTACAAGTTCTTACCAATGCAAGTGGAATGGTGACATAGACCGATTCAACCAAGCACCCCAATGGAAGTTGGATGTATCAATGCCTTAGCAACACTGGTTGTACGGTTGCAATCAAATCTGTGAAGCTCTGGGTAGGCTTAAATATGTAGCAAAGGAATAGCAAATGCTTAAATCAGAGAATGCAAAGTTGAATAACTGTTCAAAGTCAGTACCGTGCTAATCCTAGGCTAGAACGTACTAGAGACGCAAGCATAGACAAAAACGATACCACAAGATAGCACTATAAATAACTCATGCACAACTCGGATATACAAAAGCAAACTCATATAAGAGCTGATTTCTTCTTTTCTTTCTTTCTTTCTTTCTTTCTTTTCTTTTTTCTTTTTTTTCTTTTTTTTGGTGCGGCTTTTCTTTTCTTTTTGTTTAAGCACCTTCCTGCCTTTTCTTTTTTTTTTCTTTTTTTGATTTTTTTGGAAAAACGACTCAAGGACTTCAATGCAAGATTACAAGGACTCAAATGTAAATATAAAAATTACATGGACTCAAATACAAAAGTGCGAACCCAAAAATTAAAATTATACAAAAATGGAATGCTCTCATTGTATGGATTCCCTTTTTGCAAACGGAACTCGAATCCGATACCAATTTTTTTTATAAATAAAAACCAATCTAATCTAATCTAATCTCCTCCTTCCATCTTTCCCACAGCAACAACACGGACACGGGACAGGCCACAATCACACAATAGAAACCCTAGACGCAACTCCAAAACCAACCGACAGAAAATACCCGAAACGAGAAAAACGGAACCCTAGCGGCGACACGATTCCGTTTACGAAGATCCTAACGGCAACGAAGACACAACGGCGACAGTGGTACTAAACGTGACCAGAACTCGAAACTCTAAACAGACTAGACACTAAGACCAGCAACAATGTAAAACTGAAAAGAACAATGCAATTTGTTTTGTATGGCTATTTTCTGGTTATAGGTAGATAAACACTCACCAAGCAATGAAAGCTCTGATACCACTTGATAAATCCTTAGCTCCACTCGATACGCTCAGGGATCTGGTTGTCCCAATCTTTCGGTGAGTTGACAATAACTACGATTTGGGAGAAACGTTGACGATCTGACTACAACCATATAAGTTGTTGTTGTGTTGCGCCTTAGCGATCAATACACCTCTCTGTAGGTTGTTGATCTTACCGGTGCAATTCAACCTTATTCCTGCAAGCAAATCAAAGAAACAAGTAAAAACAAGATAAAAGGAATCTGAATTACAAATAAGAATTAAATCTCACGATAAGGTGGGGTTCCGAAGACAAGTAATTAAGTGGTCTAACCGACACATGTAACTACAAGATAAAGTAGCAATGGCTAAAACTTTAATCTAACAAACCCCGAGAAACCCTAAAGAGGTACCTAGCTATTTAAAAAAATGAAAGTATGACCAAGGGGGTTTCTAGGTCATGCTCCACCAGATTGGGGCGCACCCCACATGGGTCCCACCTAGGCTGGGGTCCCATATGAAGTTACAAGCCCATAGACCCATTATAAGTGACGTAGCATATTATTTCTATGATTGCAGCCAACTAGGATGGAATTTAGAGATGAGGCTGGATCCATTGGAAAGAGGACACCAAGAATTTTCCATCAAATAGTCATGGGCCCAAAACGAAGCTCGTATGCATATTTGGTGGCCATTTGAAATCAGCATTGTACCAGGTGGCCAAATTGGATTCCAGAACTTGAATAATTTGATCTTGACATCTTCCTGTTGAGATATGATGTGAGCAACGGTTGTATCCATAGTAGCCATAGTCACATCAGACTCATTAACGCATGATTAATTAAGTATTAGTCCTTTTTTTTGGAAAATGGATTAATATCATTTTTAAAGCAACTTTCGTATAGAAATTTTTTTTACAAAAATCACACCATTTAGCAGTTTGGAAAACATGCGCGTGGAAAACGAGGATGAGTTGGGAAAGCAAGTAAAATAACACAACGTTAATAGTGTATATAAGTACTCCCTCTATTTTATAATATTATTAGTCGTTTTAACTTTTTTTAGTCAAATTTTTTTAAATTTGATTAAATTTATAAAAAATATAACAA
The DNA here is from genome assembly GCA_008326285.1 of Oryza officinalis. NCBI lineage: Eukaryota > Viridiplantae > Streptophyta > Magnoliopsida > Poales > Poaceae > Oryza > Oryza officinalis. The sequence continues at coordinate 28,091,168 of BDMV01000008.1, forward strand.
TATTTCTGTGAAGGAAGAAAAAGAATGAAGGGATGCCGGACGAAAGTACATAGTTATCTTTAATTTTGTAATAGATAAAGATTTGCTATATAATAGAAAGTTTTTATGGAATATTATTATTTGTGGAATATACAACGTAACAGCACCTCATTGGTGATACTACGAAAAAGGATTTTCCCTTTCTTTTTGCTAGCGAGCCAAAAGAACATCCATATGTAAAAAGATTTGGAAACTACTCGGGCTTACTTGAGGTCCGCCTACAAAAACAAATTTTCACAGACAGGCGTCTTAAGTGGTTCGCCTGAAAAGAAAACTTTCACATGCCACCAACTTTTCCTTTTTCTTTTTAGCTCCTCCTGATTCCCTTCTCTCCCTCTCTCCCTTAGCTTCTCTCTTCTACTCCTCCGCCTTCAAATCCTCCACCTCCTCTACTTCTTCCCCTCCAGATCCATCGGCGAAGGGACCAAGGGGCGGTGTCAGGAGGGATCTGTCACCTCCTCTACTTCTCCCCCTCCGCCTTCTCTCCTTCTCCCCCTCCAGATCCATTGGCGAAGGGAGCATGTGACGGTGCCGCGACGGTATCCGCTGTCGAGTAGCACTACGACAAGCAGATTTGTCACCGCCGGCTTCGCAACGGGCAGATCCGTAGACACCGACATCAGGGTAGGGAGGGGCAGCGATGAAGGCCCAGCGGCGAAGCGGTGGAAGGCGCGGGGAGGGGCAACGGTGGCTAGCTCTCGCCGTCGGCATTGAGAGCTGTGGGCTCTCAGGGACGGCAACCATGACCACGACGAGCGGCGATGGACTGCAGCGACGACGTCAATGATGGTGGCAAATGGGAGCTAGGGTTTTGGTTTTGGATTTTTAGAATTTTTTTATTTTTTTTCATGATTTTTCTTTTTGCAGACGTGGGTGTGCCGCCCGCTTGAAAAATAACTATTTTTACAAACGTCTCGGGGGAGGTAGGTCACCTAGCTGTTTGTGAAAATTGGTTTTGACCATTTGTGAAAATCTTTTTTTTAAGTAATATGAATATAGAATGAGGAAAGTGATTATGCTATAAAACCAATTTTGCTTATTATTTATGGAATATGTAGCAATATCTTTTTGGTGATGGCCAGTCGAGCGCTGCAATTATTAATACAATAACATCAGTATATAAGATGTAGTTAAGCATGTGAGATGTAATTAAACGCGACCAATGTAATGGTAATTAGTTTTGGTCGGGTCAGGTGCACATGCACGTCCATGAAAACGAGCAGCGCATCAATTCTATTCTTTGGGCCGGACTTCTTCGCTGACCAACAATGAGTCCATAAGCGTGTAAACTCGGTGGAAATTTTAGTAGTTCAAATTGAATCGCTGCACAAAGATGGACAGATCGAATCGGATAGCTGCACAAGGATGGAGACAAAAACCTTGTGAATATTTTAAGTGTGCCGTATTTGATCGGCACCACCGATGCGGTCAATCTTCGGTGATGGACGTAGCACGATCTCTACCAACGGACAGAAAAAATATCGAAAAGACGGATCAAATCAAATTATGATCACGAACGATATATATACGTATGAAAAAAATTGACCCAAACTGGTTTGCTGATGTGAAAGACGACCGCGGAACTCAAAAAGTACATTGACCCTGTGCATGAAAAATCCAAAGTGTATGCTGCGGAGAGATCCAGAAAAGAAATTGACGGACTAAGAAAACATGTTTTACTTTTAAGTAGTATATAGAAAAGAGATAGAGATAGAGATTGGCCTGATGCCAAACATTTTTTTTACGGACGGTGCTATGTAGTCGGACTTTTTTCACGTCGTGTGTGGAATGGTATTTTTGGGACATTTTTTTCCCGAATCAGACTTTGGTTTTTTGGATATTTTTTTTGCGTGTGGAACGAAAAAAATTTGACGAAGACGGATCAAATCAAATTCTGATCACGCATGAGATATATATGAACCTGACCCAAACTGATTTGCTGGCACGCTAAGGACGTTTGTGCGACTCGGAAAGTACATCGACCTCATGGATGAAAAATCCAAAATGTACGTTGCCGTGAGACCGGTCAGAAGAAGAAATTGATGGAAGAAGAAAATATTAGGTAGTATATAGAAAAGAGATAGAGATAGGCCTGATGCCGAATTTTTTTTTGCGAACGGTGGTTTCCTCCTGGAATCGGACAATTTTTTAAACGTTGCACGAAATATTTTTTTTCGCGAACCGCTTTTTTTTTCCGAACTGGTTGGTTTTTTTAACGGAGGTTTTTTTCGAATAGGACTTTTTTACGTTGAGTGTGGAACCATTTTTTTAAGGAATAGAACGGTTTTTTAGGGGATATTTTTTCCTCCGAGTCGGACTTTTTTACGTTGCGTGTGGAACGATTTTTTTAGGAATATTTTTTTTGGAATTGGACTTTTTTTTAAGTTGCGGAATGGTTTTTTCGCAAACTTTAAATCGCTACACAAATATGGACCTTTCAAATCGGATAACTGCACCAGCACGGACGACAAAAACCTTTTTGAATATATGTATATACAATGTTCGTGCGTTGCAATGGGTTAAAACAATTATAATGCCGCTGTCATCATTTTTTTAGCCTTGAAATAACTGCGCATGTGGCTCGAATGGCATCATCCTTGTCGCAAATGCAATGTTTCCACTAATTTGGGGAGCAAACGGCCTACACATTCTCATATGAGGCTAGAGTTTTTTTAGTAGCTCAATATGACAACTTTTTCGTTTTTCATTAGCACACTTCCGATGATTTTTTTGCATAGAAGTTTTTTTAAAATTCTTTTTTCTTATTTATAATAGTTAGTATGCAATTAATCATACAGTAATGATCTGTCTCATTTTTCGAGCCATGAATGACTCCAGCTGAACTATACTTTTGTACTTTTGAATTGGGCGTAAGTACTTACCAGTTTCCACAAATGCTATAGGTTACGTGTGAAAAGTGGAAAGTTGCACAACTTTATTAACTGTAAGGTGATCTACCGTTATTCCATATTGTATTAAGAAAAAAATATCTCAAGGATATATGTACTAATCCTAGTCCAGTGGCACCACTGTAATATTTTGTTGAACTAAACAATCTATGGAAGAAAGTATATAGCTATTGTTTTTGTCAATCAATTTCACAAGATTGCCAACACTTTAATTGACCTAGAGACCAATTTCACCGGGATCTTTAATCTTAAAAGCTGGGAGCCCTCGCGCGTGTGCGATCTCCAAAAGATTATTTTTCTTCGTGTGCCCGTTGATGCGTAAAGGCATGAGATTGTTCGCTAACTTCTTTGTTGCTGCTGCCTCGGGGAACATGGAGCGAGTAGTGGGTTCACTAACCTTGCCGGCAACAGCGGCATGTGTCGTGGCACCCACCATTGCAACAACAATCACGTCGGGGCGTGTAGGTCGATTTAGGATCCACTTCTCCATCAAATCTTGCCAACCGGATATATAGGGTGTTCAAGAAAGATGGGAAAGAAATTGAGGAAGAGAGATTAAGCAACAATGGAGAAGGACGAGATGCTTCGAATTCACGTGCGTGAACAAAAATGGATCATTGAGCTACGCACGCGAGTGTGAGTTCCAACAAGGTGTTGCGAGAGGGAAAAGAGGAGGATGGGGAAAACGAATGCGCTAATCTCCTGGTGGGGAAAACGAAGTCCCTAGTGTGTCCGTGTGTGTGCCTCTTTGACAATGCCGCTGTCGGCCTACATAATCTTACAGCCTACGATGTTGCCTGCATAGCCAACTCCTCGTCACTAAGCTTGCTTCCTTTTCCTCGTCTCTCTCTGTAATCGGCGTCTCGTTTGGTCTCATCTATTTTAGCTCTTGATCACTTTCGCTACCGCGGCAGGAGAGGCATTTTCCCACAATCCCACGTCCAATGCTATCCGTGGTGATGAACGTAAAATGAAGACAAATTATCTGGCGTGATATTCGCGGGCACATTGAGACGCGCCAGGGTGGGGCGACATTGAGATGGACTTGTATATACAAAGATGCGTATCAGACGTCGACTTGGATATTGGTGACGTACCAAAAATTTGACAAAAATATTTTTAATTTTTATAATAGTAAAGATAAAGATAGAGATGAAGAGGTGAGGCAACAAAAACACTACAAATCTTTTAAGTAGGTAAAAATATAAACAAAGATGTTGAACTTTGATTTTTAAGGCTGTCCTCGGGCACATAGCGCTGATGGATGACGATTGATTGATGAAACAAAATTTATTAGAGTTATTTGAGGGCATAATCGAATGAATTGAACTAAAGTTTATTTGAAGTTTTTCCTCAGAAATATGTGTTTGCCTGGTGAACCAGGGATCGTTTTCGTCTCCTGAATCAGCCACACCGCCACACGATCTAGTTGCTACTTCAGAGATCTTGAGCAACCTAATGCAACTTACTTGGTGTTACTCCAGAGGTAAACTCGTCATCCATTGGTACAAATTATAAAACTCATCTATTTACCTCCATTGAGTTTCCCTCCTTTGCAAGTTAAGCATGTAATTTTCAAAAGTATGCACGACTGCAAATGACGTTCCCTTCTCTATATGTATATTTTCCTTCGCAGATTATTGCCTTGATGTCGAACAAAAGAGGTAAATTAAATCGTGAAAACAAAATCGTCATTGATTCCTTAGATTCTCCAATCTAAAGTGGTAAGTTTCATGATAGATCAGTGAATAAACCAAAAAAAATAAAGAGACCTCTTCCAACAAATGAGAGTTTTCAGTGGAACGGTGAACCACACGAGCTGGTTAGATGCGTGTAGGGAGCAGGGTTTCAAAAACCGCCGGGGGCCCGGTTACCGCCACCCGGCGGTACGGCGGTTACTGGCGGTAACCGCGCAAAACCGCGACAAATTTACAAATCGAAATTTGAATTCAAAAATTCGGGCAAACCGCGCGGTTTGGCGCGGTTACCGCGCGGTTTGACGCGGTAACCGCGCGGTTTGGCGCGGTTACCGCGTGATGTGTAATGGGTCGCACAGTAACGGGCCGGCCCATTTTTTTTTCTTTTTCCAATTTTCAAATTTATTCTCCGTTTTGCTCTCAAATTTGAATAAATATTACTCTTTTTTGAGAAATTTCTTCACCATAAAACACTATAAATCAAGCACTATCTTCACTATTTTTTTTTGATTTTTTTCTTTTTTTTTTAAATTTTTGAATTTGGACGAATTTTATTAAACCGTACCGCGCGGTACGGGTAACCGTACCCCCGCGGTACGGGCGGTAACCGCGGTAACCGCGCGGTTACCGCCGGTTTTTCACACCCTGGTAGGGAGGGGGGGCAAAGGTTCTTATTATCTTTTTAAATGGAAAAATGTTGGAGAGGAATGGAAAAATGTATCCCTCTCCAACAGGAGAAAACAACACATGTAATAAAACGCAAACGATTAGATGCAACAGAAACTGATGAAGACGCCGACTGACTTGTCTCAAATCATCAAAGGAAAAGAAATCGACCAACAGATCGATTTGGGTGTGCAATGCAAATATGCATCAGAGAGATTCCCATTGAGACTTAGTCGATCACTCCCCCCTTCAGAGAAAGGGGGTGCTGATGTCCCTGTCTTGCTTCTCATCATCTGCACCCACATTATTCATCATCTACTACCTCTCTGCCGAGCCAGCAACAAACATCATCAAGAAATCATCACGCAAAAAAATCAATTAACAGATCGATTTGGATGTGCAATACATGCATCAGAGAGATTCCCATTAAGACTTAGTCGATCACTCCCCTCTGAAGGGGATCTGATGTCCCTGTCTCATCACCAGCACCCATCACAGCTACCTCTCTGTTGCCCATGTACTTTCTCCGTCCCAATATAAATATAACTAATGTGACACATTATAAGCTGTCTTGATGTCTTGATTCATAGTAATATTGTTGTGGGCCAGCAACAAAATCATAAAAAAGAAAAAAAACAGAGAGCGAAAGTCACAACCACACCAATGGAAGACACAAAAACGAATAGTAAAACAGAGCACAAAGAGGAGGAAAAGAGAGATGCGTGTGTAGGCGGCGGGGAGGGGAGGGCTGCAAATTCCTAGGGTTGGAGAGAGGGATATCGATTGGCCATTGGCGAGAGGCATATTTATAGGGGGTGGTCTGGTCATCCTCGTCTTGGCAGGTTCATGGGCTGAATTTTATCTGCTACGGGCCCAATAAGATTATGCACTAATTCAGCTCATGTTACATGGCCCAACTGCACAGAAACCCGTTCAATTAGGCTTCACCACTTACTTACCCAATGAGAGGCCAACTGAAATTAAGCCTGGAGCAATATTTGGCCCATGTGCTGGCTAGCAGAAATTCGGCCAGAACGAACTTTTCATGGGCCACAAGATGATCTTTGTGGATTTTTGTAATAAATTGTTAAAAGAAATATATTTCTGTAAATATACTTATTTTTTTGAGAAAGTAAATATACTTCTGGGATGTGTAAATTGTTTTGAAAAAGGAAAATATTTTTTGTAAAGAAAATTAATTCTCCCTTCATCCCTCATCTTAAAATATAGAAACCTATAACCTGATGAGATATATCCTAGTACTATGAACCTGACGTGTCCATATCCAGATTCGTAGTCACGTCACATCCGGTTCTACGTTTCTATATTTCGGGATGGAGATAGTAATAGTAAATAAATAATAAATAAATAAATAAATTTATCTTGGCACCGAAGTTGCGTGCAGTTTGGGCCGAACTCACAGCGCATTTTGGGCCGAATTCACGTGTTCGATCCATCAAAACAAAATCAACAAAGAACTCGCCGCTCCGCCCTCCCACCCGCGCCCCGCCATGGCATCGCATCTCGCGCGCGCCGTCCGCCCCTCGCCGCCGCCGTCCGCCGCCGCAACTACCTCTGTCGCCGCCGCGCTCCTATCCTCCACGTCGCCACTCCCCGCCGCGCGCTTCCTCCAGCTCCACGGGCACCTCCTCCGCACGGGACTCCTCGCCCCGACCGCGGCCTCCGCCTTCCTCTCCCTCGCCGCCGCCTCCCTCCCGTCGAACCGGGCGCTGCCGGTCCTCCTCCATCACCTCGCCCCGGACTCCCTCCCCTCCACGTTCCGCCTCAACGCCATCCTCCGCTCCCTCCGCGAGCCCGACGCGCTCCGCTTCCTCCGCCGCGCGCGCGCGCTCGGCCGCCGCGGGAACGCCTTCTCCCTGTCGATCGTCCTCAACCACTGCCGCACCCTCGCCCACGCGCGCCAGCTTCACGCCAACGTCGTGGCCGAGGGGCACTCCCTGGACGCCCTCCTGGCCACCTCGCTGGTGAGGTCCTATGCTGCCTGCGGCGACGGGGACAGCGCTCGCAACGTTTTTGATGAAATGCCGATGAGGGACACTGTTGCGTGGAACGTATTGATCACTTGTTATATCAGGAACCGGCGGACGAAGGATGCTCTGAAGCTTTTCGATGCGATGCGGGGTGGGGAGAATGGGGCAGAACCAGACGATGTCACCTGTATTCTACTTCTCCAAGCGTGCACGAGCCTGGGTGCACTCGATTTCGGGGAGCAGGTCTGGGAGTATGCTGTGGATCGTGGATATGGGGGTGAGTTGAAGGTGCGTAACTCGTTGATTACAATGTACACAAAGTGCGGCTGTGTGGACAAGGCATACCAGGTGTTTTGTGAGACTCCTAAGAAGAGTGTGGTCACATGGAGTGCGATGATCTCGGGTTTGGCATCTAATGGTTTTGGGAAGGATGCTATATCTGCATTTGAGGAGATGGGTAGATCAGGCGTTGCTCCTGATGAACAGACATTTACTGGTGTGCTCTCCGCGTGTAGTCATAGTGGGCTTGTTGATGAGGGATTCAAGTTTTTTGATATTATGCGTTACGGATATCAGTTAATGCCGAATGTTCATCATTATGGATGCATGGTAGACCTCATGGGTCGTGCTGGCTTGCTTGATCAGGCGTATGAGCTTGTGGTAAAAGACATGAGGGTGGCACCAGATGCAACCATTTGGCGAACCCTTCTTGGTGCATGCAGAATTCATGGTCATATTGATCTTGGAGAGCGTGTAATCAACCATCTAATTGAACTGAAAGCACAGCAAGCTGGGGATTATGTTCTATTGCTTAATACTTATGCAGCAGTTGAAGATTGGGGAAAGGTAGCAGAGGTCAGGAAATTGATGAAGGAGAAAGGGATCCAAACTACTCCTGGCTGCACGACAGTAGAGCTGAACGGCGAGATCCATGAATTTATTGCAGCTGATGATTCACATCCAAGAAAGGCAGAGATTTATGAAAAGCTTGATGAGATAAACAAACATCTTAGAATAGCTGGTTATTTTCCAAACTTATCATCGGAGTTGCATGATTTGGATTCTGAGGGGAAGGAATGTGCCCTCGCATATCACAGTGAAAAACTAGCGATTGCTTTTGCTCTTCTTGTGACACCACAGCATAGACCAATAAGGCTTGCTAAGAACCTTCGTGTTTGTGTAGACTGCCACAATTTCACAAAGGTATTTTCTGGTGTATATAATCGCTTAGTGATTGTCAGAGACAGAACCCGATTCCATCATTTCAAGGAATTCCAGTGTTCATGCAATGATTATTGGTAGTCCACCATTTATTTCCTGTGCATTTATGCTGATTACAAAGGATATAAAGTGTTTGCACACAATGGATATCAGAGCTTTGTTGAGTGCTGGAATTGATGATATTGGCACGAGATGCAAGATTATCTCAGTTGTGTATGCAGCCAGACATGTCACATGATCTATCTGGACACAAGGACTGGATGTCAACAAAAGCTATCTAAAACACCAGGTCATTAAGATGCATCACTGCCTTATCTAGAACATGATCTTTCCTAGAACAGCAATGTGTTGAGTTTTGGGCAGGGTTCAGTTATCCGGTTCATTTCTACATTATTGCTTATAGGAACCTACAAAAAGCATACTATGTTGGTACACCACAGAGAATATCCTTGGCCAGAAGCAGAAAGGAAACTAATGATGAATCATGGCAGTTCCTTGCTAGTCTGTCACACAAGGTTCATTCGCAAACACCTGCACATTGGGCTTCAAAGCTTCAGGAACATACGCTTTCCAGTTTCCTTCTTACGATACTGTTAGATGTGTTGATCTCTCGCAGAGATTAGTAATGATCAATATTTGTACAACTTGAGAAATGAAGCATCACTACATCAATTTTCATGGTGGTGATGATGATTCTAGATTTCTAGTTAAGAACAAGCCAGTCAACCTTAATGTCCACGACTCAGTTGTTCAAGGATTATTAACAGTATATATTTAAGAGAGCAATAGTGAAATAAAAGGTGCACGACTGCATGGCTATCTCAATAGGTTGAAAACTAAGTCACTCTATTTTTTTCTACAATTGGATATCCATCCAAAAGTTTTAAGCGTAGGACAAATATGGAACTTCAATGTTTGAAATTCCGAGTCCAAACATAGTTTACCAAAAAAAAAAAGAATGCAAGGCACATGTACTTAATGATATCGATTCAAAGAATCCCCCCACGCAATTCCAGAATCTTCTGTGGAAAATTTAATTTTCGCTCTTTTACTGTACATGGCTTATAAGCGTATGAAAATATCTAAAGGAAGTGTGATCTGTATAGGACAGATCCCTGAGCTTTCAAATATATATAGTATGGAAGTTGGCTTATGCTTTTGTTGTTTCTATATTTACCTCGTTGCTCTGCCATGTTTACTTCTTTTTTTGGATGTCCAACCAATATTTCCCTTCCATAGAAACTTATGCCTTGAAGTTGATTTTTTTTTGTTTTTGCTTGCCTTGAAATGGATTCTACATGACATGAATGCTTAGTTACTACCCATAACCAGGAATTATTTACTGCCTGCTACTCCCTCCCTAAATGTAAGGGATGCACGTGTCCAAATTCATAGCCAGAATTTCTTACATTTAGGGATGGAGAGGGATGGAGGGAGTACTTGTTTATATTTTGCATGACATGAATACTTAGTTACCAGTTCACTTGTGTGTACATTCTGCATGACATGAACGTTCGGTTATTAGCAGTATTTGATCTTTTTTCCCTTTCGTTGAAATGGATCCCAGTTTACTCTTGACACGCATCACTCAATTATTTGCCTGCTTTCTCTCAGAATTGATTCTTAATTGGCAGAGAATAACACTTTTATGATACAAATGGCTCTTGTGTTCTATTTCATCTAGCAGGATACCCAATCAATACAGGCTAGTGACGTGTTGTTTTTTTCTTTTACAGCAACCGCTCTCTACAATGACTTGTTTGATGAATTCATCTTTGTTAATGTGATGGTTGAAGGCTCTCAAATAAAATTGCAGGAGAAGCATTAGTTTCACATTTGATGTGACAAAGAGTAAATCTTCTTAGTTCATAATAGGAATTATGGGACCATGTCCAGGCTCCAGCTATCCCTGCGGCTTTGCAATTTTATGGTTTTTTAGTGCATCTTTCTTTGATGTTGGAACTTGGAACTAACTGATGGCTCCAAAGTCTGAACAGGTATAAACAGCTATTTTGGTGCAGATATTATGATGCGAAGACTACTTATATTATCACTTGCGTTGATATACGATCTTGTGAGTTGTGACACGTATGTTTTCTATTGTCCTATTCATGACAGGCATATAGGATTTCTAGTGGAATATCCCCATGGAAGTTCCTTTTGGCATGTTCAGATTTGGCGCTCCATCAATCCTCGATGCAAATATGTATCCTTCGTTTGCTCATCAGACTTGGCTATTCTTTTGCACATCAATTATTTTAGTTGATTTGTACAACGAAATTGATGATCGACCAAGCGCTTTCAAGACCATTTTTTAAGGATGCTGATTCTCTTCTGAATAAGTCTATCAACTAGGTGCGCTTAATTTCTGTATTGCTGATGCTGATATACCATTGGATTACGCAATACAAGAAGATGCGTGCATCATGTACTATGAGTCTATGACCCAGTATGTTCCCACTAGCTCTCTTATGTTGATGTTGATGTTTGCATGGCATTTTGGTTCCTTTTTATTTCATCTTCTCAAGTGCCTACTGTTTAGCTGGTGAGAGTTTCTTTAAGCATAGATTTGACGAATGGAAGATGCATGAAGCAAATGTCACATCTGACAAAAGACTTGGCTTCTCGGGTTGAACATATACAAAACCAAGCAACAACAATTTTTTTTTCTGAAGAGCTATCTATCCTGATAATGATAATCTGTATTTTTGTTAGGTTGTCCTTCCAAGTGCGTTGGACCATGGACGACAGCCAACCACGTTGGCGGTACGCTGATCAGATCGGTGCCGTGCCTCCCTGCAAAACCTATGCAAGTAATGCAACCCTTCGTCGGTCACCATCAGTCCCTCTCTTTCTAGAGGACATGCAAATTTATAATTGTAGGAAGTATGTTTTGGCACCATCAAATTTTATTAGGATACAGAGATATAAAACTATATATGTGTTGCATTGACACGAAAAATATATTTTACTCCAGTTAGATGAATAGATTGGTATTACTAAAATTCTGGTATAGAGCATTTTAATTAGTGAAGTTTTTGGTTTGTAAGTTTATCAATTTTTTGTCACCAAGTTTTGATAGGATAGCAAATCAAAGTTGCCTCGTTCTTTTTCTCTTACAAGTTAGTATATATTATTATGGCAACATTTCCCAAGCTCATAAACGATGCGATTTTTGCAAAAAGAAAAAAAATTCTATATATAAATTGCTTAGAATACTCTCTTTAAAACAAAATTTCAACTTTGTAAGTGTTAATTCATTCATTTCTACCCTCAAATATCATAAAAAAAATTTACATATACCTATCATTTTATTCACCCATTCAGCCTTTCAAGCTAGGCCATATGCATCGCCTGTCTATACAATACATGTATCACCCTCTCAAAATCACCATCTGTCGCAGGCGTACGTTTTGGCTTGCATTGGCAGTTTGGCACGCCTGGTTGACCAAACTGCACACCGAGTGATGGCGTCCAGGCTTCGCCACGTACACGGACGGATGATTGAGACGCTGCCGCCGGTTGCCATTGCCGCTGCGCCTCTCTGAGCTGCTGCTGCTGCTGCCGCCGCTGCTGTTCCCACTCCGACAGCGAGGTCTCACCGCCTCACCGGCCGGCAACACACAACAACACAGCGCAATGCGTACGCCGATGGATGCTGGCGGCGCCGGCCGGTGAACAATATGAACGGGTTAATTAAGCCCCCAAAATCCAAGCTAGCAGCAGCAGAAAACACCAAATAAGTTAGCAGTACGTGTTGATGGGCTGCAAATCAAAAGACGTGCCAAAAATTGCGTGCCGACTGTGTTTTCTTGTACTACAAGAGGACTATGGAACGTCCAGGAGAGGGAAGCCATAACAGCTTACTAAAACAAAAACACGGTGTAATTAACAACTGCAGAACGAGGAATGAACTGGATATGACAGGTCTTTTCCTGTTAATAATGGAAGGTGCCTTAATGCAGACATGCAGTGCTGGTTATTGTTGCTAATATATAGTAACTACTTAGCAGTCCCTCTGTTCATGAATACTTGAAAGTCCTTATATACTCCCTGTGATCATTGATATTTGATGGTTTTTACACTAAAATTAGTGTTAAAAGGTCATATATTAATGATCTGGATGGAGTATCAATTTTATTTTTGAGTGAATTACACTTTGGGCCATCTTTTAATGTTGTAGTTTCACATTGGACCACTCCTAGTCTAATTTTTTTTTATTTTGGACTAGCTAACTTTATGTTTGTTACACTTTGGACCACCTCGACTCTCTTCACTAGCCATGTCCATTCTATACTCCGGCAAATGTATGGCCTGCTCATAAGTGGAGGATTTTGCCAGCATGCGATAACTGATGCCCTCAAGGTTGTTGATGTGCTAAAGAAGTGGTTTTGGGTGGTGCAAAGCGAAACAAATGTAAATTTAGCTAGTCCAAAGTGAAACTACAGCAACAAAGAATGGCCCAAAGTGCAATTCACTCTTTATTTTTTCTTAAACAGTTGTTATTTTGCACCCCCTTGATTCAAAATTTTCCATCTGGCCATTCTTCCTACCTATATCATTTGCAGTTAAACAGGATTAGCTATCTATTAACATTAGATAAAAGATCTCAAGATAAAACTGCATAATTAATTCCCTAATGAATTTTTAATGATAAGAATGACAAATACTCCCTTTCTACATAAATATTTGATGATTAAGATAAGATTCGGTTTTTAAAATTCCAACCATCAACAAATTTTCAAATGATTAGTTTTATCAAAACAAATGTAAGTGTATAAGTAGATTTGCCTTAAAAAGTGCTATCTTAACACCATAAACTTATTGTACTACCTTCGTCCCATAAAAATTGAATTTCTAAGGAATTGAGGACAGATTAAGAGGATAGACAAATGACCACAATAACCTTATTTAATGAACACAATACATGCACATATTTCATATATAAACCTGATTAAAAGAAAAATTGAGACAACATATTACCACAGATGAGATGGAAGGAAGGCGGATTACAAGAAAACATATTTTGATGTAATCAGTTTGTTGGATCCCACATTAATAAAAATACAATTTTTATGGGACAAAAGTTCAAAGGTAGAAATTTAATTTTTATGGGATAGAGGTAGTATTACATAAACCTATTTAAGTATAAAATTAATGGTGGGATATTAAAATTTTGACTAGTTCTTAGTTTCTTACCTGGAACGTCAAATACTTATGACAGGAAGGAGTATATGCAGACAAGAGTGTGAGTGCTTATGAAACCGAAATGGAAAGTGCTACTATAATATTATGAACTTATTATGTCATATAAAACTATCCAAGTATGAAGTAAATGGTGGAACATAAAAAATTTGACCAAACCTTACCGAAACGTTAAATTTTCATGACCGGAAGAAGTATCTGTAAACAGAGTAGTCATGAAACCCAAATACGTAGTAGAAAGCATCAGCAGCAGCAACAACCGGAGAGACAGGCACAGCTGATGCTCCGTCCATCTCCGACCGGTCACTCTCCAATTGGATGGATACACAAACACTGCTTGCCTTCCACACCTTGGCTTGCCAACGCCAATGCCATATCTGCAAGATTGATGAGTAGCCAATTATTACTCCTCCCAAAGAAAAATAAGTAGGCAATTACTCACACCTTGAAATGCACCGATGCAACATCGCAATTTGGCATCCATGCAAAAATCAATGCAGTGTGTTGTACCCATGCTTGCTGTTCCTGCTGCCCTGCATCCTGAATCCACACCTGCCTATAAATCTGCACCTCCATAGCTCATTTCTTGCAACAAGCCACAGCCTTCATCAGAGAGAGAAGGAGAGAGAAGTAGAGAGAGATTGCAGTGAGTGAGCTCGAAGGGAGGTGGCCATGGCGGCGGCGGCGGCGAGGGCAACGGCGCGGCTCGGCCTTGCGCTGCTGCTCGCCGTGGTGGGCGTGGTTAGGGCGCAGGACTACGACTTCTTCTTCCTGGTGCTGCAGTGGCCCGGGTCGTATTGCGACACGAAGCAGAGCTGCTGCTACCCACGCTCCGGCAAGCCGGCGGCGGACTTCGGCATCCATGGCCTCTGGCCCAACCGCGACGACGGCAGCTACCCGCAGAACTGCGACCCTGACAGCGAGTTCGACGCCTCCAAGGTACGATCGGTTCATCTGCGTCAGCCATGGTGTCTCTGTTGCCGCTGATGATGCCGTTCTTGGCTTGTTGCTGTCTGTCTGATGAAGCCTCTGGTTTTCTTCTGTTGGAATTCGCTGCGATCATGTTTGGCGTTTTTGTTGTTCTGAAACTTACTGTCTGACTCTTTTGATTTGATGACTTTTTGTTTTCAATTTGAAAGAACGAATTCGACCCGATACTTCCCTAAATAATCCAACCTTTTTTTATTTGATGATCTTTTGTTCGAAAGAACTAACTCAATCCAAGACATCATTGAAAAGATTTTCAATTCAAGATTGATTTCGGAGGAAGCAAGGAAGCTGAAGGAACAGAGGTCATCCTTGCCTTGGTTTCTACTCCACTGCACTTACCTCTTACTTAATTGCTCTTCCAATCAAACAGCAACATCAACATTACCTATTTTCGGTGTGATTTCCTAATCTCCAAATAAATCCCTGTCCTATTTGTCCACCCCCCATAATAATCGATGCTAAAAAACTATTTTTTCTTGTAAAAGAAACTTACAAATGAGAAACTGAATTTCCCCCCACCCCTTATATTTTCTGGTGTAATTTCCTAATCTCCAAATCAGTGCTAAAAAAACTCCTTTTTTTTCCTCAGAAAGAACTCCTTTTCTCTTGTGAGAGACTTAGAAAACATAAATTGAAAATGTTTTTCCCTACTTGTAAAGACTTATCCAAGTGCTATTATGTGTTCTTTTAGTGATTTTCGTACTTGTAAAGAAGATCAATTTCCCCCCAAAAAGAATGTGATTTTTTGCTAACAAAAAGACCTTTTTTCCTAAAAAAAAACTCTCCTTTTCTTGCAAGAGAAAACTTAAGAGCATGTACAATGGTTGTTAATAGTGGTCTCTTAGCGTTGTTAATTAGAAATACTTGTTGACATGGAAAAAGTGAAAGAGGAGAAACAAAATATCGTTCTTATGACTTAACAATGACTCTTAGCCTCTATAATATGAAAACATGGTTGCATGAGGGTAAGAAGATAAAAAAAATAGTAATAAAAGGAATATTTTTTAAGTTAATGGTTAAAGTCTTTATCATCTCAACTATTGTAAAGACATGGTCTTCAAATAATCTTGTATTATCTAGAAGATCATATTTATCTCTACCATTGAACATGCCTTAATTAACAAGCAGAAACTGAAAATGTTTTCCCCCCTATTTGTAAAGATCTATCCAGTTTGATTTACTAATCTCCACATCATTGCTAAAAAGGAACTTTTTCCCCTAAAAATCTGTTTTCCCCCTCTTTATAGAGACTTAAAACAAGATAAATTGAAAATGTTCTTTTCCTTCTTGTAAAAGATGTTCTCCCAGTGTGAATTTTGCCGGTGTAAAAGTAAAACTAAACAGAAATCTGTTCTTGTGGACTCGGCTTCTTCAGGTGAGCGACCTGCTGGGCAGCATGCGGTCGGAGTGGCCGACGCTGGCGTGCCCGAGCAACGACGGCGTCCGCTTCTGGGCGCACGAGTGGGAGAAGCACGGCACCTGCGCCGAGTCCGCCCTCGGCGACGAGCACGGCTACTTCCAGGCGGCGCTCCGCCTCCGGTCGCAGCTCCCGGTGCTCGCCGCGCTGCGTGACGCCGGCGTCCGGCCCGACGGCGGCTACTACACGCTGTCCCAGATCAAGGGCGCCGTCCAGCGCGGCGTCGGCGTCGAGCCGTTCGTGGAGTGCAACCGCGACGAGTCCGGGAACAGCCAGCTCTACCAGCTCTACTTCTGCGTCGACGCCGCCGGCGAACGCTTCGTCGACTGCCCCGTCTCCCCCGGCGGCCGCCCCTGCGGCAACCGGATCGAGTTCCCGGCGTTCTGAGCTTCTCTCTCTCTAACCAGCGTACGACGACGACGAATTGAGGATGATTAATTTAATCCATTTCGGTTCTCCATGTTATTGATTAATTAATCTGGCCGTGGGTTTTTTTTTTCTGTTGTTGCAATAATTAAGAGGATGGCCATGTAATGTTGTTCTTCTACCCCGCATAATTTGAACAAGTTTAGGGGTACATATGAATCAAAGAAAGAAATGAAATTTACGTGAATTTTTAGATCAAAGCAATGTTCATCTATCCTGATCCTGAATTGATGCATATATATACATGAAAAACTCACGGAAAATAAATAGTAACAATCAACTCGTCTCATGCGAGATTCTTGTGTTCTAGAGGAGACCTACGAACATAGGAGAGAAGTCACTGTTTCAAACAGGGCCTAACTCGTTTTTATTTTTCTTGGACAATTGCAAGGACATTGTGTTGCCAAGACGACATGCAATTGTGCCACTGGACGGAACTGATGAGTACAGGGGCAGCAAATTCCATTTCCACGTTTCTGATCCAAGTTAAAGAGATGGAGACGTTTTGGACTCATCACAGCCAGAAACACGCCAAGAGGCAACCAAATTCTAGCGCTCTCTTGATGCTAAACTCCGAATCTACCAAAACATGTTCCAGCTTCCGGCCGTCACTCTCACCAAAACGATGGTTCCAGTTGAAATGTTACATAAGAAAAAAAAAAGAAGCAAATTTTCTCTTTTGCATAAGGTTATTAACCAGTGCCAGTTAAAAATGACAGGAGATGAGGTTGCCCAGAAGATACACATCACAGAAGAACGCTGAAAACGATCAGAGAATTGGTTCGTTTCTTAGCTGAAATGATGGCTCCAGTTGAAATGCCAGAAAGAAAGAAAATTTGATACGAAGTTTATCAACCAATAACAGTGAACGCTGACAGGAAATGAGGATTCCTTCTGAAGCTACAAATCGCAGAAGAATGCTGAAAATGATCAAAGAATTGATTTATTCCTTAGTTTGTCAAGCTACAAACCGACCTCTCAGAAACTGAAGCAAAATTTGTGTTAAAACAGGGCATAGAACAGGCAGCAGTTTGGGCGTTATCGCCCTCACGTATTCGGAAGAAATTAGCAGTGGCAATACAATGCAAACAGTCTGGAACCTCTTCCTACGCGTCGACAAGAGAAAATTCTAGCCTGGAAAACTAAATGGTATCAAGAATCAATTTTCGTTTATTATCTTCCTTGTATTGACTCCATTCTGCTTGCTTCAAACGGATGCCGCGGCTGTCTGCTGTTTGTGGACAAACTCGATGCCCTTCTCGATACTGGCCTTCAATTCAGGCTTCAATGCCTCCAGTGCCTTGGCCTCATACTCGGTCACTCCCTCAAGGTCAGCAGAAATGATGGACTCGACACCGTTCTTTCCGAGCTTAACTCTGGACGCAAAGAACGGCAGCTCGGTTAACTCAGACTGAACAAATGTGCACTCATAAACATCAGGATCACCAGCAAGTGCACGCAGAGATGACTCGACGAATCTGGCAGCAGCATAGGCCATGGAGAGGGTAGCAGAGCCAGCACCAGCTTTTGCTTCCACCACCTCCGTTCCGGCATTCTGTATCCTCTTTGTCAGCTGTTCAGTTTCCTCATCTGTGAAGGTGACAGATGGCCTGGTCTTTGACAGCAGCGGTAGAATTGTGATCCCAGCATGACCACCGACAACTGGGACATCAACGTCAATGAGATTGAGGTTCTTCTTCTGAGCTACAAATGTGTTAGCTCTGACAACATCTAGTGTGGTAACTCCAAAAAGCTTCTTGGGATTGTAGACACCCTTCTGTTTCAGAACCTCAGCAGCAATTGGCACCGTGGAGTTTACTGGGTTGCTGATAATATGGATGAAGGCCTCTGGACAATTGTCTGCAACAGCCTCGACAAGTGACTTGACGATGCTCGCATTGATGTTAAAAAGGTCATCGCGAGTCATGCCTGGCTTCCTTGGGACCCCAGCAGGGATGACAACAACATCCACACCTTTCAAGCAGTTGGCTAGTTCCGATGGCCCAGTGAAGTCCAGAACCTGAGAGGGTGTGTTGCAGTGGCTGAGGTCAGCAGCAACTCCCTTGACATTTGCAATATCATAGAGATGCAGTTCCGACACCAGAGGAGACATCTTAATCAAAAGGCCCAATGGTTGGCCAATACCACCAGCGGCACCGAGCACTGCCACTTTGTACGAAGCCTCAGGAGAAATTTGAGATCCAGACTTTGCCTTTGGTACAATCCTTGGAGCTACAGATGCTCGAATAGATGCATTCCTACCCAGGAATGACGACCCTGATTCAAAGCTAACGGATGATGCTGCCTTTAGGCCACTGTAGCTTGTGAAGCCATGATTCCTTGGCTTTGAGATCAGGCCAGCCTGAGCGCCAACCGAACTGATGGTAACAGCTGATGCCATTTTTAACTGCAGAAATATAGATTTATATTGATGAGATATAATATACAGATTGGCAACATGAAGAAATTTTTATAAATCAGTACACTAATTCATCCAAAACACTGAAAAGTGATACTGAGAGATTAGAATGATCCTTATCTTCCTCGACAAAAAGGAACATTTATCTACTGGAGTAGATTCTACAGTATTTCCAGGCAAATGCGATGGAACAACAGACAACACCCACGAGTATCAGAGCACCAAATCCTTCGGATCTTGAATAATAGTACATCAGCACATGAAAGTCACTTAACAGATAACCGGGCTTTCACTCACAACAGGGATCACTCAACAGAAATAATCATAAGAAACGATGGATCAGGGATAATGGTTACATGGACCATGCAAGGGATTTAATGTCAATATGGGACATCTAAATAAAACAGTCCAGCTAATCAATACTAGCATACACCTGACTTTTAATTGTAAAATCACCTCCTCCTTTATCACTACAGAAAAATGTAACCTAAATAAAAAAAATGGTCTTCCACATCAAATCCTAACTGCATAGTATGCTCTTTCAGACTATTGCACATGATATCGATTAAATATATTTTTTAAATTTTTGAAACCAGATATTGATTGTTAACTCAATACGAAAGCAATGCAACGCAGCAGGCTGCTGCAATTCTTGAACTTGTTCAATAGCACGAGCAAACAAAGAAAAAACTTAAAACTTTCTTGATGATTTAACAGCACACAGTTTCAAGGCATCCAAGCTCAATCTCAACCTTCCCTGAAAATGGTTTCCAAGAAACGTAATACCCTCCATCAGTCCGACCACTCACCGGCGACTTGCTGAATTACAAATTACTATATTATTTTAGCAATAATCCGACAACCTAGTCCCAAACCAAAAATTGTGAGTTCCCCAACACGGAACCCATGAAAACAAGATTTTTTTTTCTTCTCCCTCCCATCTATCAGTACATCCTAGTAACTAATCTGCAATCCACGAGACTAGAGAGTTTCTCATGGGACGAGAAAACTGAAACTCTCAGCAACTCCGCCGCGCCGCAGCCAACAGATCGGTGACCAGAGCAAGCAAACAAACACGCAGCAAAGAACCACACACAGAAAACACGGTTAAACAAGACGAATCGGCGTGGGCGCAAGATCCAGCCACAACCCCAATCTCGCGTCACCAGTCGCCGCCACCACCAAGAATGGCCAAGGGATCCAATCTTGGGAGGGAAAGAAGGAAGAGGAGGAGGGAGATCGACGGGGCTACCTCGAGACGAGCAGATACTGGCTGCGCCTTTGGTTGGTCGAGGTGGGCAGGTGCCTCTTTTTTGGGTCGTAAAAGGGCAGCGGCGTGGGTCGCTCGCTTTTTATGGTGGTGGTCGCTGGAGACGGCGACGGCGGCGGCGGCGTGCGGCCTCGGAAACAACGGAAACAACGGGCTTTGCCTTCGGCGCCTCCTCCGTCCGTCCGTCCCTGCGTGGACCCGGTGTATGGAGTGATCGCTGTGGACTGCCTCACATGAGTGCCACTCTTTTTTTTCACATGGAAAAAGTACAATTTTGTGGTGTTCAACTGTGACCAAACGTGCACGGTTGAATAATGCGTAAGTCTAATCTGAATTGTTCATATCAAAATTGACAACACGACCGTATTTTATGGTTGCGTGTAATTAAAAGTTTGGTTGAGTGTTTATAGATTACTAAGTTAATTGTTAGCTCGTAAGTATGGTTGGTACAATTAGGATATATGGCCCTAACTCATCGTTGATCCCTGCTACTCCTAATTTGAAGGTTTGGGACTAAACCAGGTTTAGGTATGAATTTGGCTTATAAACCAATGAAAAGCAACACTAAATGCTCTAGAGAATTTCACGAAAATTTATATTCTATTTCAGATCATACGATCAAATTACATAGCCACTGAGCTACAACAAGAAACCATAACCATGACATATTTTTTAAAAGCATTATCAAATAATGCTAAAGTTTTCCTTTCTCTAATTCATAAAAAGAATTTGGCACAGAACCCATTGACATATCCAAGGGGTGGTTCCAGTGATTCCGGTATAAAAAAAAACCTAGCCATAGACATATACATTTGTGTATGTAAAAAGAAACTCTTGGGAAAAAAAGAGAAAAACAAACCCTTTTATTGATATATCATGATACACATTTGATCAATTTATATTTCAATTGTATATTGTCTTGTTACATTTATAGGATCTCAAAATATTATATAAGTTGGACCACCAATATCTTAAATCTTGGATTGGAGTTATATTTATGTCGTCACAAATTTGTTTGTTTTGCATTCAGATTTTCTGACCTTTGATGTTGCTTTAAGATCTATATTTTTTTTACTCGCGGACCCGCTCAGGATGTCATTGGTTGCTATCGGGTGAGAGTTTGCAGACCTGTTAAGGTGTGAACAGGCTTGGTTTTGAACAATATATGTTCGTTAGATTGTACTTATATCTACTTACATCAACTTACATATGTAATTTTGGGACTTATATATGTAATTTTGAGAAGTTCCAATGTAAATACATGCTGACTATTTTTTTTATAAAAATATAGCACATATATAAATACTTTCGTCTTGGATACGTTACTGATGGAACCTTCACCCATATCATAACGTTACATATGATTTATGACGGCTTTCATTGAAGCCATAAAATCTCTAAAAGCAAACTCTTTAATAAACATCACAGTACTCCAACAAGACTAAAAAAACCAATAACAAACCTCATCAAAAAAGAGATAGAAAAGCATCCGTCGATCTACGGCACTACAAGAAGTACACAACATATGCATCCAGCTGTGCATCCTTCCTCCTCTCTCTCTCTCCATTAGAAGATGTTTTCAACGAGGGTTAATTCCTACGGCCGGTGCACGGTGGACCGGGTGTTTGGTAGGTAAAGGTATAATACGCGTAGACTGCTGGGATACGGCTGTACTGTACGAGGGCCGCAGTGTCAGAGGGGATACGGAGACGTCGACGTTGGGTTTTTTTTTTCTTTTTTTGATCTTGTCGACGTTGGGTTTTGGTTGGTGGGGATCGTGATTCGTGCACGTCCCTTTCCTCGATATTTTCTGGTGCGCCCCTCTTCTTGGAATGGACGGCTCAGATGTGTTTTCGTTAACCAACGAACCCGTGTAAGACCAGCTTTGCACGGAAAAGGGCCAAAACAAGCCTGCTTGCATGGACCAGAGAGACAGAGATATTTTGTTCCACAACTGACAGGCAGCACAATTGGCCACGTGCGCCTTGTTTACCTTCCTCCTGGTTTCTTTCACCGGCCTTACGATTTTGCCAGCTGCGGCTGCTCTTAAAAATAATCAATGCTGCGTTCGTTTGCGCACCGTACACACGTGATTCATTAGCTCATGATTAATTAAGTATTAACTAATTTTTTTTTGAAAATGGATTAATTTGATTTTTTAAGCAACTTTTGTATAGAAACTTTTTGCAAAAAAATATATCGTTTAGTAGTTTGAAAAGCGTGCGCGTGGGAAAAAACATTGTGCGAGCGGGGAACTTAGCAAACGAACTCAGCTGGTGGTATTGCGCGCTGAACTTAGCTGATTAGTTTTTTCGCAATGGTCCTAAGATTTAGTATGGTCACATGTATTTACGGTTAACTTTTTTTTAAGTGAAAAATTGTAAAAACTATCTCAAAAATCACTTGAAATTTGATATTTCACTTTATAAGTTATTTTTTTTGCAAATGCCAATCTCTCTACTAGGTTTTATTAAAAACAATCATTTCAGACACACGCGCTTAACCGAATTAGCCTGTTATCATTAACGTAGAGCCTCACAAACTCAGCAAGCCGAGTCAATCTTATGCAAGTATTTGTATTAGACTTATTCTTCACGTTTCATTGATTTTTTCTGCATATAGTGAAACTCGGTAGAACAACGTTTAAACTCTCATCAGCAATTCTATTTGTGAAATCTCCAAAGAAACGTTTAAGACTATACTCTTGAAAGTATTTAATTTTGATACAGACCACATTGGCATCTCATAATTTATGAAAACATATTGATTCGGTTAAGCACATGCGTACTAGAGTGATTTTTGCAACAAAACCAAGTAGGAGAATGGGTATTTGCAGTAAAATGACTTATGGGATGAAATATCAAACTTCAAATGACTTCTGAGGTAGTTTTCGCAATTTTTCCTTTAGTAATAGGTGACGCATCTGTTAACTACAAGACATGCATTTTAATGTTAAGATATACTGACCTAGTATTTGGTATTTGGATGTGATCACACTAATGGGTTGTGGTGTGTGTTCAGGAGTAGGTTATACTAATGTTCGTAGGGATTGATGCGTGCTCATGTATAAGAGCGCTCGTGTCTGTATTCTATTCTGTTTAAAATATTGGCAATGTTAATTCGTTTATGGAATTTTTTTCTCAAGATTTGGACATAAAAAAACCTTTACACTTCTAGTGTAAATGTTTGCTAGTATTTTTTTTGGAGGTGAGAAAGGGGTAGGAAGGGTGAGCGTGGGCCACAGTCTGTACAAGCAGCAGCCACAGTGATAGGCCCTGGCCCTTCAAGCAGTTGGGCCATATTTAATTTGGGTCGGAATAAGTTCACCTGACGTCCCTCAACTTTTCTCTAGTCTATCTGAGATCCCCTATCCACAATATCAGAAATCTCTACCTATTAACTATCACAAACCATTCAAAACAGGTCTCATAGCAGTATGGATCTCTAGCTTCGCTGACGTGGCATCCTAGTTAGCAAAAAAAAATTATGAGGCCCACATATAAGTGAGAAGAAAAAATTGTGGGACCTACATCTTTTCTTTCTTCTCTTCTCTTCTCTTCAATGGAAGAGCGGCGACGGACGAGCGCGGCGGTGGCGGGCTAAGCGGCGGGCAAAGCGGTGGTGGCGGGCAAGCCTGGGAGGAGCGACGGGCGGCAAGCGAGCGCAGCGAGTGGTGGGAGAGGCGGCCGACGAGCTAAGAGGACCGCCGCCGCCGCCTCCAACCAATCGGAGTCGACGCGGCCCATGGAGAAGAGCTCGTCTGGCGACGGGCGAACCTGGGAGGAGCAGCGGGCGGAGCGACGACGACGGGTGAGCGCATCAGGCGACGGGAGAGAGGGGGAGAGGCGGTCGGCGAGCCTGGGAGGATAGCCGCCATCGCCGCCACCTCCAACCAGTCGGAGTCGACGCGGCCCATGGAGAAGAGCTTGCCGCTGTAGTACAGAGTTGAGCCTCAGCGAGCCGCCGCTCCGGCCGTCCTCCCCCATCGACGACCAGCACCATCGCGAGGTGGCCGTCGTTGTCGCCAGCAAGGTGGGGGAAGGCAGAGGAGGGGAAGGGGAAGGATGGTGGCGGCGCTCGGAACGGAGGGGAAGGAGGTGCTCATGTCGATACGGTCGTCGTCGTCGTCATTGCCGGCAAGGTAGAGGGAGGCAGAGGAGGGGAAAGGGAAGGGTGGCAGCGGCGACAGCCATCCCGTAATTCAACGCGGCTCCACCACCGATCGGGCTTCTCTACCGACCACCACTGACATGTGCAATGTCTCCTCGCTGACATGTGGGGTCCACCGTATGCCACGTCAGCGAAACCAGAGAAAAATTGGGTCGATACTGCCTCGGGACCTTTTTTGCACGGTTTGTGATGGTCGAGGGGTAGAGATTTCTGGTATTGTGGATAGGGGACCTCAGACAAACTCGACATAAAGTTGAGAAACGTCAGGTGAACTTATTCCATTTGGGTCTAGAATCTAGATGTAGGGTTACAAGTTCCAACAGTTGATTGTGCTGGTCGCCAAACTTTGCACGCCCAATTTTAAGTTTGTTTTTTCAACACACAATTACGTCTTCTTGTGTCATCATCGGCATGCATGCAAAATACACTATTTTTACAAGCTTCTCTGTAGTAGCACAGTAACAACTTATTGCAGCAAGTAGCAAACCATCTCCACTATCATGGGTGGATCTAACATAAGAGCGATGGTGTCTTAAGCTTACACTACTGACGCGAGAACTATAAAAACCCTCACTAATTTTTTTTGCTATATGTAAATGAAAAAAGGGCTATAACTTTATCTAATTTGTTCAGACCCATATTATTTTTTACTAGATCCGTCCCTGTCCACTATACATAAAAAAATGGCATCGTAGCATTTTTATACTTTAGTGGTTCATCTAGAACGTACATTCTGATGGAGTGATGGTGAAGATCTTAGGGTGCGGTCTAACCCGCTTATTAATTATTTGTGGATTGCAAATTGCAATAGCAGTTTTATATGGATTATTTATACCATGCTTTTAAAAATGCAATCACATGACTATTGCTTAGATGTCCTTTTCAAATCTACTTTTACTTTATAATATTCACTATTAATTCATCTATAAGCAATCATGCCTAATATGTCCAATCATTTGGTTAGACCACGTACTGCGTTCCTCTGCTGAGCACCCAAATCCATGCACTTGCACATTCCTAACCTCTTAATATGAATAAACTAGTTATAGAACATTCTGAAGAGCAATTGATAATAGTATAACACATTAGGAATCTTCTAATATCTCACATAATCCGTACTAGAATTTAAACAGGGCACGTGTTTCAATACATCTCTATACACTAACAAAATGACCCTGATAAAGAACGTTCTCGTATGTGTTGGCTGATTCATGTAAAACTAGCACATATGAGAGGCTTTTCTCGCTTTCCCAGCCTCTCATCTCGCTCTCCCAAGTGATGAGCCATTTGTTTTAAAAAAACCGATACTCATACGTAAAATATAAGTGCTGGATTTTAGGGATGAAGCTGAGCCAACACCAGCAAAGCCCACTTGGTTTTTTTTATCTCCACCCCTAGCGCGCGCTCGTGCTCACGCGTGTGCGCTCTCTCTCTCTCTCCTTACTCAGACCTCCCTTTTGCTACCAACCTCTCACCCTCTTCCTAGCTCTCCTCATCGCTGTCGCAATGCATCGTCATCTCCGTAGCCGCCAGTCCTTCTCCTCGTTGTGGCACCTCCTCTACTCCTCTACCGCCGCCGGTCATCCTCCTCGCTACAACATCTCATCATCACCACTGCTACTATCGATCCTTCTCATCGTCCATGGTGGCTTCTCCTCTCCTCCTCCTCCGTTGCCACCGGTCCTTCATCTCGCTCGCAATGTCGTGGTCTTTTTTGGCTCTCCCTCTCCTCATCCTCTCTTTGGGAGACTAGCAGATAAAGTAGTAGGTGGCAACGACCATCTAGAGGTCGAGGATCGCCAGATCCGTCCGCTTGGAGCTCATCAGCCGCTAGATCTGGCCACCATGAGTTTAGGGTTGGCCGGATCTAGCCGATGTAGTCAGTTCGACGGTGACAACCCACTTCACCAACGTGGTGGTGGTTCTCTCCCCCTTCACGATTGCGCCCAGGCTTCAGCTTCTTCTCCCATCCTGTGATTTTGTGAATGTTAACTTTGTAGGGATTAAGAGAAACATGTCTCTGTGAATGTTTTTGTGATTTGGCTCGAATAGATGTTGGTTTTTCTTATTGCAATATTGGAGATTCTTGATTCTATGGGGATTGGGAAGAGGGGGGGAGGGGGGGAATTGGCTCGAGCAGGTTTTTTTTATTCGTCTCCGTACCCGATCGATGCGGTTGTCAATCCGACACCAATAAGCTTTTCTCATTGTGCCAGGAGTAAAGAGTAGGTTTCTAAATCCAGTACTCATGTTGTTTTTGGGGTCAACACCCTATTAGATTTTTTGTAGTAGTATCTATGAGTTGACCTCTCATGTCTCCTGTTGAAACTAATCTGCCAAACAGGCCAGAATTCAGTATATCCAGAAACTCTCAACAACCAACTTTTATCACATCTAATAAATGACCATTTCCATCACCAAACAGTATCGCAACAGTGTAACACCATGTGCCCATGTCTTCTATGGCGCATAGCCCAGACAAGTCGCTAGGTTATGCTGTCCACGATTCAGACTTGGGACCTCAAACCCTGCAGGCTCTAGATACTAGTTCTACATATCATTTGATCTTTTTTTTTTGGAACATATCATTTGATACTTTTTGGACCAATGGCTGAAGGTGCGATGCATCCATGCTCGCCATTTGTGGCTCAAATGGTTAGTGCCTTTTTAACCTCTTTTCGTCTGACAAAATGCCATGCCAGATAGGCAAAGTAATGTTTTTTCATGAACAGGATGGAAGCTATTTTGTACCTTTAGCTTTAGAAGATGATGGAATCAGAAAAGGTAGAGTGGTACAGCTGGAAGGAAATGCGTGCAACACGACGATGCGTTTTATGCATGCAGTGTGTAGCCATTGATAGGTAGGTCCAATCAAGCTGATGTGTATATTACAATTACTTATCGTGAAATTTCAGGTATGTTTTGTAACGGACGATTTCTCAGGGAATTAATAGGAATTGAACCACTTCATGTCGAAATATAGTAAAACTTGTGTGTTCAAAGAAGCCACGAGAACGCAAAAGGAATTGCACATATTGTTTCATTATTTTAGGTAGTCCTCGTCCATAATAATTTTGTGCTATTTCACTAACCTACGTGCACAGGTGGGATCGATGTGTGATAGATGTACTCGACTCAAGTCTCACACGTGATGAAAAAGGTTATAGTGGAAAACAATAGAATCTTAGCTAGATTCTTGTATAGAAATTCCATATTACAACAATGGCCAGCATTGCACTTTGGAAAATCCAATCTCAGCTCCCTGTATGGCTCTCGCCTTACCCCCATATCCATCTGAGAATTTGGATGCATTCTTGTGCACTCATGCCTACGAGAATGGATCCAAAACAAAATTAAAGTTTTCAGACTGCAGGAAAAACAAGCTATCATTTTCTGTGAATGAATCAACAGCAGAAATTTACAAACACCATGCAATCATTCCTCAGCAGCTAGCTTTGAGTCCAAATCGTCCACCTAATTTAATTCCCTGAAAAACAGAGCAGCAAATTCTACTTGGCCACAAAAATCAAAAACAAAGCAACTCCTTCAACCACATTATACTGTTGAAAATCCTAGAGAGACCTAAAACGATAGTTTCTCTTGAAACGGCTTTGTGTTGTATCGTTTTCTTAGATAATGGATTTTCATTAATCCGGTCTCTATATCAACGAAGGATATACACAACCAAAAGGACATAAGAGTACTTAGACTCACACTTTTTCAACAAAGAGAAGAACACACAACCAAAAAAAAAACCTACGACCTTGACACATCCCTACTTCCCGACATCATCTCCTAAAACGGCCAGATTCAGGAGTGGAAGTCGTCTAGTCCTCGCCGCACCTAGTGTGCCGCACTGCGAACCTCTGTTGGTGTCATCTTCATCTGCTTTAGGTAAGTTGATGCCACGCGCCTTCATCCGGCGCTTCTACTTCGCTGGATTCTTAGGGCTCCACCGCCCATAGGACGACCGCCGTCGTCGAGATCCTCCTCCACCTCTCGAACTCCCAGCCTGCCATCGTCCTAGGGCCGTCGCCTCTGCCGAAGTCCTCTGCCGTCACCGCCGATGAAAAATTCTTTCGCCCGGACTCCCAAGCCGTCACCGTCGACGGGATCCACCTCCGCCTGGTCTGCCTCCTCCTTGCCGAGAGCCTTGCACCGGCACTCAAGACACCACTATCCCGGGCCGCTATTGCCTCTAGGGCCACAACCGTCGCTACCGAGGAGGTCTTCCACCCAGACTCCTAAGCCGTCGCCGCCCCGAGGGTCGTCGCTGCATACGAAACCACCTCTGTCGGATCCGCCTTCTCCTTGTCGAAGACTGACCGTTGATGCTTAGGCCGTCGCCGTCCTCCGCCGCCCGAAGGGACGTCGCCGCCGCCGCAGCCTCTTCGCTACCTGCCACCCTCCCGACCACCTCTGCTATCGTCACCAACCCTCGTGGCTAGGTACAGGCCCAGCCGCCTTCAGCCGCCACCGCTAGGCCTCTGCCGCCCAACTCCTCGCCGACTCCTGCGTCACCAGATCTGAGGGTAAAACTCCACACCCGACCCCTCCCTCCTTTCTCCTCTTCATCGCACCACCGGAAGCACGGTCCCTACCGAGGAACAACCCTGCCACCGTCTTCCTCGTAGCCGCTCGACACGCTGACGGCCTACTCAGGCGGCAGCATGGCAGCGAAGAGAGGAGAGTGAAGACGAAGAGACGAGGATAGGCTTATCAGGGGTGGTTTTCATGAGTGTTGTATCATTTTCAGCGTGCAAATCGACGATGACGTCTATAGCAACGACGTCATGCAAAGTGCAAACCACCTGTATCATTCATTGTCCGTTAACGTGACTCACGAGTACTGTACATGCATCCAATCAAACACGTCAAAACCTGTACACATGAACGACAATAACATAACAAAATTAATGGCCCTCACAATATGTACTTATGGTTAATCTCTTGTTATCGTGAGATATAAGTGAGATAGTATCTCTGTCTTAAAATATATAGCTGTTTTTAGTTATACTGAGAAAATAAGTTGTAAGGGATATGATTAGATTGGTGTCGAATGATCTGATTTTAATTTATAGTAGGGTTGTTAAAATCACGATTTTGAATCGGAATAAACAATTCTAAGTAGGATCACAATCTCATGGAATCGTATACATAAAAATGGTAAACTCAGATTCTATCCATATAGAACCGTAGCATCAGATCCCTTAATTAGAATCGTGTAGTCTAAAATCATATAACAGAATCGAGATTTTAATAATTTTTGTTTTACACTTTTTTTATCAAGTAGTTTGAAGTCTCTTTGGTGCAGTCAGGGGAGGAGAGGCAGCGATGGTTCGCTGCAGCATTGAAGGCGAAAATTTCGCCATTTAATTTCTTCTTGTTTTGGTCTTTGGTTGATGACTTGATGCCTCGGTTGGTCATTTTCTCTGTCAGGATTTTGCTTTCTAGAAGTACCACGGAAAATAGCTCCAGTGTGATCAAAACAAAGGACGGGAAAACCTGTCATTTCTCAGCTCACATCTCACCGACAGCATAGGGCCCACACAGTCCACACCATCGTGTTTGGTGAAATTATTGGGCCGCGCAACGGTAATCATCGTCTGATTTCCAACCCAACCTGATTAGCACGTGATCTGATCAAACTACTTGCGCATAGAGACCGCTAGATCTGACATGTCATGTTCATGTTATTCTGTTTTGTATCTACTACTGTCCTCTCCTCTGTTCTTGAAGACCACCTCTCTTCGCCTATATTTTTGTGACCACATCTCTACATTTGATAACATTGTTCTTCAGCTTTGCTAGCTCCAAATTCTGCTATTACGATTACAAATGCGCAGTGTAATCTGAATCAAACAGATTAATTAAGAGTACTTCTCTGTCCCAGAAATCTAGAATTCTACTGTCCCTTTCATGCCAGGGTAAACTAGTAGTCCTTACTACTACTACTAGTGTAAACTGCCTTAGCTCCCTCTGGTCAGAGAACAAATTTGGATCGGATAACAAGTGGAGCAGTAGAAAAAGACATGGATCTCTTGAATGGCAAGCTGAAGGAGAGGAGAAGAAGACAAGCTGCCAACTAACAGCTCCAGTTCACATCTTGTCCTGGACTCCACCATTCGTCGCCGTCTAGACCCTGTTCCCCCTCTGGATCTCTGACAATTTACTGCATGGAGTACTCTTCTACTACTATACAAGTACTTCTCGTGGATCAGCAGGACCAAGCTTGCTTCCAGCTGGATTGCCAATGTTTTCTCCGGTAACGATGGGCGCCGGCGCATATTTTCCTAGTAATAGTTCAATCGCCGGTGCACATTGCTTTTAAGTCTGTCGAGCGTTTACTCTGAATTCACCCCATAACTTCCTTTCGTAAAAAAAAAATCAACTTCTTGGAATGAATCTGAAATTGTTGTTCATATTCATCTGAAGTTGGTTTTTCAAATGATGGTTTTTGATGTGCTATGTGATTAGTGCCCAATTCTCTATCCGCTTTGCTCTAGCCCCAAGGATGATTCGGACAGCCCCATGTCGCTTCACCGCAGCCACACCTCTTCCTTTGCTCCTCCACCTCGCCACCGCCTGACTGGCCGCCAACAAGCCAAGTGGTTGCAAGGACGGTGGTAGGGCCTTTTCTCCTCTCCAATGACGCTACTACGGCTGGGGCACCAAGACGGGATGGGAGATAGAGGTGAGCCGGGTAGCCAAGATCCGGCCCTTCACGGCCGGATTTGGCAAGGTGAAGCCGATGGGGGTGATGCGGTTGAAGGACGAGCCAGCGCATGGTCGCAATGCGTGCCAACGAGGTAGTAGTAAGCATCACATGGGGGTGGCGATGATGTGACAGAGTGCTCACAACGCGCGTACACTCACCCCTATAAACACGCGCACACACTCTATCCTTATGAGCACATCCAAAAGACTGGACCGAATATTTTGAGATTGACGGCACCACGGACGTTTCGCTGTCGACAAATACATCGCCTATCACTGGAAGAATAATTAGTCGTAAATACGAGCATTCATATTAAATCTAAAATTTGAATCTGAGTGAGCTGATTTCATCCTAAGGAACCTAACTAATTAAGCTATGTTTACTTCGTAGTATTTTAATACCTATATGCATTATACTCCTATGTTCCAAATGAGTAATGTTTCTGCAGGTGAATTGGACGTTGTTAGAGTTAATCTTGATGTTTATTTGTTAATCATATTTTGTTGTGTCGTGTTTAGTCGAGTCCATGCATGTAGTTGTGTGAGTCCACAAGTGCTAGAGTATCACTGCATGGTGTGAGATCGAGTCGATCAGGTGCAGTGGATCGGCGCGGCTGCAGGAGTGCACGTTCATGCGGTGATTGGAGTCACACACGTGCATGGGTCAGTGAGCAGGCTTGCGTGAGTGTTTGGCCGGGTCATGCGGCCAGTATGGAGTCCATCGCGTACGTGCGTGCTAATAGGAGTCAAGGGTGTTAGCTGCATGTAGATTTGGTCAGTACGTACATGTAGGGAGAGTGAAGCCGTTGCATGCACGGCTGGTTAGTTGAGTCGGTGGCGTGAGTTCCGGATCGGCGATGTGTGCTGCCCGGCTATTTGAGTCGTTGAGTCTGTACTCTTTCTTGCTAGTGTGTGCGTGTGGTGAATAGAAGTGCAAGTGTTCTTGAGTTCTTCTGTTAGCTTCTTTCTGTAGTGTGTAATCCATCACGAGTGTGTGATCTCGTGAGCTACTTCTTCATCTCAAGTCCTTGTGTGAGCCGTGAGAGTGAGTCTAGACTGAGCTGGGCCAACAGACGTGACGAACAAGCAGGACAAAGACAGAAAAGGACCAACGGATAGAAGAAACACATGAAACAGCCCAATTTTCAAGGCATATTTCCCTGACGTAAAAAGAGCAGTGGCATGGCAGTAGAATCGGTGACCTTAGCTAGCCATGCAGACGCACACAAAATCACACAAGATGAAAGAAACCAAGTGGCTGAGCTTGGTTGGCAACAAGAAAACAAAAGGTCGCGTGCGGCAGTGTCATCGGGTGAGATGGATTGTTCCCCATGTGAAATTTGCAGCGGCTTGCCGGAAAGACAGCGACTCTGTGTGCACGGCCAAGACCCAAAGATGGATGGATCTTCTCATCCGCTGCGTCGCAACCTTGAGGCCTTTTTCATGGCGAAAATGAAGGTGCCAAACTGGACAAATGTGATGAAGAGGAGAGCACATTTACTGCTCCCAAAGAGATACTCCTTTATTTCAAAATATACGATGTCATTAACTTTTCGCATAACATTTGACCATTCGTCTTATTTAAAAAAATATATAAATATTATTTATTTTGCTGTGACTTGTTTTATTAGCAAATAAACTATAATCTTAACTTATAATTTAACATATTTATATTAATTTTTTTAATAAGACGAAAAATAAAACTTTGTGTAAAAAATCAACGACTTCGTACATTTTGAAATAGATATAATATTTTTTTATCACACCAGAGATGTAGGAAAGCTGACGTGGCAGTTTGCCAAACACAGCTGACATGCTAACACTTTATGAACAGTGACGCTATAAGTATCAGGTCACGTCATTGTTAATGGCATTATAACAATATTGGCATTGCCACGACATTTATTGTTGTGGCCAAAAGATTGATTTTTAAAAATAAATTTTGTGAGAGTTTGTTTTTAAAGTTTTAAATCTAAAAAGGTTTTATTTTTTAAAAAAATCACTGCTTGGTGCTTTGTGTGGATATTGAAGCATATGAAATTAATTTTAGCAGTATGACCAATTATAGCAAATAAACATACTATGAGGCATATATAGTTAAAATTCACAAAAAAAATCCTCATGCGCACGCAATTTTTTTTTTTCAAATGAAGGGGGCAAACAACCAGTAATTAATACATTTACACATATATTCTAGCTACAAAAGTACAAGTTTACTTTCTTCTTCTTCAAATGAAATTACAAGGTGCTTAAACAATATTCAATGTGGACAATTCTTGGAATGGGTAAGGAAATTAAGATTCTTATCAAGACCCTAAATTAATTACCTGGTATTTTTACAATCTTCCTTTCCTACATTTGGAATGTTGCTACTTGCTAGGAAATATAGTTGAAACTGAACACATTAGTAAGAAGGCACTTAATTAGTTGTCTGTCAGCCGTCTATTAATTCCTATGTTTCGACGAATATGACAATATGGACAAATTGGTCATATACCTCTAAGATAAAATGAAAGCACTTATTAGGTTCAATATTCCTCAGCCTGGTCTTTCATTTCGATCTAATGAATTGGAACTATCAGATCCAGTGAACTGGAGTACTAATTTTGAATTGAATAATGTTGGACAAGCCCTACAGTACTACTATTAAGGGCCTGTTTGGATCGGACTAATAAGTTTTAGTCCATGTCACATCAAATATCGGTACATTAATTAGAAGTATTAAACGTAGACTAAAAATAAAACTCATTTTATAACCCTGGACTAATTTGCGAGACGAATCTATTGAGCCTAATTAATTCATGATTAGCCTATTTGATGCTACAGTAAACATGTGCTAATTATAGATTAATTAGGCTTAAAAAATTTGCCTCGCGAATTAGCACTCATTTATGTAATTAATTTTATTATTAGTCTATGTTTAATATTCTTAATTAACACCCAAACATCCGATGTGACAGAGACTTAAAAATTAGTCCCTGATCCAAACAGCCCTCTAACTACAGTACATTTGCTACTAGTGAAGGAAATGACCTCACATAAACAACCTTAGGCCCTGTTTGGATAGGACTAAAAATTTTTTAGTCCCTGTCACATCGGATATACGGACACTAATTTGGAGTATTAAACGTAGACTAAAAATAAAACTCATTTCATAACCCTGGACTAATTCGCGAGACGAATCTATTGAGCCTAATTAATCCATGATTAGCCTATGTGATGCTACACTAAACATGTGCTAATTATGGATTAATTAGACTTAATAGGTTCATCTCGTGAATTAGCCTCTAGCTGTGTAATTAGTTTTGTAATTAGCCTATGTTTAATACTCTAAATTAGTGTCCGTATATCCGATGTGATATGGACTAAAAAATAAGTCCCTCTCCCAAACACCCTATTAGTTATTAGTCCCCAATATGAGAAGAAGTGACCTTATAGAAGCAACCAGTAGGCCAGCAGGAAATTAACTAAATCTGGTTTAAAATGAAATTTAATAGTCAACACACATTGAACAATATGCTAAAGTGTAGCAATTCTAGCAGTGATACCCACGGGGTTATTCAGTGGTATATATTTTAATGGAATGAACTTATCTTACCCATGTGCCATGGAGGCAGGGACTACACTAATCTGGAATTTCCTCATAAGTACATATATTAAACTACAGCACCCCAAAAGAATAATCCACTAATAATAGAAATTCAATATGCAATTCGGGATACCCTATTAATTCTGTAAGCAAAAGTCACATGAAAAATCCTCTCTCAATTTTTGATCCGTTCTTCCCCCAAAAAAAAAAAATTTGATCCGTTCTAGTGTTGAAACTACAAGTTTGCTCTGAAGCAAACACTTCAAAATCATGTCTAACCATCGTCATATGGCCTAGAAGTCCCAATGGATATGTTTTTCCTGCGATTCCGTTTTAGGCCAAAGATATTGAAAATTCTACTTACTGGTTATATATATATATATATATATATATATATATATATATATAAAACCAAATGAATTTTTCATGACTTTTACGTTATGAACGGAGTCTCTGAAAACGCGACGGTACGTACCTGTTGACCATGAGTATGATGAATATAAATTAACAGAACGCTTCAAAACCGTGCCAATCATCATACTCATGGTCAACAGGTACGTACCGTCGCGTGACTCCGTTCATAATGTAAAAGTCATGAAAAATTCATTTGGGTTACCAAATCGTTATGACCCGAAACAACAACGCTTACACATTTTCTACCCACAAGAAAACTAAATGTCTCAGTGAGAACAGTTGTAGTCTTGAACATACCATCACCCATGACTTTCTTCTTCTTCTTTTTCTTTCTTGAAAGTAAACATATAAGTCTACACCATGTACTGACCAAATTAAGGGTAAAGCCTCCAGAGTCAATATTTACCCAGTGACAAGCCCATGTGGACATACACCGTATTACATGCTACACTATATACAGATGAAGCTTGAGATGCAAGCACACATCTGACCACATGGCTGGCTTCTGGATGCAGACAAGCACTGGATCTGCTTAGTTCGTTTCTTCTAAAAGAGAAGATAAAATTCCAGATTATCGTGACACACTTTTCAAACTGTTAAACGGTGTGTTTCATGCGAAAATTTTTTATATGAAAGTTGTTCTAAAATATCAAATAAATCCATTTTTCAAGTTTGTAATAATTAAAACTCAATTAATCACACGTTAATGTCACCTCGTTTTACGTGAAACACTTTATCTTCATGTTCAGGAGATTCAAACACTACCTATTCCCACACTCACACACACACACATAACCCCAGTGCCATCTCATCTCATCCCCTCTCACTTCTTTTTCTACACCAATAATACACACCAAGTGGCCCCTAAAACTCTCACCACTCCTTGCCTACTACTACCACAGTACCACTTCACAACTCATCACTCCCCCCCAAATCAATCTCATCTCTCATACATGCCCTTCATTTATTTACATCTATATATACTATGATAATATATGCCCATGAATCTCACCAACCACACACATAGCCAATAACTACCAGACATTAGCTGATTAATCACATTCTAGATCTTGACTAATGACTATGTATATATCTCCACCATTAGTGCCAAAAGACAATTTAGCTTAACCAAGCTGGCCAAGATCAATGTGATTATAGTAACCTCACTACACCACATGCAGCTATAGCAAAAGAGAGTATATGAGTAAAACATGAGGTGATAGCTTCCTCTCCTCTTCTTCCTTGCAGTGTCCCAATCATTTCATATGCTCCTTGTGCCATGTGCCTCCATTCCGACCTATATAATCCTCTCGCCATTGTACTGCCGTTGCTACCTAGTAGCTAGCTAGCTAGCTCGCCATTGGCATCGCCAGCGTGGCACACTATAGCTAGAGCTAGATCCAAATCGGCCGGCGGCGAGCGATGACGTCGTCCGGCGTCGGGGTCGCGGAGGAGGTGGCGAGGCTGTGGGGGGAGCTGCCGGTGCGGGTGGACTGGGCGGCGGTGGCGGCGCAATGGGCGGAGGCGGTGGCGGCCGCGAGGGCGGTGGTGGTGGTGCCCGCCGTGCGGGCGCTGGTCGCCGTGTCGCTCGCCATGACGGTGATGATCCTCGCCGAGAAGCTGTTCGTCGCCGCCGTCTGCCTCACCGTGCGCGCCTTCCGCCTCAAGCCCGACCGCCGCTACAAGTGGCTCCCTATCGGCGCCACTGTCGCCGCCTCCTCCTCCAGCGAGGACGACGAGGAGTCCGGCCTGGTCGCCGACGCCACCGCCGCCGCCGCCGTGTTCCCCATGGTGCTCGTCCAGATCCCCATGTTCAACGAGCGCGAGGTGAGTGACCAATGTCATCATCGGGTCGATTAATTACCGTTTTAGCGGCGGCGACGAGGAATTGAGCACGGTGGAGTAGGTGATTAGTGACGGTGATTAACAACTAATTAAGTTGGTTTAATCGTGGTGATTAACGGTGGTGGATGAAGGTGTACAAGCTGTCGATCGGGGCGGCGTGCTCGCTGGACTGGCCGTCCGACCGCGTCGTCATACAGGTGCTCGACGACTCCACTGACCTCGTTGTAAAGGTAACCAATTAATTCATTCCCCTCTCTTTTTTTTCCCTTCTATTTTCTTGCAATTAACATCCAACCCTACCTTGAATCATTCATAAACAAATACTAAAAACATAAACTATATATAGGCAATGCAAGGAATGCATGTGAAGGCTAGCTACTCTAGGCTTTTAGCTTCCATTTCTGTTCTTATTAGTTGTTAACATTTGTGCATGGCGCGCCGGCAAGTCGTTGTCGCCGAGCTTGCTGTTTGCACATATATAGCTCCCCGTTTCTACCCGTTGTCGCTTCTCGTCTCCCCGTGCCACGCTGGCGCTCGCCGGCTGCCGACCTGGCCGTCCGCGACCACGGCGCCGGCGGCGGTCAAACTGTTAAATTCACCGGGTCACCACCTCCCCCTGCCACGTAGGCGATGCAGCGGCGCGGTGGCTGACAGGTGGGCCCGTCTAGCCATCATGGCTACGGGAGGCCGAGACGAGATGATGAGATGGCGGGTGTACGGTGGGTGAGGTGGTATAGTGGCGCGGCGTGCGGATGAGTCAGCGAGCGATTCGAGTGTTCTGACAAGGTGGGGGCCAGTTATGTTGCCAGGGTGGCAGGCCATCCCGGGTGGTGGGGCCCATTAGCAGTAGCAGGAGTGCATTGCATTGCATGTGCCGATACATCAGAGGGGTTCAGAATATTGTCTCTGAGACCGATCGATCCATCGATCGAACTGAAAAACAAAAATAATTAGAGAGGAGAAAAACAAAAGAAAAAAAATGAATGAACACTGTAGCTTCACACGACAACGGGTAGTGATGCCCGTGTGTGGTAGGGGTAGGGGTAGAATAGAATTCTGCGCGCGAGTCTTCGTCGTTAGCATCCATCCACACAAACCAATCAATCGATCGATCGCCATCGATTCGAATCCATGCCCATCGCTGCAGCTGATGCCTCGTCCTGGTTTTGTCGGCCGGCCGCCGTGAAGCACGCCGCGCCGCACGGTGATCCGCCCTCGCCGCCGCGCCGGGCCCAGCCGGCCGGAGTAAACCGTCACTTTAACTTCTGCAAGAACGCGGTATCGAAATTAACAATGCCAAGGTGTGCGTGCATCTGGCAGCACACATACAGGTAATTAGAAGTGGATAAAAAAATATTTAAGATTAAATTTGATCATAAAACACGTTCAGATTTGTAGTTAAAAGTTAATTTTTTTTAAAGATCGTGTAAGTACGTATTGCCAATGCATGCGGCTGTGGTTGCTGATACGCGGAACAACTTATGATGATGATGCGTCAGGCAGGTTGCTGCGTGCCAATCAAGGTCCTGTTCTCTGTGGTCCGGGCCCAGTCTGTCAGTTACTCACTGACCGCAACGGTTTTTCTTAAAAAAAACATACCTTTTAAAACGAAAATGATAGACGTAGGGCGAGCTTAAGTAAAGCAGCTTTACACTTCATCAAAGAAGAGTGTTCATTGTCGCTGGTGAGCTAAGAGCATTAACAATATAAAAATTAGAAGGGGTACTAAAATTTTTTTTTATTATAGCAAAGACTTTATACATTACAAACATATGTCTTAAGCATCAAACAAAACAAAAAGACTTTTTCCTTGAGACCATACACCTTAAATAAAAAAAGTTTTTTTTACAAGTACGACAGAAATACATCTTAAAACTCATGGATATGAGTTCCATTATAAAGTTAGATGTGTCCTATACATTATAGAAATATCTCTATTGCCTTATACATTATAGATTACAGATGAAATTCATCTTAATTTTTATGCAGTATTATACATTGTTTAAAAGCTTAGCAGGAACAAGCATTTGTTAATTCCTGTCTCCACCAATGGCCTCACGAAGTCATGATCCGCATGCCACCATTGTTTAATTAACCGCACAAAGATACTACCAGTAGCAAACTAGCAATTGTATTAGTACAGTAGATTAGAGAAGAGCAGAGCAGAGATCTATAGTCGTGGAGGAGGCTGGAGCCATGTGAGCAAACGTGCGAGTGTTCCTTTTTTTTGTGCAAACGTTGGAGAGATTGACCCCCGTTATAATTGGCTTAGCTGGTCAGGAGCCTTTTGCCTGAAATCCTGTACTGTAATTTGGTGGTGGCCATTGGAGTCTTCTTCCGTAATCGCTTTGCTTAGTTGGTCCTCGTCTCGTTTAATAACATTTCTATCTCTCTTTGTTTCTATTAGTACCTTTCGTCAACGCTCCATAGTCCACGCCACCTACTCCACCCACGTGATATTTACTCTCTTTGTTTTATATTATAAATCGTTTTAATTTTTTTAGTTAAATCTTTTTAAGTTTAGTTAAGTCTATAGAAAAATATAATAATATTTTTAACTCAAAACAAACATATTATAAAAATGTATTTAACGATACATTTAATTAAACTAATTTGGTCTTATAAATATTACTAAATCTAAAAAAAAGTCAAAACGATTTATAATACGAAACCGAAAAGGTACATCTCATCAAAATTACTTTAGATCACCGCGTCAACCATATCCACTTGATAAAAGGACGAAATTACAGACGGGCAGGGTCGAAGGTACAGGCCAGGTCTTCTTTGGAAGTAAGGAAATTCGAACAGATTTTACTGGAATTGAACTATCCCTTTGGAATTCTGCGAGCTGTATGCTCACAGATACCTGCATTCTGAACATCTTACCTGTACTACGGCCTGAACTGAACATATACATATACTGATTTATGAATGCTCCTACTACGTTGCAAATGCCAATCATGGAGGGCATCTACGGCTTTCCCTGTGAGATCCGGAAGCCCACTGTAACCCACCCGTGCCATCCTGGATTCTCTCCCATTACTACACCACAGCTACTCACGCCAAGCTCGTGAGCTCCATCCTTGCTGTTGCAGTTTTTATTTTTTGAACAGTGGATATGAGTACTCCATGAAGAAAGTAGTAATAATGTTACTATATGGTAAGCTCCAGTGCCAAGTGCCAACCTGCCACTGCTAGATCTCCAATCTCGTTATTTTGCTTATACTTATACTAAAATTTGAATTTTAAAATTAAAATTTAAAGTTGATTTTGTAGGTTTTCATCTTAGTATATTTTATAACATTTGTTTTCGTGTCGCTAAAAACATTTATATAAATTTTTTATCTATAAATTATTTTTTATCTGTTAACAAGCGATACGAATAAGCATAAAGATAAACCGAACTACGGCCGCTCACATGGACGAAGGAAACTGCTATCCTGGTCAGGGAGTAGCAACTGATTTTTTTTTTATGAGATGCTTCACCTTCACTGCTTGTCCGCATCGATTAAATGCTCTCGCCGTGGAACCAACGAACCTATCTTGTTCTTGATGCTGACATGGAATTATCTTGTTTTGAGAGAGAGGGATGGTCTGAACGCCTGATGGATGGAATCTCGATGTTGAGTGGACATGAATGAATGATGGAATCTTACTGGAATTTGTTGGAAATTAGTTCAGTTCTAGTTAAATTCACATCAAATTCACCCCATTTTAAAAGAAAACCTAAAGCTCTTAATTTGTGAAAGAAAAAAAAATAGTACAGAGGAAATTCGGGTGTTCTAGATGGGCCTTAGTGGGTTCTCATGGGTTTTGTGGATTCGTCGCCTTTGGGCCGTTCCCTGCATTTCTGTATACTGGGCCTAGATTTAGGACGTCACAGATGAGGTCATCTCCTACACAAAACTCCGGCGAGCTCTGTGCCGGGAAGGGGCGGA
This sequence comes from Oryza officinalis, assembly GCA_008326285.1. Classification (NCBI taxonomy): domain Eukaryota; kingdom Viridiplantae; phylum Streptophyta; class Magnoliopsida; order Poales; family Poaceae; genus Oryza; species Oryza officinalis. The sequence continues at coordinate 28,132,091 of BDMV01000008.1, forward strand.
GATGGCGGCGGCGGAGGAGGAAGCGGCAGTGATGCGAGAGAGGCGGTGGCGGGGGATATCTTCATGGAGGAATGCGCCCTCTCGGCGTCTCGTGGGTCGGAGGTATCGCAGATTTGCTTTGCAGGGATTAGGTTTTGCCTTATGCTGTTTGGTACGATTTGGTAGTAGTTGGTAATGAGACAGATTCGTTCTCTTTTTAGAGGAAAAGGTTATATATTTTAGGAATATAATGTAATTGGGCTACATTTGTGCAATTTTTCTGTTGGTATGACTGATTGTGATTGCTGATTAATCTGGCAAATTCAATTTTTAGGATAACTCCAGCAGAATTATAAGATCTAAGTTTGGTAATTAGAGGAAGGGAAAATAGATTCGCCAGTTGAATGGTGGTAGTGCAAAGTCCAGTTTAAAGTTCAGAATGCTCGCATTGAGACTAGCTTGATCATTCTATCGGTGAACAGTTGAACACATCCCCCATTGTTTTCCATTTCGGTTTTCAGGACTTGGTGGAGAAGGAGTGCCAGAAATGGCAGGGCAAAGGTGTGAACATCAAGTATGAGGTCAGAGGGAACCGGAAGGGGTACAAAGCTGGCGCGCTCAAGGAAGGGTTGAAGCACGACTACGTGAAAGAGTGCGAGTACATTGCCATGTTCGATGCCGACTTCCAGCCTGAGTCTGATTTCCTCCTGAGGACCATTCCGTTCCTCGTGCACAACTCGGAGATCGCCCTTGTTCAGACTCGCTGGAAATTTGGTTAGTAGTCAGTGCATCTGCATTATTTTTGCTGTGCTTACTATAGTTTAGCAAATAACAATGATGTTGTGTGATAGCTTAATTTATTTTTCTTTTTGCGGGCTGTGATAGCTTAATCTGATCTGACTATCTTCATGTTGTGTATGCAGTTAATGCTAATGAGTGCCTGTTGACAAGGTTCCAAGAAATGTCATTGGACTACCACTTTAAGTATGAACAAGAGGCTGGGTCTTCGGTGTACTCGTTTTTTGGCTTCAATGGTACAGCCTTTTGATCATGTATATACTAGTTAGAAGCTTGTCCATTTCCTGTAGATGAGAAATAGTATGCATCATACACATTCTAATATTATTCAAGACAAATTAATGTGTGTTTCCATTCATTGACTACAGCTTTTGCTTTAGTTACAAGAAGCACTCGACAAACTCTATACAATTTTAATTGTAAAATTAGCTTTTAGACCTCATTTTTATGCGACAATTTGGTAACCACAAACCATGATAAATTTGCATTCTAGAGTTCAAATAAGAAAAAAATATCAATACATGGAAGACCAATGTGAAATACTAAAGAACTTCATGGAGCACTTGGTAAAAAATTGAGTGCGGAATTGGAGCCTTGGTGGGGTTGTAGATTCACTGTCACCACCATTGCGTTCTTTAAAAGTACAGATAGATCATCCAAACATCCAGATTAGCACATTATTTAGTAACTGTTGGGCTTAAAAAATAATGTTTTCACCTTTCAGGGACTGCTGGTGTCTGGAGAATTGCAGCAATTGACGATGCTGGGGGCTGGAAGGACCGGACAACTGTGGAAGACATGGACCTTGCAGTTCGTGCAACATTGCAGGGATGGAAATTCGTTTATGTTGGTGATGTCAAAGTATGCCAATGCTCCTTTACTTGCTTATTGGAAATTAGGTATCTTGACAATCAACAGACATAATGATCCACAAAATGCTATGATGTTTTGTGGTTAGGTCAAGAGCGAGCTACCAAGCACATTCAAGGCATACCGGTTTCAGCAGCACAGATGGTCATGTGGACCGGCAAATCTGTTCAAGAAAATGATGGTAGAGATTTTAGAAAACAAGGTTTGTGTTTTGACTAGGCTATCTACTACCTTTGGTAAATGGATCACATCTTCTTATTGGCTTACATGCTTACCCTTTTTCCGTGTGTAGAAAGTGTCGTTTTGGAATAAAATCCACCTCTGGTACGATTTCTTCTTTGTTGGGAAGATTGCTGCTCACACAGTGACATTCATCTACTACTGCTTTGTGATCCCGGTGTCGGTTTGGTTGCCTGAAATTGAAATTCCTCTCTGGGGGGTTGTCTATGTTCCTACAGTCATCACCCTCTGCAAGGCTGTTGGAACACCCAGGTAACTAGCATCCCAATATTCAAGTTTCAGAATAACAGTGCTAATGTTGCTTTCCGTTAACACCGGATTTTTTCTATGTTTCAGTTCATTTCATCTTGTGATCCTCTGGGTCCTATTCGAGAATGTCATGTCATTGCACCGTATAAAGGCGGCAGTAACTGGTATTTTAGAGGCTGGCCGAGTCAATGAGTGGGTTGTCACCGAGAAGTTGGGAGACGCCAACAAGACAAAGCCAGACACCAATGGATCAGATACTGTGAAAGTGATTGACGTGGAGCTAACAACGCCTCTAATACCAAAGCTCAAGAAGAGGCGAACGCGATTCTGGGACAAGTAAGCAAAGTTTATTTTCAGAACATTCATAGTTAATACGATATTATACAGTTGAAGTACTAAGGGTGAGTTTTTTACCCTACTTTTCCAACTCATATCTCTTTTTTTCCGCGCGCACGCTTTTCAAACTGCTAAACGATGTGTTTTTTGCAAAAAGTTTCTATACGAAAGTTGCTTTAAAAAATCATATTAATCCATTTTTCAAAAAAAATTAGTAAATACTTAATTAATCATATGCTAATGAGTCGCTCCGTTTTTCGTGCGAAGAGAATTTTTTTCCAACTATTCCAAACGAACACACCCTAAATACAGTTCTTTACCAACCCATGAGAATGCACATACTTCAAAGGAGATAAACGCTCTTTTTTTTTTGCTAATGTTGATACATGTCTTCTTTATATCAGGTACCACTATTCAGAAATTTTTGTTGGAATCTGCATAATTCTGTCTGGTTTCTACGATGTGCTTTATGCAAAGAAGGGATACTACATATTCCTCTTCATTCAAGGCCTAGCTTTCCTCATTGTCGGTTTTGATTATATCGGCGTGTGCCCTCCTTGAGCAGAATAAGTAGTCATTGATGGAAATGACATGCAGAATTATGAGAAATCATGTGCAAATGAAGCCACTCTCCTGCACATATCAAGTTCGGAACAAAATTCAACATGGATCATTCTTCTCATCAGTCTTGGTCAGATTTAATCCAATCATTCTTTGCTGCCAAAAAGGGCATGGAAATAACACCGTCATTCTTTCAATAATAACAGTATTTACTGAAGCATCATGATAAAAAGGAGTAGCGCAACAGCATTCGATTCAGATCCTGTAAAAAAGCTGGAATAACAGAGTTGTAAATGAAATAGCATGCTCTGCCAATTACTATAGACTCCAAATTAATTAGCCTACCAATTTTTGTCCATGTACTGACGTAGTTTATTCAGGCTGCAATACATGGCCCTCAGTCTATCTGGTGTAGGCTAAAACTTGTAAATGTACATTGTTTCTGAACACGGATAATTCTGTCAAAAAATTCAGACAGATCTTGAAATGAATAAAGTATAGAATGTAAGCATTGGCTCTGAAGTCTTATCTGATCTTTCACCTGAGGCGGCAGGGCTCCTAAGTTTGCGCTTGTGGTTTATGTGGGTAATGTGCATGCAATTGTACTTTGTAAGGAAAACTTAGAATGTTCTTAATTTTGTCTAATACAATGACATGAATGAGCTCCTAATCTTGGACCAAAGTGAGTTCCTTCCTATCTTGGACGAGCAATCGACGCATGGATTTGTGTCATGCTCCCTTTGTTCCAAAATATAAGGAATTTTGGTTGGATGTAACACATCCTAGTACGACGAACCCTTATATTTTAAGAGGGAGGGAGTAATAACTAGGACACGACTTTTATATACTTCTAGTTTACTAGCTGTCCAAAAGGTAAGATTGAGCGAAGAACACGAAAAAGAAAACCTAAATTAAGTTCTATATAAAATCCAAATTTTGTTTGTGACTTCGTTTTCGTTTTCAAACATACAGGCATGTTATGGGCATAAGCCCAACAAGGCCCATTGTGTACGCTATACCGCAAAGTCTACTGTAAGTCATAGGCCCAGAAGCCCAATTAGTCCCATTCGGCCCAACAGAATCTCGTTCCCAGAACTGCGCCGCCGCCGCCGAGCGGATCACCGTGCTCGCCGCCGGCGCCTTCCGTCCGTCCCCCGATTCCCCCTCCCGCGACCCCGGCGGCTCGCCCTTGTCCCAGCCCCAATCCCAAGCCTGACGTAAGCTCGTCGACGCCGGCGAGTGCTGCGGCGGAGTCCACGGGCGATTGCGGAGGCCGGCGGATGGGAGGAGGACGGGGCCGTGGAAGAGGTGGTGGATTCGGCCCGGCAGTGTCGGCATCGGAGGAGGGGAGATTCTAGCTTGCCAATGCAGGTAACTTTTCAAGGTAGATTGCTTCCAGTTGGGCGGAATCCCCGTGCTTGTAAGTTTGCATCTGCCATGGTTAATGCGGGGAATTTTACTGCATAGGATCTCAATTGCTGAAAATGATGGGGACGCACTACGCAGATGAGGCAATTAACCTGAGTTCCTGATATTCCAATTAGAAATCGAGAGTCAAATTCGCTTTCGCTTCAAATTATGGGTCAAAAAACCGTATTAATCGGTCACTGAGCCTTGATTTTGCGTTGCCTGAACTTGCCTGCTCTTTCATGCTGCAGAAGGTGCCGATCTAGAGGAAACATTTTCACGTGAACTACCATTTCTATCTGGTGCTGAGGAAGTGAGGATTATCCTGCACGCAGTCACCTTCTTTGTGGTGGATTACTCTTTTCAATGCACACCAAAGGTAAGGAATTGCTGAGCAACATTGCTTTCCGACAGTTATTCTTTCACATTCGTACAGTTTAGGCGATGCTTGGTGATTAGTACTTCCCTTTCGTGGAAGCTCGCCATGCGCTTTTCAGTTAAAAATTTGTTGTGAATCCAACATGGGGGGGGGGGGGGGGGGGTGGATGACATCCTTTTCTTTGGTCAAGGAATGTTGGGAGTACAGTAATTTGCGTGCTATTTTCCCTTGGCATCAACATTTCATTGTTCACACGTTAAGCCAACATATTCTTGAGTGGGTTTCCTATATGGCAAGACATACCACATGATTTCCTCTTGTCAATCAATGACAATGCTGAATGATATTGTTCATCGTCCACCTTGTAGGTCCTTTTTTAAAATTATTTATTCTTATATATGTTCTGGGTGTTGTTTGAGAATGTCATGTCCTAGCATCGTTGTGAAGCTGTCTTCGTTGGCCTCTTCCAAGCAGGAAGGGTCAACGAGTGGGCTGCCTTGGCTAAACTGGGAGATAAGATTTGCTCAAGACAAAAAACCTGATATTGGCATCTCTAAGAAGTTTTAGTTCGATGCCTGCAAGTGCTTATTAATATTTCATATCTGTTATCTCTTGTCACGTGAATACTTTGTTGGATATATATGAAGGTCAAAGCTATAGGAATCAAGACCATATGTGCCTGTCTGACAGATTAACCTGTTGACACACTGGCCTTCACACTGAAGCCAAATGCTACAAGTAGTGTTGCAGATCATTGTGCACATACACACAAAGCTTACATCTCTCAAAATTAGGTGTAACGAATCCATTAACCAATTAAGGCAAGTGCAGGATTCATATAATGCATTTTATTGGAAACCTCACATCCAATGAGGGTGGTGTTTCTTATCCACCAAAAATTTACTAAAATTTCATATTCCAAAAGGGGTTTAAAATTCTTGTCTTCATACTCATTTGTTTATAAAAATAATTTGAAAGAAAGGCCATCGTTTGTGAATGGAGTAAGACAGTGACTGGCTCATCCTGAAAATACCAGAAAATAAATGTCTGAAATGTATCAGATGTTATTTAGGACTGGCAATAGCACAAAGAGAGTGTTATTAATAGGCTTTTCTGTTATTTTCCAGGTTCATCATCTTAGAAATTTTGGTGAGCTCTACCTGCCAGGGGATATTCTCTCTGTCTGGAAAGAATAAACAGGAGGTAGGTCAGGTACGCCTTGAGAGACAAACTAGACATTGTTGTGATATACTTCCTTAAAATCACATGAAAATGTATATGATAGTAAAGAAAAACTGAATGCGAATGTGGGCACTGTTTAATCACCCCTGTTAATAAGACTGTTATTTTCTTCACTGGTACTCTTGCTACGACTATGCATACACGAAAACTAATACTGTTTCATTTACTCATACCCTAAGTATGGATTTTGCTTACATATGTTGGAGCAATCATCCTAGCTACTACTAGCCAGGGGGATCAGCCTAGGCTCCTATCTCTTAACATGTTTCTTTCTCATTCATACCATGGTGCCAGTCAAACTTCAACAATGTGGAAGACAAATAACAGTTGCCCAAATTGAGCTTCCCATCTGGCATGAAGAATTGTTGAATTTGAGCCCTTCTTTTTTTTAAAAAAAAAGACGTGTGGCTAGTGTTCTCAAACCACTAACTTCATCTGGAGTTGATGAAGGAGCAGACAAAGACATACATAATCTTCAGAAACACAAGGAATGTGCTGTATCTTCGTTAGGAAGTCAAAGAATAGTTTTAGCAAGTTGCTGCCTTTCAGGTTGTATCTTTAGATTGCACACCAGTGTTCTCTTATTAGCATCTTTTTTTTTGAAACAATCATTAATATCAGTCTTTCTAGAAAATGGAAAATGTAATTGCCTGGCAACTTTTGAAAAATGAAGATTCTTTTGTGTGGCATTTCAGATTTTATTCTGCTCATGCAAATCTATGATGAAGTCACTTAAGTGATATGCTTTTCTCACTGCAAACTAATTTATTTACTGCTCTTGTTACTAACGTATTAATTTCCAATCACTGTAACTAAACTTTGATCCACACTGAGCTCAGTTGTGAAAAATCGACCTTGCCCATTAAATTACACTGCAAACCAATTCCATCTTTCATGGCAATCCCATTGGTCCCTAAAGCATCATTCACTGGCTGCATAACCCACACTCCTACAGTTCTATATATTCTTGCACCTCAAGCATGCCACATGCACCTGCAGCTGGGCCAGCCACCAATTCGAATTCCACTTTTTTTTACAGGTACGTGAAACACAAGAACCAGATGCATGCACATATATATATATATATATATATATATATATATTAAAATAAATATATATCATCATAGAAAGAGGAGTAGCAGCAGCAGTTGCTGGTGCAGTAGCAGGCAGATATTGCTCAAAAGCCTGGTTGCTTGGCCCCAGCCTTGAAGGCCACCCCACCAATCATCCACTGCAGCACATCATCACAGATGCTTCTGCTGCTTCTCTTCCTCCTCTGCCTCTACCTGTTCAGATCAATCTCTGATGAGCTTCCATCCTCTGCTCCTGCATATTCTTCTTCTTCTTCTTCATCTTCTTGCTGCTCTGCCTGGTTGTGCCTTTGCAGGAAGTTGAAGGCCCTCTTGCCCTGTACCGGCTGCTCGACGGTGCAATCGCTGGTGTAGAGCCGCTTGGACCCAGCGGCCTTGCTCTCGGCCTCCGATGACGACGTCGTCACGCAGCTGTCGGTTGCGGCGGATTGGCGGTGGCGCCGTGGAGGGGAGGAGGAGGACATGCACTCGATCTCCACGGCGGAAGCGAGCTCCGAGAGCTCCGCCGTGGCGGTCTCCGGCGAGCTTGCCAGGCTATGGTCGGCCAGGACTTGCTGCGCCCTGCGTAGCACTGACTGCAGGTATCTCCCCTGTGCCTCCATCCTCAGCTGCAGATGCCTCTGAACCTGCCATGGATTGATCAAAAGTTGCTTGATCACTGATCAGCTAGGCGACGACGAGATGACAATTGACTACAATCTGGACGAACTCTGAACATTTTTGTTTTTACCTCAATCTGCTCCTGCAGCTTCCTCTGGACTTCCTTCTGCATCTGCACCATGCTCCTGGATGAATCACGGAGAGCTTCTTTAGCATCATCGCCACCGCTGTCGCCGTCGTAAGCAATGGCATGTGACTCGTCAGCTGCGTTATCGCCGTCGTGGTCGGCTGGTTGGCGCTCCGACGAGGATGACCGGTCGTTCAGGCCTCCTCCATTGCCGCCGCGGCTTACCGCCTGCCGGTACTTCTGCAGCAGCGGCAGAGAACTTTACAGTGTCAGAAACCAGAACCGATGCAGAGTTCGCGAGAAGCTGATCGGCTGCCGGAGCTCGTCACCGGCGGCGTGACGCACGCACGCACGCACCTGGAGGTGGCTCTTGAGGTGGTACAAGGTGAGCCCCGGCACGGCCATGGCTCTCAGCACGGACTTGGGCGTGGCCCCTGCAATGGCGCCAAGAAACAAAGGCGATCAGCCATGGCCATGATCAGAGGAGGAAAAAACAAGAAGGCGGAGGGGGCTTACTGTCCGCGCCACCGAGCTCCGCCACAGCGAGGACGAACCGCTCGTGCAGCTGCCCGGTCCACCTGAGCCTTGTCCGGGCAGCAGCGGCCTCACCGGCGTACTGCTGCTGCGACGACATTTCCAGCGAGCCACCACTGCCCACCCCGGTGCGCGGTATCTCTTCAGGATCGGCGGCCTCTCCAGCATCAGAAGCCTCTGCCGGCGACCGATCACCACCACCGGAGCCGACGACGACGACGACGAAACAAATTCTTCACACACGATCGCAAGCGATGCTGCTGCTTCCTCCCAGTAGCCGTGTGGCTGGGTGGGTTCTTATAGTGGCCGCAGCTTGGGGTTGAGCTAGGTAAGCTAAGCTCAGTTGGTTCCTTTTCTTGGACTCCACTACTCAGATATATTCCTCCTCCTGCTCGTCTTCCTCCTGCCTCTCTGCCTGACTGCGTGTGTGTGCAAGGGAATATATGGTGGTGGTGGTGGTGGTGGTGGTGAGGAGGGGGCCAGCCATCTTTTCTCACACAAACACAAGGCATCCATGAACATACACACACATGTCACTGACTGGCCGGCCGGCTTGGCTAGCCTCCCATCCTTAATTGTTCCTCCTTTTGCTTTCACTTCTTTGACCTGAAAGGAGGGAGAATCTTTGAGCAGTAGGCAGGCAAAAGCAAAACAGTTCAACTACATACACGCCTTCTCAAAAGGATAGAAATTCATGAGAGAAAAATAAAACTAATAGTAGTAGTAGAAAAGATGGAGAAAGTTTAGGAGAGAGAGAAGATGGCATATATATGTGTGCTGTTTGTGCATTGTTCTCTTGCTGTTTTCTCACACTTCTCAGCCCCTCTCCCTTTGCTGGATTCTCAGTGCCCCCACCACCACCACCACCATCTCTCTCTCTTCAACCATCGGAGCTCCCCTAGCCTTAGCTAGGGCGATGCAACTTTCCCCCACACACCAAAATTTGCTTCCAAGTGAAGATTAGATAGATAGACAGACAGACACACAGATATGCTAGGAGTGTGTGTGTGTGTGTGATTCATCTTTTTTCATATCACACTCTTCACTCTTGCTGTAAATTGTAAACAAGTAAAACACTATTAATTGTTAAAAGTAGAGAGCATGAATAAAAAGGGTGACAAGGCCATTCAGAGGAAGCAAAAGGGTTGTTAGATTGGTGAAAGGAAGGAGGAAATATCGAAAGGGGAGGATAGGTTAAAAAACAAGGGGGAGAGGAGAGGAGAGAAGAGAAGAGAATAATGGTGGTAACCTTTGCGTTTTCAGAGGAGGACCCCAACAGTATCCTGATGCAATTGGCAAACTGCCTTTGGCTTTTCTGATGATAGGGGAATCAAGGAATCTAATCCAGATCTCAGAGCACGGAAGTAATCGGGACTTAGCTATCGGCATGGATCAAAAGGAACCTTCTGTTAAAAGGCACCCTCTGTGTGTATGTATCTATATATGCATCTAATATATGTGTGTGTGCGTGCGTCTGTGTGGCCAAGATCACAAGTGACAACAGGAGATGGTCGTATTCTCTTCATTTCATACTCAGACCCTCCTTTCAAACATGATTTTTTTTCTTAACAATTTCTAGCTATTTGCTGTTATACGAAAATTTCGTAAAATTCCTGCTCTTAAGTCTCAACTCTTATGGAGTGCTGCTATTCAGCAGCTGGAATGTGTTTGTACAGTGTTCTTTGTTAAGAAATTGTATGGTCATGGTAGGGTATTTGGTGAAGCGAGCACTAATAAGTGAAGCCTTTTCATGGGATTTGTAGAGCCAAATGATGAGTGGGCCCAATGAAAGGACTCATCAGCTTTCACTGTTTTTAGCATCACTAGTTTTTCTACTGAGGCTGGCAGTTTGTAATCAAAACACAAATTTATCTGGACAGTTTTTGTTTTTGGGAACGTCCTTGCAGAGTTTTTTTCTTGAGTTTTGCAGGGTCAAACATCAAAATCAGGGGAATATGTCTGAAAACCAAACCAGCCAGAGAGAGTAGCAGCACAAGGTGGCATATTCATGTCTGTACTTGTGCATTGGCGTCAAGCCGTCCAATTGCACTATAGTTTCAGAGATCACACTGTGCTGCGGCAAGCTGCATCATGCAGGTCATTGCCAAAAACCCTCATGTTGTTCCCATGACAAGTGGTCGCTGACAAAATGCCTGACCTTGCTTGCATTGCATGCAGGTTCAGATGCAGGCGAAGACGGAGTACCAGGAAATGGAATTCAGCGACATGTACAGGGACAGGTATGGCTTTTGAACAAGTCTTGCTTGCATGGACAGTTGTTGGATTGCTCTCATACTGTTGAATTATTCATCCAAGTTTGTTCGTTTTTCCTGTTGGTTGCATAATAAACAGTTACTACTGCCTGTGAATTACTACTAGTACTTTGTACCATTTGATTCAGTGATTTCATCTGGCCAAGAATATGCCACTGATGATGTCTCAGACTTTTTTCAGGTCTCTCTGCACAGATCTGAACCAAGGGCAGCGCATTGAGAGAAGTTTTTGCAAGGCGCCAGGGTTTGATTGAACAGTTCACTCAGATCAGCAGCGCACGTTTTGCTCTGAAAGCACCGGTCCTTTTCGCGGTTAGTCCCCCCTTCTATCAGTCTCAAGCTCGCTGGCGTTGCTGTCAGCTCCGCAATTAGCTTGAGGACAAGCGTTTTGTCCACTCATCAGCCAAATGCTTTGGCCTGCATTGTCTTCCTTGTTGGCTATGCTATGCTAGCTTGCAAAGAACATCACCATGTTTATTCCGGCATCTCATGATTGTGTGCCGTTCGCATGAGCAGTGACTTGCATGGGAGGGCAGGCCGCATGTTTGAGACTTACATGTTTGGTGGTGGTGGCATCTTAGGTGACATCCTAGTGGTTGTCTGAATTTACATTGCGAATATTCATATTCGTATTTCATATTCATGTTCATACTACCACGGAGGATTAAAAGCACGGGACGAAGCATCGGGCCGAGATACGGGGAATTTTATCCCTTTCCTCCGCATCTCGTGTGCCTGCTTTGCTCATGCTGCCTCCGATTGATTTAGCACGAATAAGAAGGGAAAAAAAACAAAAGGGCCTGCCAAAAGGCTAGACAGCATTTTGAAAATCAAGAAAGGTTGGCTGGCTTTACTTTAAGCAATCTGATGCAATACCTGCTTAGAAAAATGGCCTCTTTCTCGCGTGTTTTCTTGCTGCTTTAACATATTCCAGGGCAAGGAGGAGGGAGAAAAAAAGCAGATTCTTGAATGATGCTTGGGCTAGGTGAGGTGAGGTGAGGTGAGGGAGGGAAGAAGCAAGCACTGGCTGCCACAACAAGTCACAGGTCATTTTGGCAAAGGTGGGAGCATCATCAATAATTCTTTCTAAAGAGCTCATCAAAGTCTATCATCTGATTTTTAAAGGTATCAACAAGGAAAGGGGATTGAGAGAGTGTGTGTGTGTTGTGTGGACCCAAGGGAATCGGAAAAGTACTCCGGCAAGATGCCAAGGTAACCCACATGAGGAATTCCTATGCATCTGTCAGTGAAGTAACATGCTTGCCCCCGGGCAGCCACATAATTGCAGCATAATTACCTGGCCATTGGGGGGTTTTGGCTTCCTATTCTTTTACTTTGTTTCGTATCTTTATTATTATTGTTATTTTTTTACGGTAAGTAAAGTTCGGGATTTGTCGAACCAAATGTTATTGAGTTGAATGCACCGAGCTTCCATCTTCGCTTATTTTGTTAGGGTAAAAGGAAATGATGGCAAATAATTAGGATGGTACCGATGTTTCTGTGCTGAAAATTGTTATTCCTTGATTGTTCCTGCTAGGGTTCCTGTGTGTTCTGATGGTTTCACCATGACCTGTCCATGATCAATCCATGGGAATCTTGCTTTTTTGACTTTTAGAGAGAAATTAAAGCTGTGGTGGCCTCAAGAATTTACTGGTGGTTAATCTTGAAGCATGGATCTTAATGAAGAAACCTTTCCTTCAAAGGAAAGGCTGGGAGGTTGTAAAGCATTTTTATGACTGAATTATCATAAAAATGAAAATATATTTTCCTACATCGAGAAACTATTGAATGGATACTAGTAGCAACCTCAAATATCATAACTTGGTCATGAAGCTAAGCTGTTCGGTTAGGTTCTGAATATACTGAAATTTGCTTTAGAACATATCTCTTCCCACCTCTTCAGATAAGGTAGGCAGGATTCCAATGATCCACAAAAGAAAGGCGTTCGCCGAATATTTCATAGAGATGATAAACCAAAGTTGATCAAAAGAGGAAGATGGAGAAAAGAAAGGGGGTGAGAGTGCATTTGAGTGCTAAGCATTAGCTAAAGAAAAGCTTATCTTGATCAAACTCCACTGAAGTTTTTACCAGGCCTTATGAACTAATCCCCAGGATGAAAAATGAGACAAACCAAATCATGATTGATCGATCGGCATATTGTCGGTGCGTTCTTCTTTCTCTGTGCATCTGACAACCCACAACTTGCAGTGTTCAGAGAACAAGTCACCGGCATATCAACATGCATGCTGTGAATGAATAATTCACCTCTTAGGATGCTTTTGTTCCCTGAAATGCATGTATCACTTATGAAGATGCTCTTGGAAGAAAATTTTTCTCATGAGCTAATGGTGCATGAAATTGAGTTGAGCCAGCTCTCTTTCAGACACCAATTCAACCCTTTGCTTGTCAGATATGCACCAACATCTTAGCTTTCCCAGCTGTGATATTCCAGTTTGCAAGATGACTATTAAGCAGATTGCGACGGATCGAATCGACACTGGACTCGAACATTATTCGACTGAATATTGACTGTTCATTCGGTTCAAAGTCCAACTTCGAACAAAGTATTACTGTTCCTTTTCAGACGAAAACTGATGAAGTATTCTTCAGGAAGTTTCAGAACTGGCAAATCTTCAGGAAAAACAGACATTTGCTATCTGCTATGCAATGTTCTGAACACTGCATTTACAGAAGTAAGATTCCTTACATCTATTGACTAATCTCCCCATGCACCTGATCTATCATACTATGCTACATTAAAACATCTGTTTGACTAATCTCCATCACCATCTGCAGGAATCCATCAGAGTGATTACATTAGGATAAAAATGGTGTGGCCTCTTTCAGTTTCCCTTTCTTTCAGACGTCCTTAGACTGAAACTGAACATCAAGCACGCATGAGCACAGAGACACTGAAACCGATAAATCATTCAAGAGGGCAGGATGCAGCATAGCAAAATCTTTGCTTCAATGCTAAGACTTTGTGAGGATGACTTTAATTTGGAGCACTTGCCTTTAGCTGATGACAAGTATATAGCTATGCTTAGCTCTTGCAAAGAAAAGCAAGCATCTCTGCACTGCACTGCACTGCACCACCCCCAACTCCAATGTGCCATATGTGCAATAGCCAAGAGATAACTCAGAACAAACTAAAGCAAGGGCATGAACAAAAGAAGGTAAAGCAATGTGCTTTCCAAAGATGTGAGATTTTGCTTGCGCAAGTGGTATTATTAGAGTCAATCATTTGGTGATAAGACACGAAATGTGGCGACGATAAGCAATGCATATATGTGTAAACGTGGCGCCGTCTCCATTTCACATTTTTCCACTCTCACTTTAATTTACTTAATCACCCAATTTCTCAGTAATGTTGCTGGTTTATTGTCTCCTCTCTAAATTTCCTGCAAAATTTCACTGAAACATCTCTTGCATATTTCTTGTGCTACAGCTATGTAGTAGTTAAATTGCTTTAAGATTTGTGCTAGCCACGTGTCACAAAGTGAAGGCAAGGTTCTTCAGATTACTGGGGGTAGATTATCAACCCGATTCAGATTTGTGCTATGCTTCCAAAAAAATACGATTTCTTGAAAATTTTTCTACATCAGCATTACCTAGATTATTTTTATAAGCTATATGTTAGCTTTACAATATATAATATTTAATTAATTCATGAATTAATCAATTGGCTAATGTCAGCAGTTCTGAATTAATGGACTCTAAAAGGCCGAGGTCATGTATAATTTTCTTCACTAAAGTTCTTTTTATAATGCATTAAAATTCGGCCTCTACATGATTTTCTTCACTTTGGTTAATACTAAATACCAAATCTCCGAGCCAATTTTCTTTTAAAAAATACATGATATATAGTACTAACTGCAATAAAAAAAAGTTAAACGCAAATTGATCAGTGGAGTTTCAGAGCACTGGTTTTTTTTTCAGAACCTGCAGTTTCCCAACGACGAGAGAGTCGCTGTCAGAAATGAAAAGAGAAAACGGAACAAAACCAACTTTGTCTGAAGGTCATGGATTACCGACAAGATATGCTCTTTTGGGAGATATGGATCGGGCAATGACGGGGCGAGCACAAGAGAGTGTAGCCAACGTACTACGTAGCTAGTGGCTCTCAAGAAGAAAAAAAGAAGAAACAAAACGTTTGTTTAATTAGTGGTGAGTGGAGACTCATCGATTGGAGTCATTGCAATAGGGAGGGAGAAGGAGAACTCAACTAAGACAAGCAAAAAGAAAGAGAGAAGATGATCCTCTTGATTCCCCTTTGGTACTAATCACAATACAAACAATTAGTGGATGCAAAGGTTGGTATTATTTGTGTGAAACCTGTTTGGATTTTTTATTATGTTTAGATAATGGTGTGTTTTTTTATTGTTAGTACATATGGTGCCATAAAGGCCTAAAAATTAATCACGTTAATAGAAAAAAAAGTCTACATTAATCGATAAATTGTATATAAAATACAATTAGTGGTAGCTCTATACAAACCGATTTAACTGGCTTCACCAAACAATGTTTTAGGCCAATTCAATTTCCGAAGAGAGGGTTGGCTTGTTGACACATTTTTCGGTCAACACGCTACACGAAGCCTCCGGTGTAGACGAAATAGAAGTAGCGCCTTGATCTCAAAACTAGTTGTTGACCTTGGTGACAATATGAATCAAGCTTCAAGGCCTATTTAGAATGACTTTGGAATAAATACTTATCTCTTGGAAGAAATGAAAGATTTTCAAGATAAACCTACAAAGATTTCGCACTCTGTAGATAACTTACAATGTAAATTGACGAAGATAGACGAACTAAGTCTAAAATTAGGGTAAAGACATAAGTAAAAGGTAAAATAACGATTTTTATGTATTGAATCAATTGTTTTCAAATGAGTCGGTCATAACCATTAAAAAAAGGATGGGCTTGCAAGAAACAAATTGTCCTCCTGTCCCTATAAAACTATATATGCAACATGGTTCGAGAAACTTGGGCCCCAAGCAAGAAAACACGGAAAGTAATTAAATTTGACACAGACTTGTGGTTGATGGTTAGAGCAATCAAATACCATTTTAACAATTAGAGAAGTCATTATACCTGATTATCACTGTGGTTGCCAGGCTACAGCCATCGCCGCTTCTCCAATATCGGTTCGTCGCCAGAGCCAACCAAATTCGGCGGGAAGCCGCTCCAGCTTCAGCCGCCCGCCGTTGTCCTGCTGCATCCCTGCCACTGAGAGGAAATTTGGGGAAGAGAGAGAGGAGGGGTAAGGAAAGGGAGGGAGAGAGGGAGGAATGACATGTAGGTGCCACCTTTCTTTTATAATTTTTGTGATGACTGGACTGACACGTCAGTTAATATCACCTTTGATAATGTCCTAGAAGTCATTTTGTTTTAGTTTTAATAGTTGGGAAAGTCGTTATATCCAGTTTTGCGGTTGAGAGGTACAAATCAGATTCAACCTATATTTGAGGGAGACAAAACAGACTTTCTTTTTTGCTTTATGCAACCTCGTAAAACGACCGACTGTGCTGCGTGCGTAACGTGAAAATGCGAGCGACCCGCCGGCCCACTTACCGGCCTGCCTGTTCCTGCTTAAGTTGGGCCGTGGCGACGGCCGGAAGTCCAAACCTTTCATGAGCCTCCTCACCTCGCCTCCTGGGCTGAACAGGCATCTCGGCCCACAATGACTTGCGTATTTCTAGACGCATGGCTTTGCCGACCGAGAGTTTCTTTAAATTGTAGGAAGAACATAAAATGGGCTTCTTTCACAAGACGTTTTTTTTTTCTTCTCACAATCTTGATGAAATTGAACTTACTCCTGTACAAATTCTGCTGCAACTCCGTGTTTCAAATGATATGTCAACCAGCTAAAGAGAAACCGTATCTCATATCGATTTTCAAGCAAAGCAAATAGAAGCTTATCGAACGTGTGCCGTATGACAGGTGCCTGAAATATAAACCAAAAATCTATTGTCAAGCAAAGCAAACCCGATATATAAGGTTGTGTGCCGTATATATGGCAAAGGTCGAGGATATAAATTGTTTTCATTATTACAAAAGATTATATGAGACCATGTCTGCTTTAATGCAGAGTAGCTCCAAGATGGGTCTATCCTCTATAGAATACTAGATGAAACCTACGGGTTGTTGCACGAGTTTAGAATGATAATAATAAAAATAACGTGCAAAATAGCTAGACGACATAAACTTATATAATTTGTTCAATCATTTGAAAAAGCTATATATAAACCATTAAGTTGATTTGGTTTATAATAACTTAAATAGTATATAAACTGATAATCCAAAAAAAAGTAATGTGACATGACTTCTTGAGAGAAAAAAATGAGGAAGATATTTTAGACCATAGACTAATCATTTAAGGGCTAGAAACAATTGAGATGATATGACTTAATGAGAGAAGAGATAAAACATTTACTAAGTGTGGGGATGGAATATATAGGTATATAGCTAGGATATTGTAGAAAATGGTGGATAGATATATGTCAAAATATTATGTAAATGACATGAGATAATAATTTAATATGCTTGCATTTTAAAGCTCTAAAATAAAATAAATTATAGATGATAGTATGTTTGCATGAGGTTTAAGATTTAATCATTATTAGTATATGATGATTTGACATCTTCATGTGTTGAGATTTAGAATAGAGTGGGTTGCAACTTCTATATATAAGCATCATGACCTCTGTTAGCAACTTGTTGGCTTATTACTCACATGACAGGTCCTGTCGCTGGAAAATTTCCTCTGAATATTGAATTTTGATTTTGTGAAATTCCTCTAAAATTCTTACACTACAGCATCAGCCAAAAGGTTATATATATGTTGACCTGATGAAATTCTCATCTACTAAATAAATTAATATTGCCTTTGCCTTTTGTCACTGCCAACATTTTGAGTCGATCGTACATAGCTTGTCATAATTTTGTAGACAGCAGTGACAGCGCTCCATGCATGCAACAAATTGATGATGGCTTCAACCACTTGATTCAGATCGTGGTTGATCAACTTAAAGTACATCGGACAAAGCGAGAGAACTAACAAAATTCCTCATCTGCATGTTATAAATGAAATATATGCACTCCATGAATCAATGAATATGCTTCATATATACGGCCCCTGCAAACCCTGACAGAGACAGGAGAATTCACCTGCAGCCATCACAATTCACACTAGCTAGACCTGATAGAGACGACATCTCATGTGGCACACACTCACAAAATCAATCATCAAAGCTAGAGCAGGGTACAGTCAGACACACTGAGGTGGTATTTGAATCTCCTGAACATAAAAAAGATAAAGTCAAAGATTAAGTGTTTTACGTAAAACGAGGTGATAATAACATATGATTAATTGAGTTTTAATTATTACAAACTTGAAAAATAGATTAATCTGATATTTTAGAGTAACTTTCATATAGAAAGTTTTCACACGAAATATACTGTTTAGCAGTTTGAAAAACGTGCCACGAGTATCCAAAGTTTCATCCAACTTTTGTTGGAGAAACGAACAGGGCCTGAATGTGTTGTGTTAGTAGATCAGCTGGAAATGAATTAATAGTGGCGGCCTTCAAGCTAGCCTGCAAGCTAGTAGTAGTACTGCATATATTAATCATACGAAGCAAATAATATACAGTTTTGCTATATATTTGTCGACAAATTTTTTTTCCAAAATTTAACATATGTAAATATAGTGTAATCGTAGTGTAATTACATCGTAACTTGTATGTAACTTTCAAAAATCTTACGATAACATGTTATTTTTTAAAACGGAGATCACGGACCAAATTCCCCCACTTGCGTTGTGATTTTTTTCTTCTCTGCTTGCACGAATTTTAAAGCAAATCTAACGGTTTTAAAATTACATAAAAGTTACATACCAATTACATTGTAGTTACATGTAAGTTACAATATAATTACACTAATATTATATTATATTTACATCTGGAGAAAATTTGTCGACAAATGTATAGATAGTCCCAATAATATATGCCCTCTCATGTCACAACAAAAATATATTATGTTTAAGATAAGATTTAATCAAATCTTTAAAACTTTGGCTTCTCTTGAATGCTTCGCTTAAAACAAAGAAAATGCTATATATAGATTTGTCTAAAAGTAATATCATAATATATCATGAACTTATTATATTTTATGAATTTATTTTAATAGAATATTATTGATGGTTAAATTTAAAATATTTAACCACATCATGTCTTTACATGTCAAATATTTATGATTAGGATGA
This sequence comes from Oryza officinalis, assembly GCA_008326285.1. Classification (NCBI taxonomy): domain Eukaryota; kingdom Viridiplantae; phylum Streptophyta; class Magnoliopsida; order Poales; family Poaceae; genus Oryza; species Oryza officinalis. Next base: position 28,151,040 of record BDMV01000008.1, read on the forward strand.
AGCATTTGTGGATATATATTCTCCACCACAAACGCATTAATCATACGGTACAGATGACATATACTTTCTCTTTGCCCGTTAATATCTAACGTTAAAGATAAGATCTGGTTAAATCTTTAAAATAACTATCCACAACTTCTCAAATGTTTAGTTTAACAAGAAGAAAAACAATATGAATTTATTTGTCTTCATAATATCATAAACTTATTAATTTTTTTATAACTTAGTAGTATAATATAATATTGATGGTGAAAGTTTAAAATATCTAACACCACGTCTTATCTTAAACATTAAATATTTACGTAACTCATGCTTATATTCTGCACCACAAAAAGGCATGAACAAACTGAATTTAATTTTTGCACATGCCTGCTGCATCCAGCAGCTGAAAACAATCTGCGATAGATTTGCTGGTTTGTCCTGCGGCATCATGTCGTCGATCTCAGATTCAGAGAGAGATCGATGATTCAATAAATTAATTTCCTCTCTGTCTCTTGCCAGGAATTCCCCTCCCTACGTACGGCAGGGGCTCTGAATCCGAGGTCGGCTGGCCGGCAGTGTTAGCGGTGACCACGACGGCGACAATCAGGGGCGTGGATTTAGAAAAACATAGCATTACGACTAAATAAACTAGATAAATTTTTAACCATTTTTATATAAAATTTTTTTAAAAAAAATTCAGTGAAGACTCTTATGATTCAAGGGTTGATAGTGGGGCTAGTGACGGCGGTGACGACGACGACAACGACTTTTAGTCTCGCGAGCAACTTGTACGTGTAGTTGCAGGCAGCACGGGGTGACCATGTTGCGACGAGCTGAGGTAGCTAGGCATCAGCTAGCTACTACCTACCCTAGAGCTCATCATATCATGCAATGCATGGAGCTTTCGCAGTATACGCGGCCGGGCGGCACCACCGGCTGCTGCTGCTGCTGCTGCTGCTGCTGCTGCCGCCGCGTTAACTCCGATGATGATGGCGCCGCGCGCGCGCGCGCGCAGACGCGAACAAAAAGATGAGATCTCACGCACGTCGCTGCCTCTGCAAATCTCTGCAATCTGCAAAGCATATCCATCGATGGATCTTCCTGCAGTCGCCACTATTCGTCGAGCCAGCGAGCCGCGGTCGTCGCTGGCCGGCCGGCCTCATGCATATACTCGCTGTCGTGTATCGATCGATCGAAAGCTAGCTAGCTAAGCTATGGCTAGGTTAGTTGCTGCACTGCTATGAGCAGCTAGTAACATTCATGGTCACATGGCCTACGTACACCTATGTACGTCGTCGTGTGCTACTCGATATCAAAAGAAAATCTATGTGTCTAAATTCATAGCTAGGATTAGTTTTTTTAATGGAACTAAGGGGTAGTTGCTAGCTACGTATGTGCTACAGCAGTATTGAAACGAAAATTACCGCCTAACCTTATATATCACTAACAAATATTGTAATTATTTTTATTTATGAATCGAAACACATAACAGTACAAACATATATAGACACTCGTATCTCACACACACTATATCTTCGTTGTGCTGCCCTGCGCTAGCGACAGAGCTATAGCTCGATGACCCTATGCTGGTGCTTGGGCTCTGCTGGACACAAAGCAATGATGTACTTAATCATTTACCATGTTCTACTATTTTCTAATGGAAGCTAGATTACCCAAGCAAACTACCTTACACGGTCCTTCTAGCTTCAAGCTAATGGCCATCGACGACCTTCAATCTAAACGCGCACTACCAGAGATGAGAAAACTTCCGTGTGTTTTTCGCCCGTTTCTATGTGTGTTCTTGGCACACGGGAGCTTTCCCAACTTTGATAATGACGTACGTTTGTTTTAAAATTTTTTTCCCTTTGTCATCACGTTCACTTAGGTCTACATCGCAAAAAGGCCAGGCAATCATGAGTACGTAGCACTGACCATATACAAACGTACACATCTAAATGTGTCCAGCACAGTACAGTACTGCAGCTAAGCTAGCGCATGATGGAGTAGCCACGTACCTACGACTATGAGCTTAATTATAGCCTCTGCCCATGTAACTGTGCAAGCGTCCACAGCCTACAGCAGTAGCACTATCAAGCTAGCTAGAGAGCTAGCTTTGTACGTATAAATCATGCGCCGCTCGATCCGTGTACGTACATATGTGTATATGTACTATGTCATGTGTACAAAAGCAAGTAAGACAATTAACATGCCAATGCCAATGCAGGACCAACCTAGCTAGCATATAGCTCAATTATGTTATGCCGATCACTATATATGTGTATACATCTGTTCGTCGTCCTCTTGTCGGGATTATACGTACAAGAGCTTTTGAGATCGGGCATATACGTGTGCCATGCTATGAACACACGTACACCGAGAAAAAGTTTCGGAAAGCTACTTGCACGGATGGATGACATGAACATGCTCCAAATCAACACTCATGCAGAAATGTAGGGTTGTAGACTTTGCAGCAGGCTATAGGAAATGGACGTGAGTTGGACCGGTGGGTTAACCTAGTTTAAGTGAATGAAGTAAAGATTCAATTACTGGGAGTCGAAATAAAACCGGGATGACTAAATTGCTGGCGATAAATTTTTGGGGTTAAAATTTTATAGATCACTGATCTTAGGATTTGCTTCGTGATTCATGTTCCGACAATCTATTCCAGCTCTTCTCCTTCAGCTCCGGCAACAACTTGTTCTCCAACTTCGGTGACTCATACAGAGGCAGTGGAGTTAGCGTTTAGGGTCCCAAGTTGTGGGGTCAGAGAGGGTGGGGGAAGGGGGAAGAGGGGGAGATCATCGGGTTTAGAGGATGGCCATGGGAGGCGGCGACCAGGTGATAGGTGGTGTACACGAGTGGGCGGCGAGGCTCCTGTGACGGCGCTGAAGCCGCGGGGATGAAGGACGGTAGGCCAACGTTGGTGGCAGAGGAAAATTAAGCAAGCTTGTGGTTTGGAGGAGGTGGTTGAAGATTGCTGATCCGGCGAGGGAGAGCCGCTAGAGACAGGGAATACGGCGTAGCGGGGGAATCTCGTCTCCATCGGCTTGAGGAGGAGGAGAGAGGGAAAGGGTGCAAAGGGAGGGGTAGGAGGCCGGTCGGGAGGCCTCGCTGGCGTTATTGGTGTCTGCCGACAAGCCGACGAGGTCGGTGGTGGCATGCTGGGTGATGGTGGCGGTAGGGACGAGAAGCAGCGTTCGAGCGTGCGGCTTTTGGACGTGAGGTGCTTAGGGGGAAAGGAAAAGGATAGAAAGAAGAGATAGGCCCTGCACGAATCTTGAAGTCCATTCAACGGTAAAAAAATTACACGATTTTGAGAAGTGTTTTTTTCTTAAATGTGTAATAGTAGACAGTCGCTAATAAAATTTAGTTTATTTAGTTTTACTATGACAAGTGGGTCAACAAGTATATGCCCACATATTCTCCCATGTAAAAAGTTAACTACACACGGACTAACAACTACCTAGTATATAGTTTCGCACTTACATATACTCTTTTCATCTCATAAAAAAATTTTAATACAAGATGTGATATATTCTAGTACTACGAATATGGACAAATCTCTCTTGCTCAGATTCGTAGTAGTAGAATATGTCATAGCTCTTTTTTTTAATGGAGGAAATATGTAAGTTTAGAATCACGCACGCTGAACTATTGAAGTATAGCTAAATAATTATATGCAGCTTTTGGGTTGAAACAACCAGCATATATCTAACCCAGTATAATGATATAAAAATCGAAGATATGCGGCCTTGAAAATTAGACAGCACTGGAGTTTGTCAGGCTAGAGTGTGGAGAATTTTCATGCATTTGCTCCTTTTTGTTCCTCCTTTAATACATTAGGAAGAGCTCCTGTCCTTATCAGTAAAATAGATTATAAGAATCAGAAATCTATCCTTTCTTGTCAAAACAGTTTTTGAGTTGAGCTGGCTAACACATACTCAATACAAAATTGCTCTCCTACTCCACGCAGTATATATCCTGTCTAATAGAGTACGGCGATGATTATTTCAAAGTATTACTCCTTCGATATGCGGCCCTTAAAATTACTAGAGAGGAAATCAAGGAGAGAGAGAGAGCGCGCGCTTCCTAGATTAGACCTATGCTTTGTGTGTGGTTCATTCTTGGAGTGTGTGCAGCACTGGAGTGATTGGTACAGATAAGATAGGTCGAGAAAATATATGTTTGTTTTTTTGCATTTAACCTAAATATTTATTTTTAAAAATATGATAAGATAGATTAATATGAAATATATCACTTCACAAATCAAATTGGATTTCTACAAGTTATAAAAAATATCAAATATAAATGTGAAGGTTACTACTTATAGAAGTCAAATTTGTGTAAGTGATATATCTCATGTTAATTTATCTTTGTTATATTTTTGCCTACCTAATATAACATTCGATAGAAAATCATCCCTGAAATCAATTAAATATAACTATAGTGTAATTGATTATAACTTACATGTTGTTATAAATATAATTACTATGTAACTGATGCTTAAAAAATCAAAATCCATTAGGTAGCATGGTGGTTGTGCATTCACAGTGTGAATGGGAGGTTGTGAGTTTGATTCTCTCCACCTGTGCTAATTTTGTTATTTTTTTTCCACCACTTGCACAAAATCTCGGAGTAAATCTAAGGGACAAGTCTCATAGATTTTTACAAGAATTTCTGTTGGACGAAATATAACAATTTTGTAAATATTTTATGACTATTTAGGTGGGGATAACCTATACATATGTGACAAATTTTCTCTAAAAAATTTGATAGATATAAATATAGTACAATCATAGTGTACTTAAATTGTAACTTGCATGTAACTACAATATAATATAATTTGTGTAACTTTCAAAAATCCAGCAGATGCTTTTTCCGCGAATCGGAGGTCATGGGACCATGCGCATGCTATGATTTTTCCTTCCTCGTTTGCACGAATCGTGACAAATCTAACGGCTCCAAATTAGGTGAAAGTTGTATAAAGTTTACATTATAATTGTATACAAGTTACAATATAATTACACTATGGTTACACTACTACAGAATCAATTTTTACAATCAACAGTTATTTTCCCGAACAGCCAGTGCAACCTCCTGGACCTAGATGCATGTAAAAATCAGCATTTTTCCAAGCAGGCATCACAACCGCACGCAAAAAAGTGATTTTCACGGGTGATTGGTAAACCGCCCGCCTGAAAAAAAGCGAAATAAAATAAAAATATCAAAAATCATGAAACCCTAGCTCCGGCGGTAGCGGATCAGTCGTTCCCTCGCCGCCGTCGTCTCTGTAGCTCCCGAGGCTAGCCCGGAGCTTGTCGCGCGAAGTTGCGGCCGTCGTCGAGCTTTGCTGCCATTGCCGGTAGCCCGCTGTCTCCGCCCCTCGAAGCTCTGACGCCGGATCTGCCCGCTGTGGGGGCCACCACCTCTGGATCAACCTCTCTCGGAGCCCGCCACACGAAGCTACCGACGGCAATAGCCCGCCGCAGGGTCGCTGGCGACGGCTCAAGACTACGTTGCCACTCTCTTTGCCGACCCTCCCGTCGTCACTGCCACTTCCGTCGCTCGGCCATTGCCGTCGACACCAGTAGCCTATTGTGGGGTCGCCACCTACGGATCCACTCGTCATGGGGCCAATAGTGCCAGATTAGCCAGTAGCAAGCCATCGGCGCTGGCTCAAGCCCGCACGGCCGCTCCCATCGCCGCCGTTGTCGACGCTCCTCCCGTTGCCCGGGCTTTGCCGCCGTCACTAGTAACCCACTGCGGGGCCGCCACCTATGGATCTGCTCGTCGTGGGGCCAGTGGCATCGGATCCGTCAGTCATGGGGGTGCAAGCATCGGATCTGCCCACTACGGGGCCATCGGTGTCGGCTCAAGCCCGTGCTGCCGCTCCTATCAGCGCAGCCACTCCCATCTTCATTGTCTTCACCGCTGCCGTTGACGCGGCCGCTCCCATCACCAGCTAGTGGGGGACAGGATAAGTAGGAGAGGAGAAGATAGGATGAGGGAGGAGAGGTCCCGAGAGGAGAGAAAGGAGAGTGTGGACTTAAATAATTGTTAAGAAAGAAGAGGGGAGAGTTGTGAGGACAGAGAAAATAAGAGGCTAAGGATGAGGCGGCGGGCTTGGTGCCAGACGGGTCACTTAACATACTCGCATACGAAAATATGTTTATTTTCGCAGACGGGCCTGTTAAGAGGTCCACCTGCGAAAATTGATTTTTGCATATAGACCTAGTTGCCTCTCTCGGACCAACATTATCGCAGGCGGACGATGTCACGGCCTGCCTAGAGGCTAGAGGGGGGCTCGTTTGGGAAAACCGTTTCTGTAGTAGTGTTATACTGTATATTTACATTTGACAATATTTTAGAAAAAAATTATCACTAAATATATTTCAAAACTGTTTACGTAACATACAAGAAATGAGTGAAAGTTTGCCTTGTAGGATCATATAGCAAGAACTAAGCTAACCAGAGAGGGGTGGGGTGGGGGTGAATGCATGGCTGGAGTACTCAACAACCGAAAACTTTTAGCGAAATTAAAAGTTACCCTCGAATCGATGGAGATCGGTTTGACCGGAACAAATACGTCGGTCTAACCGCTCGGATGCCTCCGATCTGACCGATGTAGATGTTTCGGTCTGACCGCCCAATCTCGCCGTCGTCGCCTGTTGCCGTCGTCGGTCCAATCACCATGGTGCCGCTGGTCTAACCGTCGGTATCTCGTCGGTGTGACCGCCAAACTCGAGCAAAACACAAAATGAAGATCTCTCAAAGTAGATTGAACTTTATTGCTTCTATTCGTGTTTACAAAGTGCAACAACAACACTCCTCTCACAAATCTCGACTAAACTCAAAACTCTAACTTTTCTCTAAACTCAACTCTCACAAAATCGATATCTAGAGGCCTCAACACCTTTACTATTTATATCCATAGCTAGGTAGCCTAAAGCCATGAATCCAACTTGTACAAGAAGTCAGTCCCCTAGGAAACCTTCCCGTACAAGACATAAACTTTACAAAATCCAATCATACTAAATTTGGACTCGTTCCAAATTTGACTCATCATCCCATACGCACGCAGTCTCTCTATTGTATGCCGCATGGAATCTTCACTAGCTACGTGCATTGTTTTTTAGCCTAAACATCCCACATGATATTCCAATCGTCCGGATATCATCTTCTTCCAAGTCGACTCTCGATCCATCACCAGCAATACTCTCCCAAGGCATCAAAACACACCTACACATGAATCATACAAGAAACCATATCTGAGCACAAGTTCTTACCAACTTGACTCAATATTAGCACACAACAGTATTACATACATATAGAAATCATAATCATGAGATAATCACGAGTATCCAAATAAACAACCAAAAACCGAAACCGACTCAGAGCCGGCCGGTCAGACCATCGGGCTGGCCAGTCTAACAGCACAACACACGCTGGTTTGACCGGCAATCACAGCCCGGTCTGACCGGTCCATACAGCCGAAAAACACCTGTTCACCATCTGAAAACCCTATTCATCGTAAGCCCGGTCTAACCAACTACAAAGCTACCTCGTCAATAATTTTCAAATATCAAAACTAATCATCTCACATGCCAATTATTCATCATAAAATAATAATCAAAACACTTTGATGTCACACGTCTCCAAATCGTTCTCCTACTCCACGATAGTCCTGCCTTAGATAGAGCTAGCACGTCAACGATTATTCCCATAATTCTCTGCCAGATCTCAGAATCTAACACTGTACGTACTCACCGTATCTCTGCAACTGTAACGACGACGGCTTCACTTCACATGCATGGAGCATTCGCGTATCCAGCTCGATCGCCGTACCTACGTATGTCGTCGCGAAGATCACGGGGCAGTAGTAGACGACGTTGCCAGCATTCATGTGCATGCATGCAAAAATATTCGGTAGTACAAAAGTATAATAACTACAGTGCTGTGCGTCGTCGTTCCCAGATCGTAGCCTGAACTTGTCTTGCTCGATCAGAAAATTCAGAATACGATATCCAGAGCCAACCTCCATGATCGATCTCTCTCCCCTGCCGCGGCCGGTTGGGTTTATTCAATGCTCGCGGATCAGCCGGCCGGGCGACGACCTGCCGCACCTGCACTGCACTGCAAGCGCGTGGGAGAAAGTTTCGCCGATGATCATATATATGTATCGACCTAGCGTATGTGACGTCGTGCGTGTGACAGCTGATCAGATTCACAGATTCACAGATCGATCGACAGGTATAGTAGCGGATTACAGCTTGTGCAGCAGCAGGTTGCAGAGAGGTCAAATGCAGATGATGCAGGCAGCTCGTCGCGGTCGGTCGTAGTCCTCGCCGGCCGCTGCAGCCTCGGCGAGCTCGCATGCATGCGCACGCACGCGTGCATGCATGCGAGCTCTCAGTATCCTCAGAGCTAGCGAGCTAGCTGGCCGGCCATGCATGTCGATCGATTGATTTCAGGTTTCAGTGTTTACTCCTCACTGATGTACTAGTAGCTACCTCCTGCTCCTGCTCCTGCTGCTAGCTGTTGCTTCAATTATTCGATCTCTGCGCCCAGAATTTGATCTCAAAGGATTGATGATCAGATCAGAATTGGATCCGTGCTACATGCAGATATATCTGCAGATACATGCGGTTTCCATTTCTCCACGATTAGGGCCGGGTAGGCGAGAGCACAATTAATTTGGGTAGCTAGCTAGGTTTCAAGTCGTAACAACAAGAAGGATATCGATCGATCGACATCGATCTGCAGAGATCGAGGTACATTCAGAGAACAGAGGCAGGTAGCAGGTAGCAGGGGAGAGCATGCATGTCAGCATGTATATGCATGCATGCTACTGATCAGTGGTGACAGGCAGTGAGATCTATCGCTACATACTCTCGATCTGTCCCCAATGCCAGCATGATTGCAGCCTAGCTGCTAACAACAACAACAACAACAACACTAGTAGTAGCAGTTAGAATGGGCATGCATTGCATGCATGCGTGAGCTATTGCTTTGCATTGGCCACACACAGTAATCAGCTGTACTTGCTATAGGTGCATCTGTTGGTTGGCTGGATGCTGCTGCTGCTGCATGCTTCAGATTACTGTAGCTAGCTAGTAATTCCACTATGCAAATGCAGTTGTGCAGAGAAAAAAAAAGAAGGCAGCAAAGCTGCATGCATGCCGGTGCTATTCAGCTGCAGATGAGTGCTGACCGATCGATTGATCCCTTGATTGGCTAATCTATGTCGTCTTGGATTTGAACGTCGTTTCGCGTGCGTTTGTACATGTGGGGGCAAGCGTTAGGTGACGAATTTAGAGCAGCGAACGGGGAAAAGTATATTCATCTCTTGAGAAAATATTAACTTGTTTCTTACCAATGAAGACCCTCTCTGACATAACTCCAGATCCAAGATTTCATGAAGCTCGATATTCCTAGCTTCATAAATTCATGAATCTGGATCTACGATTACGTATATCACATTTGAATAACTCAATTTGTTTTTATTTTAGATGAAATTTAAAATTTTAAACCACTATAATTTAATATCTAAACATCAAATTTACCGTGAATTTAAGATCTGGAGCTCTGCCAAATAGGATTTAAATAGTCATTTAAAATTTGTAAAAATAATCGTTATATATAATTGTGAATGTATGTTTACTTCAATTTTTTATTTCTGTTACAATTTGACCACATATTTTATGGAGTGATATATCTCATATTAATCTATCTTATCATTTTTTTTAATTATTTATGTGACATGTTAGAAACCAGATGTTCCCTCAAAGGATGAAATCTCCAACAAATGGAGTGTAACACAGCAAACGTTTTGGTGCCCAGGATATCGGTTCAGAGAAAAAAACAGTACATGTAACGAAGACACAGAATAAACTCTCATGTTTTTATTAGGCTGAATCCTCAGTCGAAAATCAGTTTGTTGTTCAACTTTCTGAACTGAAGTACAGCTATGGATGTCTGGTATATCCAGCTTTTGATCACCTCTTTTTTTTTCTCTATGCTTTGTAGCTTGCCACAATATATAATTCATATATAGTTTTATCATGATAATTCCTCCTTAATATGCTATTGGAGCCAGCTAATTAATAGCTAGCCCCAGATCGATCGTACTCCGATTTGTATGATGAGGTGGCCTGGTATCAATTGCCCATTCTGTACTAGTGGGACATTGTCAGATATGGCACAAGTATGTAATGCATCAACATAAAATTAAGCGAATGGTTCTTTGTAAAAGAAATAGCACATTTCCCCGCACAATTGTGTGTAAAGTTAGATTTTAAAAGTTGAATTAGATTTGATATAGAACTCTTATTAGCTTTATGTTTCTATAGATACGATATAATTATATGTTGTATTTATTCCTATAGTCTCGTCATGTGAAATTTTTATAAATCTCAGCTGGCTTTCAAAATAGGGTCACCAGTTGCAAATCGTGGTGATATATTACAAGAATTTATCACAGGGTACGTAAAACGGAGGAGGGAATATACTAACAAATGCCAAAACGAATTATGACAACTATATGATGGCGACACTTAAGCCTTTAGGTAGAGGAGTTCTATGATCAATTATGCGTCATCCTACCAACCGGACATGGATCCTCTCCAATAAATACAGAGAGGGCACTGTTTTAACAGAAAAATGTGTCTTGTGCTACAATAAATTATAGTAAATTGCCGAGCTATAATAATGCTCCGAGTGTGTTACACACAGTTTTTTGGTGTTCAGAACTATATCATTCGGTCTGGAACGTTCTCTAGGATTTTGACGGTGCATATTCAAGATTTGTATAGCGAATTTTCTTTTTTTTTAAAAAAAATGTTTATGTCATTAGTGAAAAACATGCAATGTTTTTAGTTAAAGAAGTGATAAACTATAGAAAATATAGCAGAAAAATAATTATTGTGTTGGTTTAACACGATTTTAAAACATAATAGATGTATTTTTAAAAGAAACATGGTCAAGCCTATGGAAGAAAAGGCTAAGAAAATAGGTGGAAAAGATAGAGGTTAGTGAGAATTGAACCCAATACATGGGGGTTTTTGCTCTCGCACTAGCCAACTGGACTATTTATATGCATAGGGTTTGGCTACCCATTAACGTTAGGAGGTCCGCCCCTGCAGTTGATCGAGTGGCCAAAATTATTCTTAATGCCGGTGACTATAGCACTCTGTAATACCTAGGCGTTATTGTAACGGATCCTGATTCCTATACGCTCTGCGGGTTAGATGCGAGGATAAAAGGGGGCAAGTTGAAAAGTACATATAAAAACAAACTAAGAACATATTTTCTTTATTTTTAAATTTATGATGTTTTAACTTTTAGACATGACGTTTGATTATTCGCCTTTTTAATAAGACCACGTAGTTATCATTTATTTTTTATAATTGTTTTATCATTAGAGATACTTTTAAGCATAGTTTACATTTTCTCTGTTCATATACACTGACACAAACCAACCCTTTTGAGCCCTCAGTCTTTGCATGCAGGACCTTACTGCTATACACACACATACCTATACTAATTGGAAACTCTCACGTTAATTAGAAAGATCAATATCGTAGATCATAGAGTTTACAAGATCAATTTAACGTTATGTTCTCAAGCCAATCTAATCTCCAACCTAGTTACGTTATGTTTTGAAGCTCACTTATCTTTATAACGAGAATAGATTGGGAACGCAATCACACTTGCCACCTGAAAACTTCGTTAGCGACGGGAGTCGACGTTCGTCCTAATTGGCTGTTCACCGATGATGTAGACACGACTTGAACTCTTCGGCACATGCAAGTACTGCGGTGCTGCCTGCCTCCCATCGCAGGGTTGTGCATGGGCTCATGGCAACGCAAGATACGTAGCTCTGTTTCTCATCTTTTTTCTATTATAATTTTCTCTAAATCTATCTAATCCGGCAACTCTCTACAAATCAAATCATCACAGCATATGATGCAAATCAAATCATTGTATCCATTATCCATAGTTTTGTAGATTGGAAGTAACTACACTATAATTCTTCACAAAAAAATTGACTCTAATTCAAATCTCTAACGAGCTCTTGCGTGCAGAATCTAAACACGTACGTCCTAGACTGTTTGCATCTTCCCAGCACTACTAGGATTGCGGACCACAACTCCAATCAACGATGCCGTTGCTGCTCTGCATGTCCTCTGTAGTTTGTTCCAATAATACTCTTTTTCACTCATCACAGCCATAAGCATAATTTAAATCGTACATCATTGTTTCACGTATTGTGCTCTGTTAGTTGCCAGTGCATATGCAATAACAAAGGTAAGAACTTTAATTGGGTCATATAATTTTGTCTATATTGGTGCGATAGGGATTGATTACCTTCGTTTTTCTTTGTTTCATCATTGTTTTCCTGTGCTAGATTTCATGTAAGGATCATTTTCTCTGTAAACTAATATTGCACCCCTCATGTAGTTTCTACATGCCGTGTTTGCAAAAAAACACAGGATGTTTAGCAATTCACTACCTACATACGAGTTAAAGATAAAACCATTAAACACTCTAAAGATCATCTTATCGTCAATTAGTTTTGTTGTGCTATCAACCATATACCTTAGTTCTGCGGGCTTTTTATTTTATATTTAATTTTTTGCTTTTAGTCTAAAAATTTCTCATATAACTAGAAATTTCAGAATTACTAAATTAAGAAAAAAAACTAAATTGACACTCCAACGTGAGAACATGCAGGTTTATTAATATAGAATTATTCAATTATAATAAAGAATATCAATCCAAATTATAGAATTATTCAATTATGAAAAAACATAATTATAACTCTAAACGAGTACAACTATGTATTTATTAATTTTGAATATCTAAATGAATCTACTCAAAATATGCTAAATGAATACTCCAACATTATATTAGTACAAATGGATATTTATTAATTCTGAATTTTCAAATTATTAGTTTAATAAATATGAAGAGACAAAATCAATAGTAGGATGAACTCTATATATTATTGTGTGTTCACTGATTCTGATTTTTAAACTATAAATAAAATAAATAATTTTCCGTTAGATCTTTAAAATAAAGTTTACATATATCTTAAAAAAAATAAAACAACACATATTCAACATAGCTTAAAATCTAATAAAACCTAATAGTTATAATATAGATGATAATAGCCCGTACAACGCACGGGTCGACGACTAGTATATATATATATAGTGTGTCAATCAAAACTGTTAAGTAGAATCAGCAACTAGCTAGAAGGATGCATGTTGCCATGTAGTCTTTCACTTTCAGTTTAGTACAACTCCTCGGCGCATTCAGTTATTGCACAACGCATGCACACTTGAGCTCTGGATCGATCGGGGACTACATTTATTGCAGGCCGTTAGAGATCGAACGCCGGTGCCGGTGATAGCATATATAGCTGCATAAATGCAGTAGAGAGAGTAGAGAGCTCGATCGATGATCGATCTGCACAGTTACTCTCGCCATGATTGGTTACATGCACACATACTGCAAACGCAAGAGCTTGTGATGAGCCATCCATGGCGTCTTGGTTGTCATGTGTGGACAGATTGGAGACTTTTGAGCACACTGAGAGCGTGTGGTCCATTGCATGTATTCCTGCCTCTGCCTGTCTCTCTACCTATCAATCTCCATTGCAATTACTCACTCACTCACTCATGCATCACACCTGCTTGCTGTTGATTGCTTTGCATTTGCATGGACCCTAGCTAGCTTCATTCAGCTGCAGGCAGGCAGAGGCGGGCAGGCACCCTGAAAATTGTTCAGAGCTCCCTCCATTGGTATTCAGACAGCACCAACCTTGCCCACTCTAGCTACATTGCCAAGGGTAGCCGGTGGCCATACTAACCTAGCTAGGCACTCCCATGCAAAACCCAAAAGCTCACAGCTTTTCAGGCTAACGCCTCTCTCTTTCACCGCTCGCACAATTCAGTGAAAAAAAAACCCTGAAGTTTGTTGATTTCCTCAGTACAGTTACAGAGAGAACGACTGGTGATGCGAGAAGGGGACATGTAGCTTAGCTAGAATCCAGCAAAGATTCTGAATAGTGAACACCTCTGATCAGGTTCGGCCGGGTCTCGCTTTCAAGGCTGATCTGAACCTGATCGTGTAGCTTGCTAGCTAGATGGGTTCAGAGCTTCTTCAGACATGAATGGGTCGGCCACGTGATGTGTGGAGGAGAGGGTTGATGATCGATCGGTCGAGAGGAGGAAGAAGAGAGAGAGAGATGGATCGATCGACAGGTCGTTTTTCTCTCGTGGGTGACTAACGAATTTGTCTTGCCTGCATTGCGTGCGTGCTCCCAAATGGGCGTTCCTTTTCTAGATTGCGTCTAAGTGCTGGCATCCAAAAATTTCAGTGTGGCGCATGCATCATGTGACCGAAGTATATATACATTATCTGTCTTGATTGAGCAGCTAAATATGTAGAGAAGAATGCAGAAGCTTAATTTTGAACATAAATTAATTACTGCCTAGTTCAGAAAACAGACCACGGTTTTGGACAAGGTAGAGCTCTACTACAACTCTGAAGGTCTTCAGAAAATCTGCTCTATGTATACGAGCTGGGTGATTGCTTAGCTCGAGTTGCGTATGTTCAGAAAATCCTCATGTGTTAAGTTGTTAATCAAGATTGATATCTTAAGTCTTTCTTTCTCTTGAGACATAGTTGATGATGTGCTAAATTTTATATATCTCCGAACTCCGAGGGATGCCAATGTTGTCACGCCCCAAACTAGTCCCGAACGGCGGCCAGTGTAAGGCGATCCAAATTAACCTGTATACCTGTACCAGTCCCAGGAAACCGTGCTGCTACAACAGGAAGATAGAATATCACAACAACAACGATCTCTTTATTAAGAGTAGTATTACAACCAAGGTTTGAACTGCGGACAGGCCCCGAGTTCGCAACAGCATTACAAAAAGGCGGAAGCGGAAAGGCGGAAACTAGCCCAACGCCACAAGCAAAGCCTTGGGGAAAGGCCGGAACCTTACTACTGCTCGTAGTCTACTTGCTCCTGGAAGAACTCTTCTTCTGCAGGGTCCACTTCTTCGTCTTCGAGAACTGGGGGGTTATTTATATAGAGCAAGGGTGAGTACGGGAGTACTCAGCAAGTCAAGGGAATTAAGTGTTTGATGCAAGTTTCAAAGGAGAGCCAGTTATTTTTCACATTCAATTTTAGTTTAAGACTTTCGGAAACAACTAAGTGAGTGCTTCTCAACGACATGGACGAGAAAGTGCGTCTCATCCGGCCGGAGCAGTGAAATTGTATGAATTGATTCTTGTCGGTACGAAAGGCTCCCTGCCAATCGTTCACCGACACGGCTGTACCAACAGCCACAAGTCAAGCACGTCAGCATGAGAGGCTCCCTGCCAATCGTTCACCGACACCGGCTGTACCAACAGCCACAAGTCAAGCACGTCAGCACGAGAGGCTCCCTGCCAATCGTTGACCGACTCCGGCTGTACCAACAGCCACACTCAAGCACTGAGCGGATTTCTCACACCACAGCAGTTCACAGAGTAGTCAACAAAACTACGCTAAGGAATCACCTCACATCGGCCCATGACCATGGGCACGGCTGTTCGAACAGTTGCTAACCTCTGCAGAGGGGGTACACTTTACCCACACGACGTTACTAACCTCGGGTCACCCAGCCCGTGCCTCACAGCCACGTCTGGCGACCTTGAGGCCTTCAAGACAAAGCATTTCGAAAGCCGACTTAGGGTCATCTTATGCCAACAGGAGGGGTCCCACGGACCAACATCAGGTTAGGTCCCAGACCATACTGTGCCAGGAAGCCCAGGGGTCCTTCCCGACACCACCCCGGCGAATCCACTTGTCCCTTGGCATCAAGATTTCCCTGGCCTAGCTAGTTACTCAGCCAGGGGTGTCCCATATCACCCATGTGGTCGTACTTGACCTATGCTCGGATGTAATTCCCAAGGAATCGGTCCTTAAGGCGAGAACGGGAAGACCGTACCTCCAGTACGTCTCCCGCACCGCGAGTTTTAGAAACTTAATTTATTTTCAAGGCACCGACCCAAGTGTCGGGTTTTCCAAGCATTTTGTAAACTCAGGTTTTACCCAGTTGATCATTTTAAATTTGGAGGGGAAACTCGATATTCGCACGCGGGGTGCGAATACCGAGACCCCACCTGAAAGGTGACAAGGGGTGTCAGGGTATTCAATAATCAAGGGGGTTAAATGCAGCAAGTGGGTAGGGCCTGTCGGCTGTATTGCAAACCGAGGCCAAGTGTTAAGTGTAACCTAAAGAATGCTTAGTTTGCGGAATCAAAATACTAAGTTTTAAATTATAGGTTCAATTGATCAAAGGTTACTTGCCTTACTCGAGATCTTGAGCTTCTTCCTCGAAATTTGCGCACTGCGAGTCTTCTGGCTCCGAAGCTACACGTGAAACGAGGCGACTCAACACAATGATAAAAAGAAAGCCTTATTAATGACCACTAAGCGTGTCATTGGATAGATCTCGATTTTTGAGGAATTTTGGAAGTCGAATGGAGTCAAACGGACGAACGGTTGAGAAGATATGAATTTCCTAAGATTAGTTGATTTTCTATCTAAAGGA
Source organism: Oryza officinalis (assembly GCA_008326285.1). Taxonomy (NCBI): domain Eukaryota; kingdom Viridiplantae; phylum Streptophyta; class Magnoliopsida; order Poales; family Poaceae; genus Oryza; species Oryza officinalis. The sequence goes on from BDMV01000008.1 coordinate 28,167,635, forward strand.
AAAGGAATTATTAATTCCCTTGGAAAAAAAAAGAAAGAGGGACTTGAATTGGACTTTTATTTTGGGCGGCTTGGTGCGGCCCAATGGAAAGGACGGGGCGCGGCCGGACGGATGGGCCGGCGCGCGAGGAAAACGGCCCAAGGCCGAGCGAGGGAGGCCGATGGGCATGCGGCCCAACGGGTGAGCTCGTGCGCGGCCGAGCGGGCCGGCGCGTGAGAAGAACGGCTCGAGGCCGAGGAGGCGCACGAGGCGGGAAGAGGGGCCGACCGGGCCGAAGAGGAGGGGAGGCCGAGTGGGACGGGGCAAGTCGCGGCCCACGCGGGCGGCCGGACCGGTGGACCGAGGTCCACCGCGTGGCGCTAGGGCGGGACCCGACGCATGGAGGGAGAGAGGACGTCGGCGCTCGTGTGGCGCCGACGAGGCTGCCGTGGAGAACGGCTGGGGAGGACGAAGGGGAGGCCGAGGTCGACGGCGGAGACGGCGGAGGGGCTCGGGACGGCGCGGCGCGAGCCCAGCGAAGGGGAAAAGCACCGGAGCGGAGAGGGGAGTGAGGAGAAGCGAGTCATCAGCTCAGATTGGGGAGAGAAGGCGCGACGGCAATGGCGACGCAGGGAGGGAGCGGAGGAGTGGGGCGGCGGCCACGGCGGCGCCCGGAGGGGGTCTACGGCGCTATCTAGCGTCCTAGGCCGAGGGAAGAAAAGGGGGGACGGAGGGGGAAGGGGATTACCGCGGAAGGAGCTCGCCGGGGGAGAACGGGCCGACGGCGCGCGGGCGGACTCGGCTCGGCTTCGGCCGAGGGAGAGGGGAAGAAGGCGGCGCCCGGAGTTTCCTTCGGCGTCCTCGGCTATGGCGGCGGACGGCAAGGGCGGCGGTGGCACGGTACGGCGGTGGAGAGGAGAGGAGCTCGGCGGCGGTAACAATGGCGGCCGAGCAGAAGGAGGATTTAAAGGGGACGCAAGTCGGTTGGCGGAGGTCGGTGCGGGGAGGAGAGAGAGGTGGTTCGGGGCAAAGTGGAGAGGGGACCGGCGCTGGCGCCCTCCGGCGCTAGCGGCCGAACGGCGGCAGACGGACAGGGGACCAGCGGCGGTCGGGGAAAGGAAGAAAGAGAGAGGGAAAAAGGGGCGCGGCCCCTTTGCCGAAACGGGCAAGGACACGCTTGGAGAGGGAGTGAGAGAGAGAAGGGCGCGCAGCTCTCCTCCGCGGCACGCGCGTGCAGAGGCGGCGGGGCTGGGAGTGACGTCGGCGGGGCTTGGCGCGGCGCGGAGGCAAGCGGCGCGGGGGCGGCCCAAGTGACGACGACGTCGTCCGGTCGGTCGGCCACGACGCGCGGGCACGGGACCAGCGGTGGGACGGGACGAGCGGATGGACGCCGGCGAGAACGGGATGGGGCGCCGGCGGGAGCCGTTGGGAGAGAGAGAGTCGGAATGATTCGAGAGGGAGAGAGAGAGAGCGAGGGCTCTCTCCCGCGTGGCGCGTGTGGCGCACATGCGCGCACGCCCAGCGCGCGGCCGCGTGGACTGGGCCGGGCTGCGCGGCCCAGCGGGAAGGGAAGGGAAGGAGGCCAAAGGGGAAAGAGGCGAGGGAAAGATGGGCCGAAAGAAAAACGGCCCGAGGACAGCGAGGGAGGCGAAGCAGACTTTTTCTAAGAATTGGATTGGAAGGATTAGGGTTCGGATTCAAAATCCAGTTTCGCGATTTCTCCGGGACTGAGCTGAGAGAGGAAACACGAGATCCAGGCACACAACAAGACTCAACCGAAGAGCAAAATTTTCGCAATTAGAGTTTTTAGAAATTAAGTTTTCCCGCTAACGCCACGACAAAACGAGCGTTACAAATGCCATTCTCGAACGGAATCCGACGCACCTTGCATCCTTGCTCATCTCCCTTTCTTTTCACAATACTGCTCCATCCATTTAGTAGTAATTTATAAGTCACTTTGGGATTTTCCTAAATCATATCTCTTCAAATTTGTTTGAGGGGCTAAGTTCCCAATTTAAAAAGGCTACATATATCCTGTTGGATGTAGAGGCCGGGTAAAAAAAACCCTTCTTTACCCTTCTTTATCCTTCTCTAAAAATAAAAAAATAAAAAAATATCTCTTCAAATTTGATCAAGTTTATAGAAAAATATAGCAACAATTTCAGTATAAAATAAATATGCTACAAAATATATTTAATGATGAATTTAGCTAAACTAATTTAATGTTATAAATGTTGCCATATTTTTTTCATAAACTTCACAAAATTTAAAACGGTTTGACTTACCAAAAATCTAAAGTAACTTATATGAAACGGAGGGAGTATTGTACACACCAGTTTGGATAATATTCAGTTGAGCTAAAAACAATTAGATCAATATAACTTTTTTAAAGCAATTGTACGTGTGTTTAAAAGGAGAGGAAAAGAAAAAATTAAGAAGATACGTAAAACAATATGAGCTATTAGTACATAATTAATTAATTATTAATTATTTTAAATTTAAAAAATAAATCAATATTATTTTTTTAAAGTAACTTTTCTATAAATTTTTTAAAAAATATCGTTTAGCATTTTAAAAATCGTGCACACGATAAAACGGGTCTCTTTTCTTCTCAAACGCATCCACCAAACCACGCTAATCTAGAGGAACAGCTGACCACGTCGTCAGAAGACAGCAAATCGAGCATGCTTGGATGGATCTTTCATTTTATCTTTTTATTTGCAACGTACTTAACAGGCGATCCCCTTTCTTCTACGCTCAATGACGCTATGCTGCTCTTGAAATCTATAACTATTACTATCTTGGTCGCAAAATATTACAAGCTAAGATAAAATATAACTCATCCTAAAATAATAACAGTCAATTTAGATAGACTGTCTAAATTCGTTGTCTTGAGATATGTCACATCTCATCCTAGATTGTAAAAGGTATTCCATTACTATGAGAGACATAGTACCATTAATATATATATTGTTGGTCAAAATCTTTGTGACTTTATTAACACTATCTTATTAAGGGTTTGTCCTATCACTTAATTTATGTCTATCTTTTTTCATTTTTAAGAACAAACTTATTGGTTGTGTGCTTTTGACAGAAGCAGTAGATGTAAACCAAATATGTTACTAAAATTTCAGCATGATTTATAGGTATTTTCACTTGGTGGGATTAATGTGGGGCTCTCAATATTTGTTTATCTTTAATCCAGATTTGAAATATTTCTAAATTGTATATCTACATGAAATATTTTCCCAATAATATTTATTTTAACCCAAATTTAAAATAACTAAGGAGCTTGTCCAGATTTGTAGTACTAGGATATGTCTATGTAAACCAAATATGTTACTAAAATTTCAGCATGATTTATAGGTATTTTCACTTGGTGGGATTAATGTGGGGCTCTCAATATTTGTTTATCTTTAATCCAGATTTGAAATATTTCTAAATTGTATATCTACATGAAATATTTTCCCAATAATATTTATTTTAACCCAAATTTAAAATAACTAAGGAGCTTGTCCAGATTTGTAGTACTAGGATATGTCTCATCCAATCAAAATCTTTTATATTTTGGGATGGATGGAGTAATAGATTCTGAATAGTATTTCTACATGATCCCTTTCTCTTAATATTACTGTATTTTTAGTCCTAATTTAAAATATTTCTAAATTGTACTCATGTATATATGAACTCTTTTCTCTATAACATTTATTTTTTTAATCTGAATTTCTGATTTTTCCCTAAATTATATTCCAACATGGACTCTCATCTCAATATTAATTAGCTTTTACTTTTATTTATTAATTTTAATCTAAATTTCAGATTTCTTCCCCCCTAAATTGTATTTTGACAAGGTCTCTTATGTCATGATTATTATTTTTTAACTATTAATTCGAATTTTAGTTTCTTTAAATTATATTTGTACTTGGACTCTTTTTTTATTTTTTATTTTTAATTTTAGATATTTTAAACTGTATATCTACTTGGACTCTATTATTTTCTTACCCGATTAATGTGGGAGTTTTTTGGTCATGGGTAAGTTTTGATGGAGTAGATCGCGACTACGGTATTTGTAGAGTATGGGGATCGTTGGAACCAAGATATATGCGAGATTGAGGTAAAAGAAATGGGAGACAGAGATTTTTATACAGGTTCAGGCCCCTTAACTAACAGGTAATAGCTCTACTCCTGTTGGCCGAAGTCGTTGTTGCTCTTATATATCAGAATCACATAAGTACAATATTTGGGATAAACTATCTAGTCGTCGTCGACTTGGCGACATGGATCTCCACATGTAGTCGACGACAGGGTAGTCTTCTTCCTCGAATATGAACTCGGCGCGATCAGAGATAACGTGTCACACCCCAAAACTAGCCCCGACAAAGGCCAGATTAAGGCGATCCAAATAAACCTGTATGCCTGTACCAGTCCCAGGAAATAGTGCTGGTACAACAGGAAGATAGAATATCACAACAACAGTGGTCTCTTTATTAAGAGTAGAATTACAAGTAGGGTTGGAACTGCGGACAGAACCCAAGTTCGCAACGACATTACAAAAAGGCGGAAGCGGAAAAAGGCGGAGACTGGCCCTAAGCCACAAGCAAAGCCTTGGGGAAAGGTCGAAACCCTACTACTGCTCGTAGACTGCTTGCTCCTGAAAGAACTCTTCATCAGCAGGGTCCAACTCTTCGTCTTCGAGAACTTGGGGGGGGGGGGTTATTTATATAGAGCAAGGGTGAGTACGGGAGTACTCAACAAGTCAAGGGAATTAAGTGTTTGATGCAAGCTTCAAAGGAGAGCCAGTTATTTTTCACATTCAATTTTAGTTTAAGAAGTTCTGAAACATCTAAGTGAGTACTTCTCAACGGCACGGACGAGAAAGTGCGTCTCATCCGGCCGGAGCAGTGAAATTGTATCGATTGATTCTTGTCGGCACGAGAGGCTCCCTGCCCATCGTTCACCGACTCCAGTTGTACCAACAGCCACAACTCAAAGACATCGGCACGAGAGGCTCCCTGCCAATCATTCACCGACACAGGCTGTACCACAGCCACACTGCAAGCACGTCGGAACGAGAGGCTCCTTGCCTATCATTCACCGACACAGGCTGCACCACAGCCACACTTCAAGCACAAAAGGATTTCTCACACCAACAGCAGTTCACAAAGTAGTTAACAAAACTACGCTAAGGAATCACCTCACATCCGCCCATGACCGTGGGCACGGCTGTTCGAACAGTTATTAACCTCTACAGAGGGGGTACACTTTACCCACACGACGTTACTAACCCCGAGCCACTCAGCCTGTGACTCTCAGCCACGTCTGGCAACCTTAAGGCTTTCACGACAAGGCATTTCGAAAGCCGACTCAGGGTCATCTTATGCCAACGGGAGGGGTCCCACGGACCAACACCAGATTAGGTCCTAGACCATACTGTGCCAGGAAGCCCAGGGGTCCTCCCCGACACTACCTCGGCGAATCCACTTGTCCCTTGGCATCAAGATTTCCCTGGCCTAGCTAGTTACTTAGCCAGGGGTGTCCCATATAACCCATGTGGTCGTACTTGACATATGCTCGGATGTAATTCGCGAGGAATCGGTCCTTAGAGCGAGAACGGGTAGACCGTACCTCCAGTACGTCTCCCGCACCGCGAGTTTTAGAAACTCACTTTATTTTCAAGGCACCGACCCAAGTGTCGGGTTTTCCAAGCATTTTGTAAACTCAAGTTTTACCCAGGTGATCATTTTAAATTTTGAGGGGAGTCTCGATATTCGTACGCGAGGTGCGAATACCGAGGTCTCACCTGAGGGGTGACAAGGTGTTAACAGCGGATTTTCGTAATCGACCCGGAGAAGGAGGAGGAAACCGAAGCAGAGACAAAGGGCTAAGTTGAAGTCGAACCAGGTCTCGTATCGGACATGGTCAGCGTATCGGATCGGGGAGGTGCTGCCAGAAAGGACGTATCGGCCGATACGGATTCGATGTGATTGTTGGCCGATACGGGTTGTAAGTTGACAGAGTCAGCGTGGGCTTGGTCTGGGCTCAAGATAAGCTTTATGGAAGTTGCCAAATAGAGATAAAGCTCGATTTTAGGCAATTGTATCTTGTAAATCAAGTAGGTTTAGATCTAATCTGTGGCAAAAGTCTGCCGCAAAGACTTGTTGTTTGTTAGAGATAAGATCGTGTCCTACATGGACCCTGTTGTAATCTCGGGTATAAATATCCCGATAGTCTGTACATAGAAACTCTCTCACAATCCAATACAACAAACCAGTTCAATCTACTTCGGCGCATCGCCAACCCTCGCAAGAGGTTGACCTTGACGAGTTCTTGCCTTCCCAGAGCAAAGGTAAGAACTCGTTCTCGACGATCGGCATCGTTGTCACACCCTGAAGTTTTCCTAAAATTGTAAAAACCAAGTTTAATAATTTATTGGAGAAATTGTTTAATTAATCTGGAGAAAAATCCAATTAATTAATGCATTAAAGAAGTGGAAATGGCAACGTGGAATTTTTCCTGAGTTCCCCATGTCAAAATACATTAACAGGATTTTTAGTGGAATTTTCAGAGCCCTGGAAATAATTTTAAACCAATTAAAATCAAATTCGGAATTTGTTTAATCCCAGAAAAATCCCTTTTCCTTTCTTTTTCTTTTTCTTTTTCTTTTTCCTCTTCTTCTTCCTTTCGGGCCGTCGGCCCAGTCCGGCCGCGCGCCGCGCGCCCTTTTCCCCTCCCGCTGGGCCGGCCCAGCCGGCCTTCTTTCCTCGCGCGCGCCCCTCCTCTCTTGCGGGCCGGCCGCAGGCCGAGGCCCGCTAGCGCCGCGCAGCCCGTTCGGCCTTCCCGGCCCGGACCACCGACTGGTGGGCCCCACCTGTCGGGGTCGTCTCCCTCCTCCGGCCGGCGAAACCGGGGAGGAGCAACCGCCGGCGCCGCTGCTCCCGCCCACTTCCCCGCGTCCCGCGCGCTCCGCACGCGCGTGCGCCCCGGCCGCGCCCATCCGCGCCCCACTCCGCCCGCAACCGCCGCACGAGAGGGCGGGATTTTTTTCCCCCGGCCGTCTCTCTCTCTCTCCTCTCTCTCCCACTCCGCCGCCGATTCCGCGCCCCTCGGCCCCGATCTCTTCTCCCCGTGCCCATAAAAACCACCCCCGCTATCCCCTCTCCCTTTTTCCCCATTTCCGCCGCCGCTCCCGAGCTCCCTAGCGCCGCCGCGCCGTTGAACCCGTGCGCCGCCGCCCGCGCCATCTCCCCCTCCGTCCCGCGTGGCCGCCCACGTGGCTGCCCCGTGGCTGCCGCGTCGGCGCCACGTGTGCGCCACGTGGTGCACCCCGCCGCCACGGTCCCGTGGACCGAGTCCACGGTGGACCGGCCGCCGCCGCCGCTGACGCCAGCCCTGGGATTAATTGCGCAATAAACCGATTAAGGATTTTTCTGTTTTAGTAAAAACACAGATAACTTCAAAAATTCATAACTAATTCATCCGAGCTCCGTTTAAGTCCATTCAAATTTCATTAAATTCATAAAAATGCAGAGAATCCATTAAAAATACTTTTGTGCTTTGTTTCAGTAGACTTATAGCATGTATTGTTGTTTGCTTTGCTTGTTGCGTAGATTCCGAAATCTCCGACGCGCCCGTTTATTTCGAGATCGTCGCAGAGGTAGCCTCAGCTCAGGAGCAAGGCAAGTCATGCTTCACATTGATCATATTGTACCTATATTTACAAATGTCTTATTTTTCCGTAAACACTGCATTATTTCGCAATGTCATTTCATGTGGGGTTATACCTATGGTGCTCAGCCAATCATATTGATTATCTTGTATCTTTGATAGCTTGGGTAATTAATTTATTGTTCGCTGATTTTAGGAGTGCTTAGCCATGCTTAGCTAACCTAGCTCACTAAAGGGGATCATCTTGAATAATTAATTAATGTAGTTCCTATGGTGACACTTTGGTTTAGGAGCCACCATGGTAATAATATTTAACTAAAATATGCTAATGGTGGGCTGTGGGTGCATGGTTTTGATGGTAGCACCCATGGCAATTAAGGACCGGTTCACGGGAAACCCTGGAAGAAATACCGTGCGTACCACAAGCCAGCGTGGGCAACGGCTGGATTTGTAGCGTAGCTGTCTCTGGCTGACGTACCAGCAGAGGGTGGGCGTGATGGAGTTGGGTCGGCGGGGGACATACCCGTTGATCGGCTGCCGAATTCACCGTGGCACGAGAGGGGGCTGCCTACCTTGGATATAAAGGTGGGGGCGAAACCTGTGGTGTGGTACGGCTGGTTAGAGGGGGTTATGCGAAGGGTCCTGTCACAGTCTCTATTCGGGTACTTTCCAGTATCGCGACGCATGGTTGACATGATGTTGAGGCTGTGTCTTGTGGGTACAGATGTACACCTCTGATCAGAGTAGAACTATTCGAATAGCCGTGCCCGCGGTTATGGGCGATCGACCAGATTCACCGTGATTAGTTTCACTTTCTTAATAACTTGAATTCTTTGGAACTGGTTTAGTTCAGGTGGTTGGTTTGGGCCTGTCGCAACGTGGATATAGCGTTGGACAGTGATGGTTTAATATTGTTCAATTAATTCAACGTTTTACTACTGCTTTCAACTATTGTTTTAAATGCTTACTTTATGCAAATAAACCCCTACCTTCCTTTGGAATATCTTGCATCATGCCTTCTTTTTCCGGCATGACTTGTTGAGTACCGTGGGTAGTACTCAGCCTTGCTTAATTTTTCCCCACATCAGAAGAGGAGTATGCGTCTGATGGAGGCTTCTCAGAGGAGTAGGTTTCGTCCGCCGTCGAGGATGCCTGTGGATTGGTGCCAGCCGCTGCAAGAGTCCCGTTCTAGTTTAGTTGGTCTTTCCGTCTTTCCGCTGCATTTCTGTAAGACTTTTATTCTGTTTGTAAGACGTGGATCTGTATGTCAACATTGTCGTCTGTGTACCCTGGCTGGTCCTGGACAGGGGTTTTAATACACATTCAGTTTCGGAAATTCTGGTAGTGAATTTCCGGGCGTGACAATCGTCGGGGCTAGCGTGTCACTTTAGGCATGTTAAGCCTCGATGATGTGATCGTCGTCTATCATGTTTTGAGTAATCTTGACAGGCGTCTTAATTATGCTTCGCCGGCGATCTATTCGTTTTAGGGTTTATTGCTGACGACGGTTTAATTATTATGCTTGGTTAGATTGTTCAATGCATCTACCATCCCTAAAAGCAATCGACGGCTTGATTTTATTTGTGTTAGGTTTCGATTCACACTTTGAGTTGCTATCGACCTTAGTCCTATTTTGAGATCTAACACAAAGCCTTCTTTCGGTTGTAATTAAGGATATAACTGGGGTTTCAGCCAGTTTTATCTGATACACGTGTTTATTATAATGTTTTCATGTGTATCTGTCATCTACATTAAACGGATTGATTAATAGGAATGCATCTGTTATGGATAATTCTCTAGGGTTTATCTGTAATTGATATGTTTTTACTGGTTGATTGGTTCATGTAGATTTGCACTAGAGTTCTAGCTAGTGTAGTAATCTTTATTATTCCTTATCGGCCGGTGTTGTTGATTGATATTAACATGTTGACAAAGGCCGATAAGTTTGGATTCATGTTTTAATCTTATTTTATCATGAGTAAGCCGATATAGTTTTGCCCTATCGGCTGGGCTATGACAATGTGTCATCGGCCTATCGGCCGATCGGCCGTTGTTTTCTGACGTGGTTTACTTGTTTCTTGTTGATTGCAGATCAAATCAACTGGCACGCTCTGCACACGACTAGGCAAACCATTTGGACCTGCACTGGAGTTAAGCAGATCTCCCAGGCCGCTGTGGTAACGTAGAACCCGTTTGGTTGCAAGGCAGGTCGACATTCTGCGCCAACACGCTTTTGGCACGCCCGGTGGGACCAAAGAACGCAAACTCTGCAACAGCAACAAATCTCCTCAAGATGTCGAAGCAGGCCGAGATCTCCAAGGAGAACGTCGTCCCTGTAACCGCCGACCAGCTCAACGCAGAGCAAAAGGCTGAGATGGAGAAGCTGGTTGAGCAGTTCCAGAATATGTACCTGCAAACATATTCTAGGACTCGGCAAGGCACCTTGATCCAGAAATCCAAGGTAGTTATGCCGAGTCCTGGAGATGGAGCTGGCACATCGGCGGCAGCGCACACCATCAAGACCGAAGATACTGCAGCGCCGACGTTGCAAGACAGGATTGACTCCGCAGTTCATTCTGCGCTAGTCAACCAGTCGGGGATTCTGGTGAACACATTGACCAATACAGTCAAATCGATCCTAGATGGGTCAATTCACCAGTACAAGCCTCAGGGGCCGATTTTCTTACCAGAAAATAAGTTCCCTGCCTATCGGACCCTGAGAAACGACCTGAGCACGGCTCAGCCGACAGCGCCGATGCCACCCACATCGGCACAGCCAACAACAATACTGCCACTGGTCCTCACCGAGCAGACAGGAGGGAGCCCTCAGCATGTCACGGAAGAACAATATGCACAATGGACCAAGGGGAAGCAACCAGTGACCGAGCCGATGTAGCAAGTTCCTGTTAACCAGCCATCGGCCGGACAGCCACAAGCCCCTGTGTTCAACAGCCCTCCTCCACAGGCGAGGGACTCGGGCGGCGCGGCGCGAGCCCGGAAAAGGGAAGGGGGAGCGCCGGAGCGGAGATGGGAGAGAGGGAAAAAGAGCCATCGGCTCGGATTTGAGAGATGAGGCGCGACAGTGGCCGGCGACGACGCGAGGCGACGACGGCAACGGCGGCGTGGGGAGAGAGCGGAGGAGAGGGCAAAGGCCACGGCGGTGCCCGGAGGGAGGTCCTAGATGCCACCGAGGTGCCTACATCGGGGAGAAAGAGGAAGACGAGGGGGAGAAGGAGGTTACCGTGGGAAAGGGGGAGCTCGCCGGTGAAGCACGGGGACGACGGCGCGCGGGCGGGCTCGGCGCGGCTCCGGGCCAAGGGAGAGGAGAAGGAGGCGCCCGAAGTTCCCTTCGGCGTCCTCGGGTGCAGCGGCGGGCGACGAGGGCGGCGGCGGCAGCGGGGAGGAGAGGGGAAGAGCTCGGGGAGGCAGCAATGGCGGCCGGCGGAGGGAGTTTTAAGGGGAGGAGGCGAGGTCGGTTCGAAGGGGGGCGAAGAGGCGGTTCGAGGGCGAGGTCGGTTCGGCAAGGCGGAGAAAGAGGAGGGGGGACCGGCGGCGGCCGGGGAAAAAGAAGAGAGGGGGAGAGAAAGGAGGTGGCCCCCTTGCCAAAATAGGCAAGGGCACGCGGGGAGAGGGGGAGCGCGAGGGAGGACGCGGCTCGGCTCCTTGGCAGCACGCGCGCGCAGCGCAGCGGGGCCTGGCGGAGACAGGCGATGCAGGGGGGCAGCTCGGGGCAGGCGGCGCAGGGGCGGCCCGATGACGGTGACGTCGAGCGTGGCGGTCGGCCACGACGCGCAAGCACGGGACCAGCGGCGGAGTGGAACGAGGTCGCCGGCGGAAACGGGACGGGACGCCGGCGGGAGAGAGAAAGAGATAGGGAGAGAGAAGGAGCGACGCGGCTGGGAGAAAGGGGACGCGCCTCTCCTCGGCACGTGCGGCGCACGTGACCGGGGGAGGGGTGCGGGCCGGGCCAGGACAGCGCGGCCCAGGAAGGAGGAAGAGGGGCGCGAGGCCGAGGGGACACCGGGCCGGGGCAGAGGAGAGGGAGGACTGGGCCGGCGGCGGCCCGAGGAGAGGGGGAGGGGAGTAGGCCAAGAAGGGAAACCGGCCCGAGAAGGAGGGAGGCAAAACAGACTTTTGCTGGGAAAGAGAGGAGTTTTAGGGTTCGGATTTGGATTCCGATTTCGCGGTTTTCTCCGGGATTGAGGCGAGAGGGGAAACACGAGACCTTGGCACACGATAAGACTCAACCGAAGAGCAAAACTTTTGCAACTAGGGTTTTTAGCAATTAGGTTTTTCGACAAAACGGGCGTTACATAACGCTGCGACAAAACGGGCGTTACATAACGCTAGATCCCTCTTGTCGGCCTATGTGGCTCCAGATTGGGTCTGTCTAGACTTGTCTCTGATGTTGGTATCTAGCGGTGTATATTGGTGTGTGTCCTCTCCTCCTAGGGGGTATTATATTTATACCCACAGATGTCCCCTTGTCCAAGAAGGACTAAGGAGATAAATATGGATACGATCCTAGTAGTCCTTGTAGTTTTCAACTTGAACTCTGCTTCTCCTTCCATATCCGGAACACCATCCGTATATAAGGCATGATTCCATAAAAGACTTGGTATATGGTGGACCACGCCGAGTCCAATTCAAGATCATTGGGTATGCCTTATCCATAATACTAACAGTAAGAACAGGGTGACTCCTTTTTCTATTGCTTTATTAAGTTAATACATGAAATCTTCTTTTAATTTTCTTTATTTTTTATTTTGAATTTCAATAAATAACTCGTACAACACATAGATTGATGAGTTGTCACTTCCGTTAACATGTTTCTTAAACCAAGTGACCAAACCTATGACACCTAGCCCACTCGGGCTCGCTTCTTGTCAACCCCATCGATGGAGTATGGATTCTACAAGCCGTGGAATTGCTATACAAGAAACACCGGATGTTCATATAAGGGCTTTCACAGGGTGGGAACATGGTGTGTGGCCTCAACTCGCCACGTTGGATCTGCAGCTCCACCTCAGTCTCAGTCGTGCCCCGCAATGGCACTTGTGCCATGTAGAGGGCGTGAGCACGCGAACGCATAGCTCGCAAGCTGCATTGGGCGAGGTTGAGCCTGGTGCCCCCATGACGCGGTACGATCCTTGCCCCTTGGAGTCATAGCGTGGCAGCGACGGCCAGTGAAAGAAGGCGGCACATGGAGTTTGGGACGAAAGAATGAACATGGTGTGGGCAATCGCAGCACGGCATGAAGCTCGTTGGCCCAATCCGTCCCTAACCAATCGCTCCACCTTCGGGGTCGACGCCGCCAAGGACTGTTATGAGCAGATCCATTGTTGCCGTCACCTCTCGAAGTAAGGAGGACAACCATGGAGACCGCCTTTTGCAATGATGAGGACGAGGCGATGGCCTTAGAGCTCAATGGTTGTGCCACCTCCATCTCCACTGGCCTTGGAGCTCACCAGTTACACCACCTCAATCTCCGCCAGCTTCAAAGCTGCACCACCTCTATCAGCAGTGCTACTAGGGAGCTCGTTGATTGGCACTCTCTGCCGAGAGTTCACAGCAGAAGAGGAGTGAGATGAGAGGCGGCGGTAGAAAGGGGATCGATATCGATATGATCAATTCAAACGGAGTCCAGATTTTATACTTGCTACTGGTTTTTAGGGTATTGATGCAAAAAGTGGACTTATATGCAAATTTCACAAAATGTGAGAACAAAAAGAATGGCAATGGATGAACTAAAATAGTGAAGCATGTGGGAGAGGGGGTGTGGCATGCCAGTTTGATAACTAGTCCCCGCACACACAAAACAGAGCAAGTCATTAACACATGAATAATTAAGTATTAGCTAAAAAATTAAAAAATGTATTAATATGTTTTTTAAAGCAACTTTTCTATAGAAAATTTTTATAAAAAAGCATTGTTTAACAATTCAGAAAGCATGCGCGTGGAAAATAAGAGAGTAGAAGTCATGCTCCACTAGCGGTGCTAGTGGAGCTAGAGCCACTGTATCCTAAGAGAGAGGGGTTTCGTTCCTAAAGCCAAACCTTGCTCTGATACCACCCTATCACACCCCGCCCCTGCGCCACTGTACAAATGGCACCGAGGAGGGCGTGTCGCAGGAGAACGGCGAACTGCTTTCCCACGGAACCGCAAAACAGGTACCAGTCCCAGGATAATGATGCTGGTACCAGCGGTAACATGATGAATCAATGCAAGATTTAAATAAATACAATATACCTTTACGTTGCAGCTTCGGGTAATCCCTGAGTTGCAACCTCCAATCAGAGTCAGCAGCAGCGAAACTTAGCGGAGCTAGGGCACCAAAACCACCGGCAGTAGTTTGGGTTTAGGGACGAAACTCCAACCTTCATCTTCTTCCTGAACTTAAGCCAAGAGGGGAAAAACAACAACAATGGGGATTGAGTACTTTCGTACTCAGCAAGCCACTAGGAAATGTGTACATGCAAGCATCAAAGACAGGCTGAGTTTGTTTAGCAATTCATTTTTAAAACACTTTTCCTTTTAAAGGTCTAAGTGTAGGTTTTCAAAGTAACTTTCCCTTCGGAGAGAGAGGCGTCTCACCTCAATCCGTCCACGAGTTGCTTTGCAACGACTTGAGCGGGAAAGTCAAATTTTAGCATTCATAGCACTTCCTTCTTTATTAGCTTCTTTTCACTTTCAAAACATAAACCAACATTCTCTTCAACAATCATCCGTTAACCAAGTCTCAAGGTTAACAACTCCGGGTCCGGTCCTCTCGACCTGCCAACCCAAACTCGGCCATCTCGGCCCCTAAACCGGCCCTCTCGGCCCTATGGTGCCAGACGACACCCCAGGTCACACAGGCCTGTTCCCAACCACGAAGGCTGGCCGTCCGTCACAAAGAAGGACTCTGGTAACGGTTCCCATCCCACAAACCAATTTATTAAATGAGTTTTAAAAACAAATCTACGCTATGGGCATCACCTCACATTCGCCCTTGACCATGGGCACGGTTGTTCGAACAGTTCAATCAAACCTCTGCAGAGACTGTACACTTTTCCCACAAGACACGAAGCTTACACCGATACTGGCCGGTATCGAAAGTTCATGACAAAACCTTTCTCTAACCAAACCATAAATGTCCCGTGTCACACAGATGGGTGGAATCTCTCCACCAAGCATCAGGCCAACTTTCAAGCCCTCATCTACTCAGGCCCCACCGTATGGATCCCCGACACATCCCCACTACAGGAGATTGCCGTAAACTCCACCATACCGGTGCTCCTCACCTGCCAACATGCTAGACATCTATGTTTCAGTTAGTTATTCATCTAGGGGCATCCCATTCCACCCATGTGGTCGTACTGTGAGATGCTCGGATATAAAACCCAAAGGAATCGGTCCTTATGCGCGACTACGAAACCAAACCACACAGGAGAGGATTCGCACCGCAAGTTTTCTCCCATAAAACCTTTTTGTTTTCAAAGTCACCGACTCCCCGAGTCGGGTTTTATAAACCTTTCACAACCCAAGTTTTTCCACATCGATAACCATATATAAACCTGACATAAACAAATGGTGCAAAAGGATACCTACGCCCAGAGAGCGTAAGTATTGAGGTACTGCTGTGGTGGAGCGACAAGGGTTAAGTTTAATAAGGTCCTACGGAGAATAATGCAACTACGTAGGTTGGTCCGTCGGTCGTGTGCTCGTAGACCGATGGCCGATCAAAATAACTGTGTACGCTAAACATGCAAGTTTGCAATCAACACATTTTATAAACTAGGAGCAATATGATCGAAGAGTGGCTTGCCTTATTGTTGGTCTTCAAATCTTCGAGAAAATCCGCGTTCGGTGCACCTCCGAAACGTCCACTACGCGATCGAAAAGAGAAAAACATCCAAAACCCTATAAAGTAGATAATAACTATTATAAACTAATTGTGCGCTTGGGTAGATCTCATTTTTAGAAAGATTGAGGAAGTTGAACGGAGTCAATTGAACTTATGGTTGGGGAGATACGAATTTTGGAGGATTATTGGATTTTCTGAAATGTGGAAGTGAACTTATTAAATTGGAAAGGAAAGAATATTCCTTGGCTGTGATGTTAAGAGGGAGGAATCATGGACTTCATTTTGGGAAGGCTTGGGCTTTAGCCCAGAGATGAAGGAGGGATTCAATATAGACTTCTAGGGATTAGTTTGAGGTGTAGAGGGATGCAAACTGAACTTTTATGGAGAAGGGGCTGGTGGATGGGTTTTGGCCCGAAGGATGTAACATGGACTTTTAGGAGTCCATTCTTGGGCTCGGCCCGAGGTACAAAAGGGATGTTTTATGGACTTGTGGATAGAGTATTAGGCCGGTTGGCCCAATGAAGTGGAGGGGCAAGATGTAGACTTTTCGAAAGTCCGTGGTCAATGGGGGCCCACGGGGAGAGAATAAAATGTGGAGCCCACTGGTGGGTCCCACCTTTTTTTCCTTTTTCTTTCCTTCTTTTCCCTTCTCCTTTTCTCTCCTTCTTATCTCTTTCTTCTCTCTCCTTGCTCTTTCTCTGTGTTCTCCCCGGGAGAGAGGAGCCGAGTGGGAGGAGGCAACCGGCCGGTGGAGCGGCGGCGCCGGCGCGTGGGCGGTGGCGCACGGCTGGCCTCGGCATGGCAGGGGCTACGCGGCGTCGGCCTGCGGCCGGTCGGCTAGGCGCCGACTATGGCTGGGAGCGGCGGCTTGGTGCCGGCAGAGGGGAGGGGCTCGGTAGGGGAGGAAGAAGGAGGAGGACTGAGCAGAGGAAACAGAAGAAGGAAGGGAAGGAAAGGGGTCGGTCACCTCGACGCGACGGATTCAGGACTTCGGTGACTCGGCTCCAGAGTGGTAAAAATGGAGTGGTGAATCGGCTGAGGAACTTCACGGTAAGTCTTCTCCGGTATTTATACTGTCAAGGTGATTCTGGAGGAAGAACTTGGCGACGAGAACGGCCATTGATGCACCTGTGCATGTTTCTCCATCTACAGGCTCCCCTGGCGATAGTTGCTGCCTGACTTGCTCGGCGAGCGGCGCGAAGCGGTGCCTAACTTCAGCGAAGAAGACGGAGATGATGCCAAACTCTCACTGTGCACTGGCAGGACGGTGCCTAACCGTCGGTTTTACGGGGAGCTTAGGAAAAAAAATGGGGGCAAAGAAATGTGTTTGAACGAGTGTTGGATGAACCTAATTAACTTGCTTGACTTAATGAAAATGTAAAGAACTACGGGTGCAGGAAAAAGGACAGATAATCGTCGGGCGGTAGAATTCCAAAAATATTTTAGAATACTTGAATGGGAAGGAAATGACTATCGATACGTGCGCAAAAATATTGATTTTAATATGCACACATATAGGAAATATTGGTCCGATGGTCGATGTCTAAAAATAAATATTTTTAGACTCTCTGAATGGTTGGGAGATTATTTGACGACAAGGTTAAAATCCCGAAATCGAAATTTCAACCGTACGGGTTTTTGGAAAGGTTTAGGAAGGAGTACTCGAACTTCAAATTCTGAATAATGGAAATTTAATTTTCGGGAGACAATATCATGATCAAGATTCTGGGTTCACAAGGGAACGGATCAATTGAGATCTTTGGCACAAAAATCCTAAATACACTCAAAGAACCAAATTTTTGAAAATAGGATTTTTGACGAAAATCGGGGCGTTACAGGCTTGTATTGTTTACTTCCTATGTCCCATATTAAATGTATTTCTAGGATAGAAAACACAAACTAGTATCACTACTACAAAAACACAAAAGGGAATGACACTAGGTGACGGTTCATCTAAAACCGGCACTTATGACCCCTTCCCATCCCTCATACGAGTCTAAAAATAAAAACCGGCACTGTTGACCCCTTATAAGTGATGGTTTATTAAAAAAAAGGGCATCAATAATATTGATACCATTTTTTAAATAGAATTGGAACTTATAACGTAGTTATAGGTGCCATTTTTAAAAAAAAACGACACTTACGAGAAGCCAAGCTGACCTGACCTTTCACGAGCGCTGATTTTTCATGAGCGCCGAGGGACTCGTCCCATCCTCTTGTCTCTCCACCTCTTTCAAAGCCTCTCCACCTCTCTCCAGCTCCTCTCCACCTCTTCCTTATCCTCTTTATCTCTCCACCTCTCCTAGCTCCTCTCTCTCTCCAGCAGCGGGGACGGTGTCTACGGCAGCGGCGGCCTCCCTTCCTGTCCTGTGCGGCAATGAGACGGCTTGACAGAGGCGGCAAGCGGAGCGACGCGGCTCGAAGGGACGGCAACAGAGTAAGCGGCAGGAGGTGCCTGACGAGGACATCACTGGCTCGGATGTAACCATGCTTATGTTACACATCAACAAGCTAAAGGTGCATATGTTCTATATTAGGTTTACTCATTATATGTTTGAACAAATGTTACTACACCATGAGTTTTGTATTTTCTCATTTGTAGAAATACTTATGTGGGTGAATAAAAGGAGAGCGGGCTCACGAAGTACGTGGATGACCAAAGAAGTTGATTAGGGACCAAATCAAGATCTTCCCCAAGTCTACTCCTACATCACCATGTCATTTTTGGTCCATAGAAGGCAAGAGATGAAGTTCTACATGTTTTGGATTCGGATTCGAGTCTCCTGACAGCATCAACTTCAAACGGATCTAGAAGCTGATCTAGAAGGAATCTCGGGACTCATGAGTACTTGTTAGAAAGCTTATAAAGTGTACTTTGATATGGTTCTAGTCCCACGTTAAATTCCTTTCGAGCTACCGGGAATCTGCAAAATAAACCACGAAGCTCATCCATCCCGAGTCTGATTTAGCATTTGGACCTTGTAATTGTGTCGTGGGCTAAGACTAAGGGGGTGGCGCTCTAGGGTTAACCCTAGGACATCCCTAATCATATTTATTCAGTAGCCGTCATACTTTAGAATGAGGTTTAGGTTATTTCTACAATTGTAGTTTTGCTGCTAGTTTGGTTTGTGGAACCCAACTTTGAGATCTTAATCATTCATCTCCAAATTGAGTTGTAATATATCTTGTTCTTACTTGTATTCTTCGATTCGCATGCAGAGATTAGCCTTCTCGGTGAGGTCAACCGGACAGTGCACGGTTGATAACCGGAGGAGACGTGGTGCTACGATTGCAGGGTTCGGATCGTGTTGATTGGATGTCGGATCGTGTGTCATGTTTCCATCAAATCGAAAGTTATCTATAATTGTCGGAAGATCGGGACCTAGTTCCTCATTAGTGCCTCTGTCGCCTCCCCATGATGGCACCTCCATTGTCTCCCCTCAGCAACGCCTCCCTGGTGGCTCGACGAGACAATGGTGGAACAAGCGGTGATAGCCTCCCTTCCTCTCCTGTGTGGTGGTGGCGGCCTCCCTTCCTCTCCTATGCAGCGGCGGCGACCTCCCCTTCCTCTCATGTGCATTCTTTAATTTGGTTTTTGAATAAACTTGTTGATGAATGTTTGGTTCTTTGATGTGAACTTATTGATGAATATTTGATTATGTGATCTATGAACTTGTCTCTTATATGAACTTGTCTATTTTTTCTTAGATTTTTTGATTTATTTTTTTTGTCTTTGTGGCATCTGCTCGAATTGAGCCAAGCCGAGCCAACTTTTTTTTTTCAAACCATATACCTCAAAGGTGTCGGTTTCTAAATCAGCACATTTGATTCCTTCTCATCAATGCCGCTTGAGAGGTGCCAGCTGAAAAATCCAGTATCTATAGAGGATTGCCAACCTACATCAATGGCCTTTTTTTAGTAGTGTATGGAAAAAAGAATGATCCAAAAGCCCCTCATTAAGTGAGAAGAATGGAGAGAGTGGAAGGATAGTTAGGGGTAAGATGATGAGAAATTTGAATGAGGGATGTTTGGAGGGAAAAGTAATGAGTAGCAAATACACTTATTGAGTTATTGTGGGAGGGAGTATGTCCTAAGAAGATGTACTGTAAAGTTGTATAACTATGTAACGTGATGGTTCCACGGCACCGCACGCTACAAATGTTGGACGCGACTACCTTTGCAGCCCTCCTTTTTATGGCCACTCCAGTACGCAGGCAGTCATGCATGCATCATGTGCTGTTGCTTGGCGAGGTTTATTTACCGAAAGCTAGCTAAGTTCTTGACAATGCCCTTCTCCTGGACCAGATCGATCTCTTCAAACACAGTAGCAGCAGTACATTCATACACTGGGCATGCACACAGCTATAGCTACAGTAGCAAGAGCTAGCATGCATCTGGAGTAGGAGTAATACACACACGTCTCATCACCTAGCTTAGCTCCAGGGCCCTTCCTCAGCTAAACCAGCTGCAGCTATAGCTAGCTGCAGTACTCAACTCCGTCCTCTTCTTTTACTGATATTATTCGCCGAACTCTATGCACATATTCAGATTTCAGAGCATTCAGAGAAAGAGAATATAGAGAGAGAGAGAGAGAGAGATCGTCGTTGGGCTGAGCAGGAGTAGGAGTAGTAGGTGTATGAATGAATTATCGGGCGGCGTCGGTCAGGGTCACGTCGACTCTGAGCTGACGGGGTGAAGCTTTTCTTTCTTTGTTGCATTGGAACCAGCCAGGAACGGAACAATCTCAGCTTTGCCCGAGCGTGTGATTGCGTGTCGCTTTTCCTCATTCAGAGCCGGGGGCAACTGCATGCATGCATGCCCTGCTGCTGCTGCGTGCTTCCGTGCTGTGAGCCCGAGAGAGAGCTTGCTTCGACCTCCTGGACAATAGGGTGCCCTTTGCCCCTGCACTGGACTAACGTTGTCAAGTGTATATAAGTGGGCTAGCTCGCAGGCCACGACCCTGACCTGACCACCACGGCCACACCTAGCTATATAGCTACTCCTATGTTGGCTAGCTGGGTTAGCTATCCTGCCAAACCCCTTGAAAAAGTAGTGTAGGAGTAGCAAACAATCTTTTGCCAAGCTCGAATTAGTAACTAAGATCAACGACAAGAGGTAATGATTGATCTCGTGGTATATACTGTACATAGATTGTAGTAGCAACTTAATATTAGATGAGACTTAATCTAGTACTATGATGAATACTATGTTGAGTCCTACTTCGTTATATATCGGTTCCTATGTTTTAGAACGAAGGGGATAATTAATAAGTAACCGATGAATGAACTTTGCTGAAGAGATCATCCATACCTCATGTAATGGACGTATATATACTGGCCGAGTGATGTACGAATTAATGTACACGTACTAATTAAGGACGTACAGAGTGTGGTACAGCTTTGGCCTTTGGGAGGCGGTGTGTTCCTCTTATGGAAACATGGGAACCGAGATGGGGAGGGGGCGCTCGCTCTTCCGGCACAGCACGTAGTACTACTACTATCCTCGGCGCGCTGTGCCCCCTGTGATCGACGAGAAACCCTCGCTTCGCCGCGCCACCCGGCTCTCCCCTCTCCTGCGCACCCCACCCGGCCGCGTCCGTCCGTTTGCTTCCGCTTGGCAACTAGCGCCCACCCGCACGCCCGCCCGTGCGCGTTTGCTCAGCTCGCGCCCCGCTGCGCCTCGCTCGGCCACATGCCCGTCGGTTCGTCGGGTGTCCCCCTCCCTGCCTCTCTGCCACCGCGCCGTGTACGTACGCACGTACTCCCACGCGACGACGCCTCCCCCTGTTGATCGATCGATGCGCCACGGCGGTGAACATACGTTGCATTCTCCCCGGCCGGCGGCCGCCTCCCGTTCCAGTGGTGAGCCATGGTGGGTGTGGCTGCTGCTACGTTGTGTGTGTGTGTGTGTAGGCGCGTACGCACGTACGGCTGCAGGTGCTGTGCTTGCCCATGCTTGGTTGGCAGGAGGAGGGGCCGGGGGGAGAGTAGGAGGTAAATAATAATGGTGTTGGGTTTGGACAAGGCTGGCTATATGGCTATAGCTTAGATTGATCGTGCGTGCTGGACAGACACAGTTGGGTTTCGCACGTACAGTTGCCTGCCACAGTTGAAAAGAAAGGTGCCTGTAGTGGTTGCAGGGGCTCACTCAGACACCACTCAGCAGGTGTGAGTGATCTAGTGAGCGAGCTTGCATTTGCTCCGTTCCCTAGCTTGCATGCATGTTTCGTCAAGGGAGGGATCAGATCGATCATGAGGAGGAGGAGGCAGCGAGTCAACCAAGAAATTAAACCACCCCGTTTTCATCTGTCATTCGTATGGAATATATACTCCAAATGTCCATTTATCAACTTGCCAAAGAATTAGAGCGCCAAATTTATCTGTCCCTTCATCACACGCAACAATCTGACAATTGCTCCCACATGTCAGTCTCTATGTGTTTCTTCTTCCTCCCTCTAGATCTTTCCACTCTCTCCACCCACAGCAACGCGGAGCAGCAGCAGCCAACAGGCGCCGGGAGGGCAGCCACATCGGAGCTAGCTAGCACGAGGCTGACGGCTCGCCGCCGCCTCCCTGCTGACGGCTCACACCGCCGACCCCATCTCCTCCCCACCACCTGACGGTTGAGAAGGGCTAGAGCAGGGTGACGAGCTCTCCGGCCACCGCCTATACCCTCTTTACCGGCAACTCGAGCTCCTCTCCCCGATCAGGCAACTTGAGCTCATCTTTCCTCTTCGGACGCCAGATCCGGCGTCGAGCTCGCCGCCCCTCCCACCTCGCGCAAATCGGGGGATGTGGAGCTCGGTGGGACGGTGTGGAAGAGCTCGATGGCCCCGGAGAAGGGAAGGCGATAGCGCTCCCTTGCAGTCGACGACAGCGACGGAGGTGAGGTGGCCGGCGCAATCGGCAGCTGACGCTAGACGGCTAGAGCATGAGAGAGAAGAGGGGATTAGCCATGTGGGGAGGAGGAATTGTGTGTGGGACCCACCGTTGCATGGTAAGTGATTTTGGTTGGCCAAGTTTAACCAGTGAATGGAGAGATTTGACCAACTGGCCGGCCAAGCCATCCAGTCGGAGAGACCGTTGGAGCATGACTTTTTGTTTGAATTATCAAAATTTAGCTTAATTTAGCTTAGAAAATCATTTGAAGATGTGGTTGGAGATGCTCTTAGACCGTACATACAAATGTTTTATACACATCCTTGTTAACACTCCAAGATATATACTCTCTCTCCGGTATCAAAGGGTGGTTTTTAGCCATTTGCAACCTTATCAATCCTTTTTTTTTTTGACAATGATAAGGCCTCGCTGCCTAAAATTTTGACAAAGAATGGCGAGTCTTTTGTTTGGTTTGCTATGAGAGCAACGGGCTCAATTCAACTATATATGCCAGATAGGCAATGCAAATTCTTTTCTTTCCAAACCAAATGAGTGATTATTTCTTGGTTTGCCAATTATTTGGCATAGTAAGATTGCGCTACAAACGAAGCAAGTTGTTTTGGATTTTTCAAAGTCCATGCACATTATACAACTTTCACTACATAGTTCTTTAATATTTTTTTAAAAAAAATACTGCATATATAAATGTAATATAATGAAAATTCCAAACTTAAACTCTTAAAATAAATAAATATTCTATACTCACATGCACCAATGAAAAATACAACTTTAATATTAATCTATTGTAACTTTTAGTTTTCTTTGTTTTTATTTATTGGACTAACGTAGGTGTATTTTTATGCTTATCTTGATTTTTTTCTCATATTAGCAAGGTCTACATTAAAGCATATTTTCTAGGAAAAAAGTACGTTAGAACATTATTTGTTTCATCCATAAGAAAAATATAGAGTTGTTATGTTTGATGTAGCACTAGTAAAGGGTGATGGATAACATATAGATAAGAACAACCAATAAACATATGATCCTTACACTTATAAATCCATCATAATTTTATTTTTTTTTTACTAAAATATAAGAATTTGAATATAGAACTTTATACATAAATGCCGTACCATTGAAAGTATGTGCACAAGTTTTTCTAAAGTTTTTGATAACATTTGCTATTTGTTAGTTGGTATATACGAAATGTGCATTGAAAGCTTGCGTTCGCATGATATATTCATGTTTAATTATTTGAACAACTACTTAACCCTGCTTCTGTTTTATCTTAATTTCTTTTACATTTTTCTACTTGTGACATGCCAAGCAAGCATGTACTGAAATGTAGTAGTACTACTTATTTAAGAATGCTTTTATTAATCTCTAGCTTCTTTAATAATTGTTCCCTGTTTGTACTACAGCCTGTGCCAGGTAGTGTAGGAACTACCAACATGGAGTATTGAAAGTCCGTTGAGAGGAAATGTGCATGCAACTAGTTAATGTGTTACCAGTACATATATTATCTTCCCCTGAAATAAGTACTCCACTAACTTCTCCATGCAACATTTTACCAGTAGTATTTTATATCCATGCAGGGTTGCAGCCGAAGCTAGTAGGTCTGTACTAGCAATCAAAATGCTGACATAATACAAATTACATATAGTTGTGATCTACTCCTAAACCGTTACCAATTAAGCCATTTTTGCAGAACCATCCATTGATACGAAAACATATATATACACTTTTCCCTTATAAACTCTCTCTATCTCTTATATATATATATATAAATAATTGACGTCGGGTACTATTTATTTACAAGCTTTGACCATTCATGTTTTTTTAAAAAATATAAATACTGAAAAGATATCAAAGTATATATATGGAGTATTTATTTACGCTAGGTACTAGAAGAAAGCAACAAAGAACTATTCGGCGCATGTAGACGTACATTCCGACGTACCGATCGATTCCCTGTTGATCCGAAGCAAAAACATTTGTATTCTTCCTCCCATACGCCAAGCCAAGCTAGCTACTGCATAATCCTCCTCAAGAGAGAGAGAGAGAGAGGATGGATGGAGTATCAGAGATCAGAGAGAAGAGAGAGAGAGAGAGAGAGAGAGAGGTCTCTGCTGGGGTCTGGCCTGGATGTGCGTCGTCGTCCTTGTTGCAAGAGGGAAGCAGCGAAGCCAGCCACACATGTGTGCGAGACTGAGATGACATCTACACGTGCGGTGGGGACGGGGTGGTGTTTGAGTTGTTTGATGCCTTTGTTAAACTCGGTGAAAGCCATGAGCAGCAGCAGCAGCAGCAGCAGTAGTAGACAGCTGGGACAGTGACAAGCCTAGAGTGCAGTAAGATCTTCTGCAACCAAGCCAAGCTACACCTTCTTCTTCGATCTCCTCCATTGATCGAGCGAGAGATCGAGCGCTGGTGCTGCAAAGTCTCGTTGTTCCATGCCACATGACTGAGTACTGCAGCCAAAAGCACCGGGTGTTCACCGAATCACCGGGGCCTTTTTCTTCTTTTTGTTTCTCCCAAGCTAAGCTGGTCAGCCGTGGACAGTGTTCCGGATATACAGGAGTATATATAGTAGCAGAGCAGATCGAGTACGTAGTTCTCTTCTGGATCGTATGGTAATGGTAGATCTTGCGCAGCGCCAAGATGAATTTTCAGTTCATTGCTATATATATTATCTCAGTCTCAAAATATAGTGATTGTATCAACTAGAGATGCACGTATTACGTAACCAAGCACAACACATTTATCACAAAGAAGATAATAAAAGGCCAAAAAAGGACACGAGGAAAGGAAATGTCAACGTTGGAAGCTCAGCACCACAATTGGAATCACAACGAGAACACATATATATTCGGTTAATTACATATTATATGATTAATCTAATGTTGGAGTTGCATATGCCTAGTTATTATGAGCACTCAATTTGCATGTGATTGGTAATTTCATATTCCAAACAAAATGTATGTGTGTGTGTATATATATATATATATATATATAGGTTGTCCATTTTATTGTTTAGACAGGTTTTAGCTAGGCTGTGCAACAACACAAAATTTCTTTTTTCTCGGGTATTTTCATCATGTACACCACTATGTAACTTTAACAAAAAGCTGTGCAAAGTTAGAGATAAACTTTTAAACCAGTTCTATATAGATATTGATGACCTTTTCGACCTTTTCTTCACCCCATTTGTGCAGCGTCACACGCATGCATGCTTCAACATGCTGGCCAAGAAGAGGGGTGAGAGTTACAAATGCACGTCACACCCGTGAGCAACCATCTGCAGGGTAGGAATACATCCTTGTCCTCTATGAATATATGTATATGTCATATGCTTTCAATTAATGGTCAGAATCGTTTTTAAGAAAACAAATACAAAATGTCGGTTTTTAAGATGCACGTACAATGTTCTTATGAACTATTACCTCTGTCCTATAATAATTTTATTTCTAGAATTTAAATTTGTTCCAAAATAGTTGTCATAATAGAGTGCTAATTGTCCCATCAATCACTTTCCATTCAAATTTCTTCCTATTCTACCCTCAACCACCCTTTCACTTTTATCTATACACCATTTAATGAGGAGCGCTATAATTTTTCATCTCAAAGCTTAATATATGCTAAATAACTTAGAATTATAATTATTTTGGGATGAAGGTAGTAATTAAGATAACGATAGAACATTTCTGATTCCGTTTTGTAAACTGGAGTATCGGACAAGTTGTGTAAAACCGAGTGTTCAATTCCGCCTTTTCGTCGAACCATATGGCCATCAATTAATCATTACAATAACTTTTTTTTCAGCAAATGAAAAACAAAAATCACTGCTGAAAAATCGATTTTTAGTACCGGTTCGTAACCCTTTTTAGTACCGGTTATTGAACCGGGATTACCAAATCGGGACTATTTTCAACCGGGACTAAAGATAAAAAAATAGTGTGCAATATAGGATTCGAACTCAGGACCTCTCACCTCAGCCCTCACGCGCATTACCATCTCACCTACCACACACATCTAACTTGGATAGATATGGTTTCTTTTTAAACTAACTATGAAGGCATCTTTAGTCCCGGTTGATAACATCAACCGGGACTAAAAATGCATTTCAACCGGGACTAAAGATCGAGGCATCTTTAGTCCCGGTTGATCACACCAACCGGGACTAAAGATGCATTTTTAGTCCCGGTTGCTGTTATCAACCGGGACTAAAGATGTTTCAAGGGGCTTGGACTTTTAGAACCAGTGCTAAATCTTTAGCACCGGTTCGTTAAACATCTGAGACATTTGCTGGTTTTTGCCAACCGACCAAAGATCAGTTGTCCAGTAGTGAATGTCGTTTTAACTAAAACACATACGTACAATGTTTTCCGGCCCAAGCTAGCTAGGTAATGATGAACCAATCCTCATCCGTTATTTAAGACATACCAGTTGTACAAAATTGTGCGATCATCCCGAACTAAACGATCCATTAATGAATTATTATAATAATTTCAAAGAGAGTTTATACAGCAGACCAGTTTTTAACTCTCAGACAATATAACCGTACTTAAAAGTAAGCAAGGAGAAGAATGAAGGGTCCATAGATACCGATATTGATTATAATCTACTTGGAGTGAGCGCACTACTTGTTTAACGCGGGCGGGCAGGCAGGTCGAACTCTAATTCTAGAAAGAATCTATCTCAATTCTCTTTCTTGGTTTAGCAGCCTTTTGCTTCTCGGGTGGTGGCGAACCATGCTGCTTGCGTAGCGGTATCCATGCCGTGACACACGAGCCAAACTAAGTGCTTTCCATGACCGGCTTTGCCATACGATGATCACAATGGTAATCCCCTCGATCTGATTTATCCGAACAATCGAGAGGCAACATTCTTAGATATTAGTCTGCTCAGTAAGATAAAGACCGCATTTTAATTAGGGCCGAAGTGATGATGCACTGAATTTATTGTGTTTCTAGTCCAGATAAGCCGTATCAAACTAAGTGGTCAATCTTCCCCACTAACTTGCTCTCATTTCTCAAACAAAACAGACCAAATTAATTATGATATTGCTCCCTTCATTCTCGAATAACTGGCCTTATTTGACACCCTTTACGGCTAAATTTCTATTTTTTCTTTAAAATGTTATAAGTAATTAAAAATATGTCAAATTATTGAAGTGCAGCATCATAAATTTAGCCATACAACTTTCATTCATAATATATAAAATATACTCTCTCTATCTTAAAACAGTTTAATCCTAAGAATTAATTTGGACACATCAAAATTGGAATTTTTTTTAGGAGAGAGTAATTTGTAGTGAAAGTGAGAGGTGATTGTACTGCTCTATTCAACGGTCTCACAGTTACTCGAGAACACGAGAAGCAGAGAGTACTAATTTTTTAATAAAGGACAAATATTTTTAAAAAGAACTCTTTTTACAAACACGTACTACATCAAATATTTCCTCTCAATAAACATATCTTCTCCAATTCATTTCGTTTCCATTCAATTCACCTCCCACTAACTCGAAAATACAACCACATACATATATATATGTACAACTTTCATTCATCACAATATAAAATTTAATCTATGGCCAAAGTGAGACGGCAGTAGTTGACGGTGTTAGTTATTCGAGAATGTGAGAACGGAGAGGGAGCACTGATTTTGTAATAAAGGACACAAATATAGAAAAGATAACTCTTTTTTACACACACATATATACTCCCTCCGTAGTTTAATATATGACTTCGTTAACTTTTTAGATATATTTGACCATTCGTCATATTAAAAAATTTATGTAATTATCATTTGTTTACTATGACTTGATTTTTTATAAATGTTCTTTAAACATGGCTTAAATTTTTTATATTTACAAAAAAATTTAATAAGACGAATGATCAAACGTTTGTTAAAAAATTAACGGTGTCATATTAAAAAAACAAAGGTAGTATTTACATACTAATAATATATCTTCTCCAAATTCTTTAGGCCCCTTTGAAACAAAAGGAAAAACATATAAATTTCAAAGGATTTATACCCTATGAAAAATAATCCTATGAGATCCTTTGAAACAAAGGATTGATTCCTACCAATTCCTTTGAAATTCCTATGAAATAAACTATTGTAGAGAAATTTTGGAGAAAAATTAGCATTATGTTTTACATGATGTTTTTTCTTCCCGTGACTTGAATTCCTACGTTTTTCCTATATGACTATCAAACGGTAGTTTGAAGCTTTTTTTTGTTTTCAAATCCCATAGAAATCCAATGAACATGACATTCTATTCATATGTTTTTTCTATTTATGTGTTTTGACAATCCTTCATTTGAAAGGGACCTTTAGATTTGATTAAGTTTATAAAAAAGATTAGCAACATTTATGATATTAAATTAGTTTTATTAAATTTAACATTGAATAAATATTATATTTTAGTATAATGTTTGCTATATATTAAAAATGTTATTATATTTTACTATAAATTTAATTAAATTTAAAAAAGTTTGATTAAGAAAAAGTAAAACGAGGGAGTACGTACCGCTCACTAAATTCGAAAAGGGACGCGAGGAGGATGATGGGTAAGTATATACGTAGTACGTACGCGAGGAGTACGTAGCTCGGTCGGTCGGTCGCCGGTGGGGTGTCGTCTCGTCTCCCCCCTCCTCTCCTCTCCATTTCCTCCTCCCTCCCCCCACCATATAACCCCATGTCCGCCACCGTCTCCATCTCTCGCTCCACTCACCCACCCACAGACGATCCCCCCCCCCCCCCCCCCCCTCCAGCTCGAGCAGCTTAGCTTAGCTTGGCCTTAGCTAGCTCTCTCTCCCTATCCAACAGTAAAAAGCTACTCAGCTCACTTCGCTCTAGCTCAAGCTCTGGCTAATTAAGTGGCTAAAGCTGTGTTGTTGTGTGAGCTAGCGATGCCGTGCTCGTCGGCGGCGTGGATGCTGCACGTGGGGGCGGCGGCGGAGCAGGCGTCGTCGTCGTCGTCGTCGAAGGGAGGGGGGAGGGTGGTGACGGCGGGGACGACGACGATGGACACGGGCGGGGGAGGGGGAGGAGGAGCGGGGTACAATAATGGAGGAGGAGGTGGCAATGCCGGCGGCGACCACCAGGAGAGCAGCAGCAGCGGGCAGTCGAGGCTGGCGGCGCGCGGCCACTGGCGCCCCGCCGAGGACGCCAAGCTCCGGGAGCTCGTCGCGCTCTACGGTCCCCAGAACTGGAACCTCATCGCCGACAAGCTCGACGGCAGATCCGGTACGTGTCGTATCAAAGCTAAGCAAGCTCGCTCGCCGTGTGTTTGCTGACATCGTCGTCGTCGTGCAGGGAAGAGCTGCAGGCTGAGGTGGTTCAACCAGCTGGACCCGAGGATCAGCAAGAGGCCGTTCAGCGACGAGGAGGAGGAGAGGCTGATGGCTGCGCACAGGTTCTACGGCAACAAGTGGGCGATGATCGCGCGGCTCTTCCCCGGCCGGACAGACAACGCCGTCAAGAACCACTGGCACGTCATCATGGCGCGCAAGTACAGGGAGCAGTCCACCGCCTACCGCCGCCGCAAGCTCAACCAGGCCGTCCAGCGCAAGCTCGACGCCACCGCCGCCGCCGACGTCGTCGTCGGCCACCACCACCTCATCTCCGCCGCCGCCGCCGCCGCCCACGACCCCTACGCCTTCAGCTTCCGCCACTACTGCTTCCCTTTTCCGGCCGGCTCCCCCGCCGCCGACGAGCCCCCCTTCAGCTGCTTGTTCCCCGGTAAGTAAACAAACAACCTTAAGCTTCATCTCTGCACACGCTCCCAAGAGAATGACAGGTGGGCCCAGCCCCACAGTCACAGCTGATTATTCTGCACCTGCTTCTCCTTCCTCTCGCTGACAGCCATGCCCAACCCACCACGTACACCTATACAAAAAAAAAATCCTCCATTGTTGCTGCTTCCAACATTTCCATTGCAGTTGTGAGCTAGTCGCCATGGTTAGGCGCACACACGGTAGCTAGTACACGTACACTGATGCACAGTTGCACAGTGACAGAGGGAGAGAGAGAGGGGTAGGCATGGCATGGCACTGGAGAAATGTGATTCGGGGACAGTGCACGGAGCGGCCGGCGCCAATGGCAGATCGAGCAGGCGGCCGGCCGGTCCGGTCGACGAGGAGTAAATGGGTTGCTTTTGCTTCTTGAAATAGGAACCATGGCGAGATGGATCGGCGCCTCTCTGCCCTGCCCCCAAAGACCAGGTACTGGCTTGGACTTTCGTCGAGCACAGTGCGTGCGTGCGCCGCGCCGTGCACACCACATGTGCACGCACGCCACCAGTGAACTTTGGGCCTCACACACACACACGCACGCAACAGTTGTTCTCCCCGGCGACATGGATGGAGGCATTTGCACGTACCCATCCGTCTCCATTAATGCCTCCCCCAACCCCGGCCACACCGCCCCTGCACCGGCCGGCCTCTTCTCCCTGTTCATCTAGCTAGCTACATAAAAATCGTTTCTTAATTTCTTGATTGGATTGAATTGGATTGGTTTGTTTGTTTCCTGCTTTATTAACCCATCATTTCGTTTTCTGATTGGTGTTTAGATTCTTTTACTTAGCCACACATTGCCAAGTTTATTTTTGCAAATATGCTAGCTTACATCGCTATCTCGTCTCTGCATGCATGCCTCCCCGCCGTGACGCACGCAACCACTTCATTCAATTGATTCGTCGGTCAATGGCGACCACGAGTAGCTACGTTACTGTACATTCCACGGACTAGGTAATTAACGCGAGCTTCGATTCCTTCTTCTTGTGGTGCAGGGGTGGCGGCGAGCGCTGCTGCGGCGGGGCGCGGCGGCGGCGGCCTGACCTGGCCGGACGCCATGGCCGCGGGAGTGGGAGGTGGCGAGGTCATCAACGACGGCGGCCGGTACGTCGTGGCCGAGCCGCCGTTCCTGGTGCCGGCGGCGTCGGCGGCGCACGGGTGGCTCGGTGGCCACGGCCACGAGATGATGATGATGGTGAACGGCGGCGGCGACGTCGTCGCCGGCGCCGGCGTGGCGTCGTCGTACGACGGGATGATAGGCAGGGATCAGGGCGGCGGAGGCTCACACTTCGAGGCGGCTTCGGCGGCGGCGGCGGCGCCGACATTCATAGACTTCCTCGGGGTGGGCGCCACATGATCGATCGATCAAACTCATGAATTAATCCATCCATGGACGACGACGACGACTCATGATCATGATGCATATACTCCATTGACATGCTGTTTCAAGCATGCGGCAGGTGGATCTAGCTACTAGCTATTACCACTAGCTCTAGCTCCTCTAGCTAGCTTGCCATAAGAAGTAGTAGTAGTAGTAGATGCATGGCTAGCTTAATTTCATTTAGAGCCCAGCTATAAATATTTTCTGGATATTAGTAATTCTCTCTAGTATGTAACCATATATATGCATGTATTTATTTATTTCTAGCTAGAGCTAGCAAGGAAGAAGGGGGTAATTTGGGGCTTTATTTATAGAGGAAGGAGGATTGCTCTTTGATTAGTTGGGATTTAGTTAAATTAGCCCCCATATATATGCAAGGCCAGATCATGTTGTTGATGAGTTTCATGAATGTGAACTGATGCTTTTTCAGTTGATCAATTTAATTTAGCCAAGTGTAGATCAATTTTCAGCTGATGAGACCATTCAGGGCGTAGTTTTTGTTGTTTAGGCTCTGTTCGGGAGCATGCGTTCCCCGCGCGCACAGTGTTTTTTTTCACGCGCACACTTTTAAACTACTACACGATGTATTTTTTTTTGCAAAAAGTTTCTATACAAAAATTGCTTTAAAAAATCAAATTAATCCATTTTTGAAAAAAGAATTAGCCAATACTTAATTAATCACGTGCTAATGGATCATTCCGTTTTCCGTGCGCGCTGGGAACACATGCTCCCGAACACGGCCTTAGTGTACCCCTTGCTTAATTGTGGTTCCGCTTCTTGGGATTTGTGAGCTTGCAAAATCATGAGATTTTAGGGCCTGCAAGATATTTGTATGGCTCAACTTTTCGTTGAAACAATTAATATGGAGGATATTTTTGTCATATGCATTAATCAATATAAATGTTACACATCACTCGATGCTTTTTTTTTAAAAAAATCACACGAATTTATGACCTTGTGATTTCTTTTGTGATTCATTCTTCATCTTCGCCAAGCACTCGAGTGATTTGTATTCGGAGTTAGAGGTGGGTGGGGGTGAAGGGTCGGGGGATAGGGGGTTGGGGTGGTGGAACATGAAAGATGTTCCCTGGTTTAGAGGGATGGTCGGAGTGGCAGCAGCCTAGCATCGGCCCAATGGCTTGTGGCACCATTCGGACAATAGAGAAGCGCGGTAGCTAAGCGGTGCACTCGGACACTTAGAGAAGCACGGTAGCTAAGGGGTATGATGAAGAAGGATGCTTGTCGATAAGAGTGATTAGGAGACGTTGGGAGGTGACGACAGATCTAAGTGGGAGTCACTGGAGTCAAAGAAGGACGGAGGCATACACTACTACAGAAATAATTTTTTAAATGGCCAAAACCCATTTTCGCAAACAACACAACTCCCTCAAGGTGTATGTAAAAATCTGCTTTTTTTTAAGCGAGCAGCACAAACGCACGAAAAAACCCATTATTGTAGGCGAGCCTTCTAAGTAGGCCATATGCGAAAACCCATATTTACAAACGGGCAAGTGGAGAAGGAGGACTCAAGGTGTGCGGCGCTGCTCCCGTTGCCGTCGCTCTCGTTGTCACTGCTAGCAGCTCGCGGTCGTCATCCCGGGGCCACCTCCGCCGGATCCGGTCGTCGTGAGGACACCAGCGTTGGAGGAGCCGAGACGCGTGGCAGCTGCTCCCGTCGCCGTCCGTTGCCGCACTCAAGAAGTGAAGAGGGAAAGGGAAGGAGAGGATGCGGAGAAAGGTGCGAAGAATTTTTGAACGAGTGTTTGGGAAAGAATTTTGACAAGTTATATTCACCCCCACCCTCCCTCTATAGAGGTACTGGTCCTTCAAAAGAAGAAGTGAAGTAACGGGGAAGAGGTTAAGAAAAATAAATAAAGGGAGAAGTGAATTAATAGAATCAGGTGCATGAAAAATAAATTAAGAGAGGGATACATTCAGTCGTGGGAAGCCCTTCAATCATTAATTACTTATGAAAATCCATCGTATGTTTTTACATATGTGTCTTTTTTAATTCGTTTGTAAAAATAAAAGAGGATATCTGTAAAAATTATATTTTATAGTGATAAGAGACTATACCTGGAAAAGATAGAGTTGTGAAATCAGAGAAGTGGGGAGAAGAAGGCGGTGGGAAGGTGCAGCGTGGTCCAGCGTTTATGCCGAAGAATTAACGATGGAGCCAGAAGAAATGTGTCGACTGACACGTAGATGGTTTCTTAATTAATTTATGAAGTGTATTTTTGCCACGTGTCTTCATACAATATAACTAATCCAAGAAAGCTATGTTAATTTAAGTGGGAGAGACTGCAAATGAGGTAACGCAATCGAATTGACTCGGTGGAACATTTTCTTTAATTGGTTGTGTATTAGTTGGTATATGCGTTTTCCTATTTATAGTATAACAGGTGTTGTTTCATAATGTTAATTTGTCTCTTTGATAAAGACAGGTATATGGGATTGTGGTTGTTGTGTGTTGTGCTGCAGAGAGAATATAATATTTACTATCTCTGTTTTCATAATGTTCTCTTCTTTTATACCTCTAATTGAGAAAACCCCTAACCAAATAAAAACTAGTGCTTAATTTGAATAGTTTAAAATCACCAGAAATTATTTGAATTCCTCACCCCTAAATTTGAAAAACTTAAACCAAATTTGAAGCAATTTCAATAAAGGCTAAATTACCCAAATACCCAAAAGTTTTGGTATTCTCAACCTTTTTTGGTCAAAAATCAAAATTTGTGTTTTGAATGAATTCAAGAAAGTTTAGCTAAAAATTATAGGAACGTTTGGATTTTAGATTTTTGAATTTTGTCAAAAAATTTTGTTGATTTGGGTAATATATAATTTCTAACTAGGAAAAACAAATGGATAACTCAAACATTTTTCCTTTGTGAGGTTTTAATCTATAGTGGGGGGATTATCACTTGCATTTTCTATGAGCAAACACTAACACAACCATTTGAAAAAAAAACTAGTATTACAAGTCACAGTAATATATTGAAATGAATGGGCATCAGATCTGCTTGGTTGGTTTTTTTTCGCTGCGACTTATAAACCATGAGATATAACCGAAGCAACAAAAAATAATTTAATTTTGGGGCAGTACTTTTATACTTCTATTCTTAGAGGTTTGAAAGCCAAGACTTGAAAAAAGAAAATTTAAAATTAAGTTTTAAAATTTAGATTTTGCTATGGCTTATAAGCTGACAAGCTACCAAAGCACACACAATAAGACTATGAGAAAGGAGTTAAATGTCATTCATAAAGAACTTAGGGTCCTCTATAAAAACTTGTTATTTTCTTAAATTTACAAACAAATTAACAGTCAACACAATGCCAAATATAGCCCTAGAATGTCGTTAAACCCAAGTGTGTATGGTCTAGTGCAATTAATGCAAGTCCTCTGATTGAATTGGTACACAAAACACTGTGATCAACTGTGCCAACATAAAATTACTGGCAAAATTAAGACCATAGTACTCCTACTATACTAGTAGCAAATAGCAAGCCCTAGTGACTGCATGTGTTACTTGTGTCCACATTAACTACTTCACTGCTCATGAGTGTGAAGATTGTACACACAAGGCTATAGCTTGACCATGTTCCAAATGGTGTTCATAATTAAGGGCTTGTTTGCATCCTGGCTAGCTAGAGATTGTCCTTCCATGGAGTGTATGTGTGTGTATAGTTCGTAGGCAATCAATGAATGCGTCCATGCACTCAATTGAGTAGAAAGTGACTGCTCAATTCAGTTGAGACGTCCTACATCTCAGATACGTACGTTTCCATGTGTCGGGGTTATAATGGGCTTGTCTCTTTTGTAGAGGGAGAGAGAATTAGTTAACATACAACTGTTCCAACTGATTCTTGTTTTTGGATCGATTATAGTTTAATTGTGCTGAATCATTCATGATTAGGTAACTAATTGTACTACTGCTGATCATGAGAAGATATTGGTTTCTTTTACAGCCTTTTTGAGAAAAAACACAGGTAGGGAACATGCATGATATGATTGAAGAAGTTCGTTCCCATGGTCCTGTGTGAATGAAAAGGAGAGGTCGCAGATACAAACCCTGTGTACAAGTAGATCAGCTGCTGAATGGTCGATTCATTGGCATTGTCAAGGTACTGTTAGCTCTTCTCTGCAGGCTCTCGGCTCCTAGCTCATCTATAACTGAAGATCCTCACTTTCGAGTTTCGACTCAAGTAATTAAATTCCGTTTTAAATTCAGTTTCATTGATTCCAAAATTAATTAAAAACCACGAATTTTAGATATTCTGTTCCACGACTTCCAAGAAAATTTCTTATGTGCACACGAGATTTCGTTGAATCACTTTTACATCCCTAAGTTGCTCATAAATATATTTAATTGGTTAAATACCCAATTGCAACGAGAAGTTAAATATACTTTTCTCCTCTCCTCCATAGTTTTGATAATAGATAGTCGTATGCACGCGTTATTGTTCAGTAGCCTTTATATATATATGTCAGTTGATGGTGGTAGATTCATCAACTTCCCCCAAATGTAGATGGTTAGTGACAGATTCACCTACTACTAAAGAATCAATTTTTTTCCAAGCGGCTAAAATGTATTTTTGCAGGTGGGGGTAGCAACCGCTTGCCCCAGGTATCTGTAAAAATAGGAATTTTCACAGATGGACAGCACAACTGCGCGCAAAAAGGGATTTTTCACAAGCGAGTGTTATGCCGTTCGCCTAAAAAAGAAAAATCGGCAAAAAAAATCCAAAACCCTAGCTAGAAACAGATGCAGCTCTCGTGCCTAGGGTTCGTCGTTGCCAGTCACTACCACTAAGTCTTTTAAAGCGGTATAGATTGAACTTCTAAAACTTTTTGACCATCCATAACTTCTAAAATTCTAAAATGTTTGACCAAATCCATTTCCAAACATCAAATATTCATATATTTTATGAGATAAGGAAGTGTAATTTTCTTCCCAAATAAACATTTTTTGATCAACATGACCGATTGGGCCAACAAGGACTCGTTAGACAATTGGTTTTCGCAAAAAAGGTCAGTTTTTATGAAACCTAGCCGGTGTAGGTTTGCAAAAATGAATCGGTATTAATCAGTTTCTGTATAGCATTGACCAAAAATCATTGGTTTTTTCTCCCTCTGTCCCAGAATAAGTTAATCTAATACGGGATGTGACGCAAGTTAATCTAGTACGGGATGTGACGTATCCTAGTACTACGAATCTCGACATGAGAAGCGAGAAGCATGTCCAGATTCGTAGTATTAGGATGTGTCACTTCCCATACTAAATTAACTTATTCTGGGACAGAGGGAGTACCGGTTTTTGATCGATTGGAGTACCAGTTTTTGATCGATTGGGTAAACTGTTGAGGAGTCACTAATACAAAAACTATTTTTTATGGCGGCCAAAATAGGTTTTCGCAAGCGGCCAATGGCTCCGTCAGAGACCAAAGGCCAGTGAAGATGCACAATTTTCGCTGGCGGCTTCAAACCGCGAGCGAAGATTTATTTTTGTTGGTAGTCGTCATCACACAGTCGCCAGCAAAAAATTTTATCGTTGGCGGCTTTCCTTATAACGACCGCCAGCGAAAATGACCCTCATTGGTGCCATTAAGCTACGTGGCCCACCAGCAAAAATCCTCTTCGCCACTTGCTTTCTGACACGTGGCTCGCTTGCGAAGATAATTAATTTTTTTTACAAAATTTGAAACTATTTTTAGTTTGTTCGCGTATTTGAGAATCACACACATAGAATATATTTGATCGAGCAATTGATAATAAAGGTTTTCTTTTTATTGCTTGCAACCGCTATTGATAATTAATATACATGCATGCACAATATATGAAAATTAAGACATGATAATTAATGCAAGGTATTAATTAATCAACATACTTAATTTTGAAGCACTTATATGTACATATCCGAGTACTTGAATGTCATATAACTCGATCGACGACACGTATGTGAAATTTAAATTATACTCTTGCTCCAGTTAGTAAGACACTCATTTTCTGGGGTGTTCAAAGCCCCTTTCTAAAAAAAACCTCCCAAGCTGGTGACAACACTCATGGTGGATGAAATAGCACATGTCTCGTTGTATGTTCTAAATGGCTTCATCATCCAGCTCCCTTTCACCCTTGAGAAATTTTGGAAGCTACATTGACATCATGGTAATGGAAATTGTTAACAATTCAAAGTTAATTATCAATTAATTTAATAAACATATTAATGTTTTGTACTTACAACTCTATAATCTGTGCACTATCTCCCATTGACCCTAAGGAACTCGCAAAGATAATATCCACATAGTACGCTTCCCTTCGGTTGCTTGTGACACTTTCGACATCTATATAAAGTATATTAGTTAATTAAATGGATACACACATGCAATTGTAAAAATTAAGTAGTATTGTACACTGTCCATAATTAATTACCGGCCACTTATTACAAATGAGTATTTGTTCTCTTATTTGTAGTCGTTCTCTGCCTTGCTGGTAATACCTATTATAGACACTGTTTGAAGAAATAATTAATTTAAAGAGTTCAAAGATAACAACACGTCATGAGAACAAGAATCGTCCATATATTACTTGTAGATCTAAAATTTTGAGAAATTCTTTATATGTACTCGCGTGCCTGTCAAGAGAATCCAAGACGACAACTTCACCATGCTTTGGATATAGAAGAAAACAAATCCAGTGGTGGCTGCAAAAAAAATAGCGCGGAATGATGTTTAAATATTTGTTAGTCAAGCCGTGATTAAGTATATACTCGTAGTAGATATGAAAACTTACCCAAAGTTATATGGGGTGTAGATGCAACTTTTGTCTTGCACAGACTGCATTGCTATACTTATGTAAACAGCAACATCAAGAAGTTTAGCTTTATGCCTTTCTGCTATGTATGCATCCCTCTCTTCGGGAGTCATGGCCTGGGCCTCTAGCGGTAGCCTCTTTTTGTCTAGCTTGAAGGTGTGGTTCGGCTGACTTATTCGGCAAGGGTTTAGGAAGCCAATAGGCTCATGCATTTGTTTTGCTATGATGTAATTCATCCCACAAAAAATGGACGATCAAATTAGCTAGTATAATATACAGGTACTATGATGTAGCAAAATACAGCAGTCGTGCATTTACAGACACCAAATGCCGATCAAATTGGCGTTGAGTTTGTCCCAACGGTAGAGTGCATGCATATCCCTGAAAGAAATTTGTAGTAGGCATGGCCCGCTCATGAAAATCTCCATCGACACGTCAACTGTAAATGATG
This sequence comes from Oryza officinalis, assembly GCA_008326285.1. Taxonomy (NCBI): domain Eukaryota; kingdom Viridiplantae; phylum Streptophyta; class Magnoliopsida; order Poales; family Poaceae; genus Oryza; species Oryza officinalis. Next base: position 28,206,445 of record BDMV01000008.1, read on the forward strand.
AAAGCCCTTTTATTCTACTTGCAGTCATGTACCATTCATGCCACCTTTTTAGTTGCCAAGGTTCTTCTGCCAATTGCCAGGTGGAGAGGAATGCTTTGTCATTCTCAAATCGTTCTGGCATATCAATGGTGGCTGCATTCTATCCAAGCTCTTTTGCAGGGCCTTTGCTTTCTTTTTATCGTACTCAATCTTTTTCCCCCTTGACATCACTCTTTCTTCTCGGGAATGCCTTTATCATAAACTTTCTCTTAGACGCACTTTTTTCTTTGTGCTTGTGCGCTATTATCATTACTGGCACTATGCCACCCCCAGTTTCTTCCTGTGACATGATTTCTTCTGCCTGTATCGTGCAAGGTTCCACCTATTGAGATGCTTTAGGCTCTTGTATATGCTGGTCTAGTTGTTCAGCTCTACTGGTTGTTTAGACTCTATTGGTTGTTCAGGCTCTACTGGCTTTGCTGGTTGTAGTTCAGGATCTCTCGGTTCTTCCCGGTTACGCAAGGCACAAGATGGCGACCTCGGTACCCTTGGTGGATGATCCGTTGACCCTAATTGAATATCTTTTTTGTGCCACAGTATTATCTGGTCGACCGCATCTCCAAGGTACACGATGCCCTCGGGTGTTGGAATGTTTGTCTTGTACATTTAGTGATTGTCATTTACCGTCCGCACCTCTACTTTGGCATAGTCCTCCGGAATATCGGTGCAATGAAATCTATGCCCCGACATGGCCCTACCAGTTGCAACCTGAATCGTCTTTCCTGCCCTTCCAACTAGAACAAACAGTCTGCACAGAGTATCTTCCTTTATATCATCGACTGGATATCTCGGTTCAGGTGTAGAAATCTCAAGTCTTACCCTTTCCATCTGTGCCTGAAGTTCAGGGTTGTTCCTAAAAAATCTGATGCATTCTTCCACCGCTACCGCGCTACAATTAGCCTCTATATACTCCTTATATCGGTCACGTTTCTTGTAGCTAGCAACATCATTTTTGAAGCCTTCCTTCCAACTAGCCTTTGAAGATACTCCTCGAATACGGCTTGAGTGCTCTGGGTTACCCAAAGCACATGACAGTTGGTCCACTTCCCTATCTGGCTTGAATATCCCAGCCTTCTGTTGTCTGGCAATCCTCTTCATCTTGTCGATTACCTGTTGGAGCTGTGATTCTTTGAAGACTACATCACTCTCCGGGGTAAAAGATGGAGTTCATGCATGCACCCAGTTCCTGCTCCGTTCGTTATTATCTTCCATAGGAACCAGTTTACCTGTCTTTCTTAATTCCTTTTCCTTTTTTCTCTACTTGATTTTTGGACGGTAAACAGTCGATCCCAAACGGTGGGGATAGAGGTTTCTTCTTGCTAGTTCTGACATCCTTTTGCTCTTCTCTATTTCTTCCGTTGATGTCTTCGTCGCCATGAACTCATCCCACTGGGCTTTTGTTATCTTGCTATAGTCCTTAAAAGGCTCAAGACCCTTCTTAACATATTTATTGTTTAGCTCCGTTTTCCAGTTTCGCCATAACTTGCCCATAATCTTCAGTGTGAAGTCCTTCACCGCTTCTTTGTCTGTCCCTTCTGGAAAAGAAATCTTACTTTTTAGCTCCGTCCAACACATTCCCTTTTCCCAGGAGTAACCTTCTTCCAATCTTTCCATGTGATTTCCACGCTATCCCTTACTATCGCACCGCATTGGTTGCTATACTTGGCACATGCATCTTCAGGTGATAGGGGTTCCTCTTTCTCATTGATCCACGTCAGGACGTGGATTTCTTTTGACAACACGTTTTTGCCTCCCTTGCCCCTTCTTTTTTTGGCATACTTGAAGCTTGCACCATTGGTTCCCTTTCTTCAGGCGCGGTTTGGGCTTTCCTTTTCGAATGGCGTGGAGCATTCGTCTATTTTTGCACTTCACATGCCATCGATTCCGCACGTATAATAAGATTGGACTAAACATAATGTTACGTACCTTGACTACTTGCGTGCCTCCCGTACAAACGACGATTCTTCCTCGATTACTTGCGTGCCTCCCATACAAATTTCTTGCGAGGTGACAAGTTCAATTTTATTGCCCTTGTCACCCACGGGTTGCGCTTCGGTGGGTTTTTCTATAGATGCTTGGGTATATACATTTTTATTATAACACGTAGAGTATATTAGATCATCTATATCAGCCCCTGTTCAGACCATACAGTCGCAATCAAGACTTGACAAATTTCAGAGCATACGGTCTAAATCATGAGATGCCTTTCAAATTTCATATTTCAGATCAGATCAAGATATGCCTTTCAAATTTTTTTTACTATATAGGTCAGATTGTACAGCACAAGTGTAAAGCAATTTATATGCATGTTGTAATCTTAGACCTATATATATTTTACTGTATAGGTCAGATTGTAGGAAACTGCATATTCTGGAAAATTTATGCAAGCTCATCAAATTCAGTACAGTCTCAGATTTCAGGCAAAATTTATACAAGCTATATGGGCCTTATGGCCAACGTTACTATTTGGCTAGATAATTTCAGAAGGTAATTTCAGATTTTAGAGCTCCACCAGTTTGGAAAAATAGAGCACAGTTACTAGCAGAAAAAATAGAGCACAGTTATCCTTTTGCAGCTCAAATTCAGAATTCACCCACAATTCTCACTGAACACTGATCAAATCGCAAACTATTATTTTGAGACACATAGCAACAATCTGAACTTATATGCATATATTTCTGAACTTATCAAAGGAGACAGTAAATCTAGAAGAATAAAGTCCATCTCAATTTAGAATCAAGCTAGAGCTGTAAGGATCATTGAGCAAGATATAGGATGCAAGTTCACAGGTGCTGCATTTCAAACAAAAATATCCCAAAAGTGCTGCATTTCAAACAACTATGAGCTGCATTTCAATTTAGAATCAAGCTAGAGCTGTAAGGATCATTTCTGCATTTCAAACAACTATGCACAGGTGCTGCATTTCAAACAAAAATATCCCAAAAGTCCTGCTCTTACAGCACATAGTATCCCAAATTTCTCAAAATTCAGATATGTGCTCTACTAGCCCAAATTCAGAATCCAATTTCTATCACCCCAATTTGTATTCACCCAAATTTCAGAGGAGGTCGATGACGAGGCACGGCGGTGAGAGACGGCGTGGCGGCCCGACCGAAAGACGATGAGGAGGCGGTGTCGGCGATGTAGACGATGGAGATGGCGGTGGAGATGGAGACGGCGGCGACGACAGTCGGAAGAGGAGCTCAAGGAGGAGGCAAAGGCAGTGAAGGAGGTGGAGAAGGAGGCAGCGGTGGAGGAGGGGTTCATGAGGGGCCGCGGCGACAGCGAGTCCCGGCGGCGAGCCGGAAGAGGAGGCGGAGGTGGACGAGGCGGAGGTAGAGGAGGAGCTCAAGGAGGAGGAGGGGGCGTGGCGGGAGGACGGGAGGGCAGCGGGCGGCACCTAGGGTTTTCGCTGGCGGCGGCGGCTCAAAAATTTGGCAGCCTGGCGGTGTCTAGGGTTTTTTTGCGCCTTCAGGACTTAGAAAAATTTCATCCCCACGGACACCCCTACTTATAGGCATAAGGTTTTCACTGGCGGGCCACCTAACGCTGCCGCTAGCGAAAACCATCTTTTTTGCGCTTTTCATGATGCCAACGCATCAGTTCGGCATCCCTCGGGTTCGAGAACAAACGCTTCAATCGATCTTTAACCGGAAGGTACCACATCACCAGCTACAGAATATTCTTGTTGTCTTTGCATGAAGTAGACTCTTCTACCTCGTCAAGTGCAACATCCTGATCCTCAGACTGATTACCTGTTTTGTATCAACTAGTGTTGCACGTTGGGCATCTATCCAAAGTCTCGTACTCTTTACAGAATAGGATACAGTGGTTAGCACATGCGTGTATCTTTCGTACACCTAGTGACAACGGGCAAATAAGCTTCTTCACTTGATAAGTGTTGGTTGGCAGGGAATTGGGCTTCGGAAACAGTTCTTTCAACAGAACTAACAAATCGTTGAAACTAGTGTCGAACCAACCGTTTCTAGCCTTCAATCTCAGAAGTTCAAGCATTGTACGCAACAATATGAAATCCTTGCCACAACCCTTTCCTTCATCGTACAAAAGTTCCATTGCTGCCTTTTGTAATGCATCGAAATTATCCAAGCCACGAGCAGACCCAACCACAACTTCAGATTCAGCATGACGCAACATCTTCTCTAAATCAAAACCAGTGCCATCACTACCATCGGCATCATCAACCGTGACATGACCATCGCCAACATCATCATCCAACTCATCATCGACAGATTCTTCTACTACCATGAAATTCCCGCCCCTAAACACTTCATCATTACCGTCCGATGCCCCTTGGTTGGGACTTCTACTCTCGTGGCAGGTTGGTGCACATACATTTAACTCTCCATGGTGTGACCAAATTGTGTAGCCCTTAACAAATCCACGTGTCACCAAGTGTGTCTCGATTACAGATATCTTATCTCAAACTTTTTGATTTTTGCAGTCCGCGTATGGACATTTTATTTCCTTTGACTTCTTGGCTATAGCATTCTTCTTGGTAGCTTTAATAAATCTGTCGACTCCTTGAATGTATGACGCACGATATCTCTCTCTATACATCCATGCCCTGTCTATCATCTATACATTTTGAAAAAATAACTACATAATTAAATATTTTTAAAAATATGTGGCATTAAAATTCTATTAATATAAAAAACCAAATTGTTGTGTCAAAATTAGTATAAAAAAGACATGATAATTAAAGCCAGTTAAAACTATATTATTACGTCGTTTTCAAAAATAAAACTACCACTTATTAATTCCTAATAGATGACAACTAGACAAAATTACCAAAATGCCCTCCTTTTCTTAATTCTCTCTCATCTTAATTAGATATAGATCTATAGTGCATAAAAAGAACCATGGCATATAGATCTACTACAAATAAACCTATCAAAACGTAGTAAAATCTATGGTAGATTGATCATGTACAATATTTCCTTAAAAGTTTGACTATTTTGAACTCTAACAATAAAACATAATACATGGGGCCATGGACCATACAAAAGTGCACTAATTCTTCACATAAAACTCATAAAAAAACTTGAGAAATATAGTAGTACAAGGTAGAACTAACCTCTGGTAGAATAGACCTATCAAACCATTCGAATTCAAAACCTTCTCCCCTATATTTGAGTTTTTAAAAGAGAGAAAATTGTGTTCAAATGACATGACAGCTCGGGGTGGGTATATATAAGGGAAGCCCTTTTTTCTAGCGGCTCTCTTAAGACATCGTCAACAAAAAAAATTGGTGTGACGGTGCCTTAGGTGGGCTGTCAGCAAAAAGGTCTTCATCTTCGCTGGCGGTTCACTTAAACTATCCGCCAGATCTTCGCTGGCGGTCCTTAATTAGCCCCTCACCCCTTGTTACATTTTTGCAAGCGGTGCTAGCTTTTGATCGTCAGTGAAAAATTAATGTGCCATCATAAAAAACCATTTTTCTAAGTAGTGAGTGATTTTCACTTGAAAAAAATATACATCGCCGCTACCCTGCCCGCTTCTTCCTCCGATTTATGCAAGCTACTCTTAGAGGTAGCACGCGCCAAAAACGTAATGGCCGCCGCGGCAGCAGCAGCGGTTGATTAGACCTGTCGGCCACATGCTCGCGCGGCGTACGTGCCGGCCGGCCGGAACCAAGGTCCCGCCCCGGCCGGCGACGAAGACGACGACGTTGATATATATCTCGATTATATCGATCGATTGATACACACACGTAGGACTACTACGTCTCCATCTCTAGCTAGGGCTTAGCTAGCTAGCTAGATATACTTATATGTGCATCATGTCAATTAGTACAGCTACTACTCATCTATGGCTTATATGCCAAGCTCGATCGATCAGCCTCGGCGCACGCAGAACACGCCGCTGTTTCTCGATTCAGAGAGCCTTATTAACTCGTCTCCTCCGCGGCCAGCCGCGGCCGGCCGGTGTCCGGAGATGCCGGGCAAAGGCAGGGGGAGGATGGATGGTCCCAGGAGATGCGAGAGGTGTGTGAGATCGATCGCGCGTGTACGTACGTACGCTCGCCGACGGCGACGGCTCGCGCGGCCACGGCCACGGATGCGCCGGCCGGCCGGCGAGAGAGAGTACGTCTTCGTCGTGCAGGACTGCTCGTGGCTCTCCGTCGTCGGCGGCGTACGTACGTTGTCGCTTCCTCGCCGGGATCGGCGGCGGCACATGACGCGGATTAAATACGTATGTACCTCGCGTCGCGATGTTAGCTTGCGTCGTGGAGACAAGCCTATTTCTGTGGCGGTGTAAATAATTGATTGATTTATTGAACTCATCTTCGGGTCGTCACGTGTGTGTGTATATATATATATATATATATATATATATATATATATATATATACACACACATATATGTATGTACATATGTATATGTATATGTATATATATATGTACATATAATGTATACGTATATGTATATGTATATATGCATGTATGGTTTTGAATTTCAGTGGAGGTGAAAAACACTAACCAGTCACTGAGCGTAAATGGTAGCTTGCCACAACATGTCTGTCGTCTTTCCATTACACGATTGATACATTACATACATACACCACTATTCCCACGTCATCGTCATGTAAGTATCGATTGTATTCGTGCAATACTTCATTTATACACCGCGATGAACGTGGCTTAACTGGTTAATTTATTTTAAGTAAAACTAGTCTATTTGAATTCAAATTCAGTGATAGATAATATACACGTCGACAGTTCGTGATGCCTTCGTTAACTTAGTCAATCTTTGTGAGGTTTGTATTGTGTTTCTTAAAACAAATTCATTCAGACGTGCAAATTAGCAATCCTGGCGAGCATGCGGCTCCTGAGACATACATATACATGTACGGATTTTTTTATTTTTTGAACTTATTTTTAAGATTTAAATTTTTTGGCCACGCTAGCTGGACTAGCATGACAAAACAACAATGACACGTAGGTCTGGTTGGCATAGCAGCCATCCTTGCAGGTATGGCTGGTCTGTTTGGCATTGCATTGTTATTTTACCATGCCACCCTTATAGGTATGGTAGGACAAAACTGTCATGTCCGCTGTGTGTGACGTGTCAGTATTATTTTGTTATGCCAGACGGACTGATGTGGCCAAAAAATTCAAAAATTATAAAAGGGTCTATTTTTAAAATTAAAAAATAAAAAGTTCAAAAAACAAAAAAAAATTCAACATGTACTCTTTCTATTTTATATTATAAGTCGTTTGAATTTTTTCTTAGTCGAACTTCTGTCGATTTGATTAAGCTTATAGAAAAAATTAGCAACATCTACAACACTAAATTAGTTTTATTAAATATATAAAAAATATTGGTATATTTTTCTATAAATTTAATTAAATTTTTTAAAAATAACTTTAAAAAAATCAAACGATACGACGTGGGCAGGCAATGCAGCGAGCGATATACCCGGCGGTGGGGGTGGGGGTAAGTGGGCGCCTGGGCGGTGGAGGCGCGCAGGTGTCAATCGGAGAAATTGAAGGCAAAAACGGTCCATGCCCCCGCGCCAAGCGCTTGACGCGGCCTCCGCCCCGTCTCCCCGTCGCGCTCCATCTCCATCAACATCACTCGCCTCAACCGGAGTTAGTACGTGTACCATTCTTCCATGCGACCAGTGCAGTGCAGGGCTACCAAACAACTAGTATAATATTGTTTACGTGGAACGTGCGCTTCGTTCGTTCCACTGCTACCTGTGACTGGTACATGGCCACCGGTCGCCGTCCACGCTACCACCCTGCACGCACACACACACCAAAAGGAAAAATAAAATGTTATTATATTTATATCTGGTTGTTTCATCTCTCGCCGTCTCTTAACCACCATGACATTTACGTCAAGAGAAACGGTTTATCAAACGCCAAAACACCATCCCGTCTGAACGCGCGCCTCTGCTCCGGTCGGCGTACGTCGCGCCCGCCCTGGCGACGGTACGCGCCGAGTGTCCGTGCACGGGGCACTGTGGCCGCGTTCGTGCATGACGCGATGGCCTTTTGTCCATCCCCCATCCATCCATCCATCGAATGCCTCCTCCTCTTCCTCCCCCCGTGTGATCCTGCAGGTTTGTGGGGGCACACGCATGTAACAGTACAAACTAGTATTCTCTTTCTCCTTCCCGGACTAGCCTATATCCAGATCGAGCAGAGCAGCCACACGGCCGCCCGCCCTGGCTGGTCGACTGTAATCAGCTCTGCGGTTAAAAGTTAAAAACCAGATGCTGAAGTCACAGGCAGTCAAGAAAAAGGGAGCAGGTGAGGTGAGGTGAGCCACAGGTTAGTAACAGTACTCCCTCCCTACTTTTGAGACTTCGAATAGATATGACATATTTTAATACTACGAAGTCAAACTTTTAACGAATATAGTACTGAACTGTGTTACTGGGTTACATTCATTCAAAATCTTTTATATTTTGAAATCGAAGGAGTACGTGCTTAAGATTGGCAGAGGGGAATAATTTGGAGCAGGGATAGCTATTGCTGCCTGCCACTTTGGGTTACTGGGCACCAGCTGGGGCTGGTGACAAGGACGCCCAGCTGGGGCTGGTGACAAGGAGAGCTTCTGCTTGACTGCTCTGGACATATGGTTGAGGAATGAAGAACAGGTTAACACAGGTCAAAAAGAGTGTGGTTAGAACTTATAAGCGATGAGGACGGCATTAGCTAAGGAACATTTGTGTTCTCCAGCTGGTTATTCCAGTAAAATGGATTCCGAAACCGGAATGAATAACAATTAGCTGGTTGAGCAATGATGCTTTAGATGCGGAAGTCCGCTTCAAGGAAGCCGTGGTTGTTTCCTTCGCTGTCAATTTGCAGTGAGCACAACGTCGTCCAAACTGAAAGCTTGATTTATTCACTGTTCGATGGTACCGCTTGTCAGGCATGATCATGAGAAAAGAAGTCATCTTCACAGCTGTTGTCATGCTTCAACTTCCTGTACCTTGTGTGATTCTTTTGAGGCGATAACATCCTCAAGGTCTTGTGGCGACAACAGCTTCGTGGAAGGCTTAAATCCTGTGTCATCAGAGAGCACTGTCTCTGGTTCTGTGGGTTGGACTGTGAAGTGGTCTCCGAGGGCAGAGATGATCCCTTCGGTGAAAACAGATCTTGATGGCATATACTCCTTCATGCGACACAAGAAATCTGTGTGGTTCCTTGCCTGAAAAATAAGATAGGGCAATTGATATGAACATCAGCATAATATCGAGGAGCCCTAAAGTTAGAAAGCTCACAAATGCAAGCTGCGCAATCACAGTGTCTATGATTTAGGCTCAGTTCTAGTTTTAGCATTCCTAAAATCAAAACGTACATTGAATTGAACAAAAGTGTGTGCCGACTTCAGAACCATCATTACATATAACGAAATAATTGAATTTTGTTCTACGGGAAAAGGAGATGTGTACATTTAGGTCTCGGGTACCGGTGGCAATGGGCCACTTGAGGATCAAAGCTAATCTGCTAGTGGTCCAGAGGATATCAGCAGGTTCACAGACAAGTTGCTGTTTGCAGCCACTGGAATTCATAAATTGTGTCATGCAATACCAGATCTTCACATCCACAGCAGGTTGGAAAACCAGTATGCTCCACTCAATGCTTTGCTTTCAGCTAGATTATATTCAAGTACAAGAAAATAAATGCTTATATTGAGTGGAGCATTGAGGTTTCAACTCCCGGGAAAAAAAAGGTTTCAATATCATCAGTAAATGGTAAGCTAGAGTTTAGTATTGCTCAACTCTTTGGGCTGGCTGGACCTAGTCGACTGATACACCCTTAAAACTACCCCTGTTCTGCTTTTCTGCAGAATAACTGTTGATGTTGCTAAAATCGTTAGTGATCAGTTACTGGCCTTTGGTTCTAACCACAGACTGCAAAAATGTTTTCACAATTCAGACCAAATTGTGGGCAGAAGCTCGCTTACTACAACAGAAGTCAGTGTTAGAAGTTATGTGCATATATGGTCTAAATAACCAGATCAGACTGGAAGTTTTAACAGGAGAAAACCTGAACCATGGCCTTAATGCACAGCTCCTTTCAAAGACTGTTCGTGGAAGTGGACAAGAGAAAACAGGCCCAACAATCTTGCAAAACCAGCAAACAGACGGTCGGTTTCGAATCAATCGAACTGCTTTTGTTGGACATGAAAAGAGAAAGAAATAGAGAAGAAGGGTTAAATGGGCTGGCTGGTGGTCTGGCCCAGCCAGCACCTTGGGCTCCCCTGGCCACTACTTCTCTCCCAATCTGGTTAGTTTACTGTCGTCCAACAATATGGAGCAGAGCACAGATCCATAGTCACTGTCATCCACCAAAATTCAGAAGGGCCATCATCTGCCATTGGTACAGACTGGGTGGGACAAGACCAGTAGAGGTAGAGGCTTGCAGAGAGAGCCTGATCTAAATTGCTCAATCGGGATACATACTTATGTAGTTAGGATCCATGTAGGTACAGGTGACTAGATTACTCTGTATCTCCATTTTGTCGTTAATATCCTCTAAGTGGCACTTCTATAGTTCTGTTCATAGTATTTCAGAATAAAGTAGTATCCTGGTAATAAATTATCAATATTAAGAAAAAGGTGGTTCAAGCAGCAAATCATTAACCAGACAACCAGTGGACTCGCTATTTTTCGTCAACACAAGTTTTCAGAACTATGGAACACATTATAAGACCACCTGGTAGAAAATTACACTGAAGCCACTACCAGCTTGTTCAGTGCTTTAGTTAACTTTAACTACAATAGCCAGGTACTTCCTCCATTCCAAAATGTTGCTATCTAGGATGGGATGTGACCCATCCTAGGACAATGAATCTGGACAGACCTAGATGGGATGTGACCCATCCTAGGACAACCTCTGTCCAGATTCGTTGTCCTAGGATGGGTCACATCCCATCCTAGATAGCAACATTTTGGGACGGAGGTAGTAGCTACTAACCAGCAGTTTATAGCTCTTCGCTATATTGTGGAAATATCTATACTCCTTTTAAAAGAATGCAATGGTGGTGGCAGTGAATCTGCTCCCCACCAACTTTGTTGTACAGTCCTTTTGTTTTGGAACCAAATACTCCTTCATGTTTTTACCAATACTCCTTCATGTGCTTTAATATTACAAATAATACTTTTATATATGATTCTATCTTATTTCATCTCTAGAATACAAATTTATTGTACACATACATCTACAGGGACGAAATCGTCCCAAAAACCTCACAATTAATTAACTCCAAGCAATATTGGCACACGTATAATTTATTTTAATCCATAGCAAAGCATGGGTATTTAGCTAGTAATCCTAAATTTGATTAGCTTACAAACTACAGAAACTGATATCCAAGCATATCTACTACCAAACCAAACTATGAATTCTATGTTTGCCTGAAATGTTAAAATCTAAGTATTGATAAGTATATAGAGGGAAAAGTAATATGAAAAAACTGTACCAGTCGATAATCAGGTGCACGTTTTGGGATTTTGAGATAATTCATATTCTTCATATCATAATCCCATAAGAATGATGTATGATGAACCCAACGATCTCTTGTTATGGATTGAGCATTTCCTCCAAACTTCCTATGACTAAATGCATAATCTGCAGAAGTAAAAATACATTAATAAATTAACTTCTACTTCAGGAGAACACTTACTACAGCATAGAGTACACACTCAAGCAACATCAGAAGGAAACATGTCAAATTGTTAGTATCTCTTCTATAGTAAAAATGAACTAATAGAAAAACTGAACATTTAATTTGAGACTTTTAAATGAAAACTAGGATATGAATATGCAAGTTGTAGATTTGGTATATAACACATTATGGCTTTTTACTAATCAATGTCATACATGCTATAGAGCGCAGAATGAAATAACGATTACGAACATGGAAATTTTCATCAATTGCGGTAAAATAGTGGCATTACAAAATTCGCTGTCAAGTGATGAAAGACTCAGACGTTATGGCATACCATTCTCACGCAGATGAAATTCACCAAAACCATCAAACACCTTTTCATACAACTGACCAGTCCAAGACATGATATCCCGTGGAAATGGCTGCAGTCCAGGAATTGCGGTCTTGCTGCATATGAATGTGGTTAACACTGTCCCCTGATCGACGATGACTGTGCCACCACCACTGAACCTCCTTATAACCGGAACCTTATCCTGGAGGACCGATTCAATCTCGACAAGCTCCGAAACTCTCCTGTCATCACCGCAACCCCGCATCAACAGAACTCGTCTCCTCAACAACGGCCAGGACACGGCATTACGCTTCATTGTTTACGACAGCCACCAGGAAAGAAGAACTTACGTACCCTGACACGCCCATGACGATGGTGGCAGGAGCCGTGCCGTCGTTGATGATGCACCAGTTATCCCCGGTACGACGCAGCAGCCGTTCCTCCAGGTGCAGCTGCCGCAGGATCGGCACGCCGCTCATGGTGACCAGCCGCATGAGCGGGCGACCTGCGCCCCTCGCTCCAGCCACCCCAGCGGCCATTCTTGTCTCGATATGGGCGGCTCACGCTGGGAGTCTCAGTGGCGCATTCCGTCGAACAGGCTGCGTGCGCGCCGCAGCTGGCAGGGTCAACCCTCCGCAACCTGCTCGCCGGCGGCGAGGATGCCACGCAGGGCGCAGGGTTCGTAAAGGATACGATCGAGGCCGTCGGCGCCGTGCCTACGGGCGGCCCTCTCGCCGGCGGCGCGCGCGCGAGGCCGCGAGAAGGCGAAGCCTACCTCCGCCGATGAGACGGGGAGGGAGACGAGAGAGGAGGACGACTTTGACCAGATTTTTTTTTTTTTACTTTCGCTTTCTTATTATACTGTCCTATGGGCTGGGCTGGAAAAAATTGAACCAGAATTAGAAGCCCAGTGGGCCTTAATGGGCCGGATAGTTAGCAGGTGTGGCCCATTTGTGGGGGCCCAATTGCACATACGCAACGGGCGAAGATTATCAGACCAGCCCATGTTGTAGATGCCTAGTCCTAGTACACAATACACATTGTTTCTTCCGATTTATATCAAATCAACTGTTGTTTTTCAACTGTACAATACAATTTATATCGAATCACACTTCCACAACAAACAAATGATCATTTAATTATGTGTGGTTATTTTTTTGTATATGTACAAATGGATTTTGGGTTATTGCCTCTCCATAAAATTGGTAGTGTATTCCTCTTTGGGGAAAGATGCATATATAAAAAAACTTTTTACAAACGATGTTGTAACACATTGTGACTGAATCCTGATTTTATGAAACTGAGAATTTTCTTAGAAAAAAATGCAAGAATTTTGCAGGTATATATAACACCGTTCTTTCTCTTTTTAATTATTCAGTTGTAGACTTGTACCCGTAGATATTTTCTTTAGCCGGGCTAGCCGAAGAAGAAGGCCGACCAATGCCCGTCGAAACCGTCCATATTTTTCACTCTGTGATTATGTTAAGGAGTAACTAATGATTTTTTTTCGAAGAAACTATGTGCATTATCATGCAGATATTTCTTTTACTGATCATGTCCAAAGTGTTCATTGCTAATATAACCAGTAGTCGCTTGTGTGACTGCTCTGAAGCATTGAATGCAAACAGAGGATTAAGAAGCTTAGACCTCATTAGATTTTTCTTTTTTTGTTATGGGCTTCTTTTTGTGGTGAAAAAAAAATGTGATTGTACTGGTAAGCCTGGTGTCAAGTGTACTGGCAGAACAAATATAAGCATGGACAATTTTTTTTCGGGAATACACCAAAGTGTAGCAAGCATTCGCCATTGCGGATGCAGCTCTGAATTAACAGTGACCGAGTCAATACGGATTTTTTTTTGAATCAATACGCAAGGATGATAAAAAATGAAGCACTTGACGAGCAATTAAGCATAGTTTATCCACCATAATTAAGATCAAGACCATGAGAGATAGCTAGAACACTGCTGCTACCATTTTAGCTTCCCCTGTAGTACTGTACATCAGAAATTCACCACTCAACTCACCCCCCACCCATGCATCCAGATCCATGCATGCAGGAAACAATTACCACAACACACACAGTAAGTCTGAATCTCATCACATCCCCCTCTCCTCCCCCCAATTCATTAACAGCTTATACATACTCCACAAAAAAAAAGAGAAACAAGAACATCTTCCATCGCCCAATCGGTTTCACCAGTAAAACTCATCAAGTTCTTTGAGATGTCTGGCCATGTAACCAATCACACTCAGCCTGACAGCGTCTGGATGATGGTGTTGTGCCACGGGTCGGAGAGGTGCTGCAGCAGGTTGTCGAAGGGCCCCTTCTGCGTCACGTTGTGCTGCACCAGGAACCCCAAGAACGCCAGCATCGCCAGCCTCCCTGCAACAACAACAACAACAAACAACGACGATTCAGAACAGCAAATCTTTTGATAGAATCTGAACTGAAACTGAAACTGAACTGTCAATAAGCTACTCTCTCCGTTCCATATTATAAGAACGTTTCGACATCTCCATACCCCGTCTAGATTCACTATCATCCATATGAATTTAGACACATGTATGAAGCACATACATGGATACATTTATGAATCTATTCAAAACACGGAACGTCTTATAATTACCGTTGGCGAGCTCTTTCTCCTTGGCCTCGAGGGTGGGCTCGAAGTTGAGAGGGTTGAAGACGCTGCCGGGGTAGCCGCACTCGTGTGGTGGCAGGCTGTAGCTCTTGAAGATGGGGTCCTGGTTGACGCAGCCAGGGTTCTTGATGTCCTGCCACCGCCGGATCTCCACGTAGTGGAACAGGATGAACTCGATGACGAACAGCGTCGACGACGACGCGAAGTAGGTGGCCTTGCCGGCGTCATACCACTGCGGCGCGTCGATGAACCCGATCTTCGTCAGCACCTCCGGCAGCAGCATCCCGGCCACCCCCAGCATCGCCCACCGCCCGTTCACCAGCTCCGCCTGCACGAACCACCGCAGGTTCTCCGGGTCCTCCGCCAAACCCAACGGGTCAAACCCGTTATCGCCCGGCAAGCTACACCATTAATCAATCATAGCTGTTAGGAATTAATTTTATGATGCTCTCTACTGATAATAAAATTATATGATTTGTTATGTATTGACTGACCTGCCGTCCAGGTAGGTGGGGGAGGGGAGGCCAGGGAGCCACTCTCCCTTGGCCTCCGCCCGAACATTGCGCCTCGTCGACGACGACGACGACGCGCGGGCGAGGCGGGTGGAAGACTGCCCCAGAAAATTAGACTTGAGCGACGCCGACGGACGGAGGGCTGCGACGGGGGCGCGGGCAGTGACGGACGCCATTGCTTAGAGGTGGCGGAGGAGGGAGCGAAGTACGTTTTGGCCGGCACGGAGCAAAGGCGTGGCTTGTTTTAAACTGTCCGGGAGTGGCCGGCGCTGCCAGGTGGCCACGGCGGCGAGAAGGCAACGGGCGGGCGAGATCGGCGGTGGCGGTGGATCGGAGGGCCAGGATGCGATGCTGGATGGGTGTGGCCAATGGGAGGCGTCGCCTCTTATCCAGCGTTATCCGGATGCCGGGATACGGGGGAATCAAAGGGAGGGCTTCTATTGGACGGAGGTCTCAGCTGTGGCTGGTTGCTGCTGCCACGTCGGACGGGTGAGATGGTTGGTGCACATCGCTCGGAGCCTCGGATTTTTATGTTGCAGGATCACTCAATTCACAAGTACTTTAGGTTTGGAGCAGTGAAAGAAAATATCTGGGAATTGGATAATTGAAATCACTAGTACACAAACTATCTAGGTACCGGTTGAAAACCGGCTATAGGGCTTGGTTGGCACCAATAAAGCAACCGGCACCTATGTGAAATATAGAACCGGCAACTTTATCTTTGCTCGAGCCGAACTCATCATCCCTGCCATCGTCGTCGCATGGGGAGGCCGCGGCCGCCGCCGCCACCGAGGTGCGCCACCTCTCCTCCCGCCGGATCTGGCGGAGGGGAGGGCGCGCGCGGGCACCATCGCCGCCATCACCGGAGGCCGCCGCGGCCTCCCATCCCGCCGCCCCCTCCCACCGGATCTGGCGGAGGGGAGGATGTGGGCGCCGTCGCTGCCATCATCGGAGGCCGCCGCGGCCTCCCATCTCGCCGCCCCCTCCCGCCGGATCTTGCGGCCTCCCCTCCCACCATTGCCGCCTCCATCACAGACGCCGCCGCTGCCGCTTTCGAGAGAGAGGGAGGCGAGAGGCGAGAGAGAGAGAGAGGCGGAGAGGCGAGAGGCGAGGCGAGAGGCGAGAGGCGAGAGAGAGAGAGAGGCGGAGAGGCGAGAGGCGAGAGAGAGAGAGAGGCGAGGCGAGAGAGGCGAGAGAAATCGAGAAGGGTCGACGGTTATAAGCCTCGCTCGATTTACTGGAGCATAGGCATCATGGGAATTGTATAGTTGTGATGTTTACTGGAGCATAGGCATCATGGGAATTGTATAGTTGTGATGGCCATGGCTGACTCTGAAATCGGAATCACGTAATTAGTACAAACCCTAACGTGGAAGTTTGTTTCCAATCTTTCCATAATCCAAATTGCTCATGAACAATCGAAATTCTTGTTCTGAGTGTGGTTTCAACTGTGCAGATTTGGTTCTTGTTTGCAACCAACCAGGTAACACCCAAACCCAAAATAACGCAGCATAGGCCACAGCACCTGCATAAAATTCCAGGGGAGCACTATATACTTGAGTATCTACACCGAAAAAAATATAGGACATGAAGAAAATTTCAGTTTCGAGCTAAACAATACCAGGCATGCTAATGATGGGAATTTCTAATTGCCGGACAGTTTACAGACACCGACTGACGCAGAGGTACATTTGCGACAGGGAGCTCAGTGAGTTACAATATGAATAGCTGCATAGACGAGTTACAACCCAAAATTTGAAGAGAAGATACCCAGACCCGAGTATTGCAGGCAACATTTGCAATTGCTCTAATTGCTTGTACATCGGATGAAGATAGCTTATTTCGGGTAATACATTGCTTGACCAGACGGTGGAGCATGGTGTGGAGCACCTGGGGGTACACCATACTGTGGTGTCTGCTGTGAGGCCTGGAACGATACTGGCGGTGCACCGGAACTGGATCCAATTCCTGGATAGTGCGGAACAGAGCCTGGCATCATTGGTTGGGTTGGGTATGCAGACGATGCCGATCCAAAAGCACCTGCCTGCATGTTTGGATTCCAAGCTGGCACTTGTCCAACAGGAGTCGCTGCTGCAGTGCTGGCATAAAAGGAAGCACTAGGTGCAGTGTTTTGCCATGCCACTCCTGGAGTGCTAGGACCTGGGGCTTGCGCTGCAGCTTGCATTTGCGCACTAGGATCTGAAACAGTGTAGTCTCTGCTTCTCTCATCATGTGCCTGAATGTCAAAAAAATAATAATAAACTCAGTTAGGAGGAACAATGCAGAAGGAAGCTGTAGGAGAAAAAAGAAATATGTTCAGAAAGCGTACTTTTGTCAAATTGAATGAATGATATATTATTCTGCTTTCATGTAGCAGTACGCTATTTTCTAAATAAGTTACATTCACTATTCATTAGTGAACAATTAGTCAACTGAGATATGTACTTCAATATTTGTTAATTTACACAGCCTGAAACTATCATTTATACCTTTACATTGAGATCAGTATGACGAGAGTATGACAGATGAAGCTTACAGTAACCTCCATCATATATGCAGTGCCCTTCCAAAGCTTGTTTAGCAACTGCTGCCATTGTGATGTCTGCAATACAACATTTTTTTCAATTATAAGATAACTCCAATAAATTAAAATGGTATTGCAATGCATGATTAGATCATTGAAAAGCTGAAAAAAAAGATTCCATTGGCAAATGAGGAATGCATTTATAGTGTTCGTGATCGAGGAAACGAAGTGGTCAGCAAAACTCTCCATTTTATGAAGTATTTTATGTCCCAAGTTACACAAACTAGTGAAGTCATTTCTGGAGGATCAGAGATTTGATAAAATCAAATATTGTAAGCGGTGCCACCATGTAGTCACACTTAGGTATAGATATAGCTATAGAAATTGACCACACATCAAATGCCATGATGGCTTTTGGACTGCAGATGCAAGACAGGTCTTTGTTGACATGGTGAACGCTAATCTTACCCCAAAGTGCAGGATTGGAAACAATTAAGATAGGTATTATCTAATGCAAAGTACCAGGAGGAAAATATTGATGCAGTGATGACAGGAAGACCTCAGAAGCAAACCTCTACTAAGAAAGAGAATATGCTTACACAGAAGGTAAAAATGATCAAGAAATTACTAAAGGCAACTTTATAGCTGTGGATAGTTGCAGATGTCCATTCTAAGCCTTCACGAACTCCGACACCCCTCTGCTGAAGTTTCCAGGTTTAGAAACTTATGGTGCATAAACAAATATGTAGCTCAATAGTCAGCATGACATCACAGGTTACACGGTTTAATATCATCTATGAGATGGCTTATCAGGAACTAACTGTAGTATCATATGATGACTGAACAAATATCACACCCAAGTGCAGCCAGGTTATGTACATCCAACAAATCAAGGTGCAAAAAATCCTGTGAGCTGCAAGCTAGTTGGAAAATACCTGGATATTGAATTAAAGCCTGCATTCCACCATTCTTCTCAAACATTGCAATCTTTTGGACAGTACCAAAAGCAGAGAACACCTGAAATTATCTCATAACATGACTATATATTAATTTTGTCCTTATTTTAGATAAAACACCTGGAGAATAGTAAGAATAAACTATACTTACAGTATGTAGAACATCCACCGTCACAGCATACTGCATGTTCTCTATTGAAGCTAAAAGCACATTGCTCTCAGGCTCCTTTATCTTCCCATCAGGGCCTAAAGTGGGCTGCATAACTTCCACTGTAAGGAAGGAGAAAAAGAATATAATGAATAGTACAAAATGTTAAAGCATACCTGTGCAATTCCCTCAATTGCTGTTGGATTCACAGGAAGATATGGATTTGTGTAATCCCTGTAACAAAACAGTTAGTGATGTGAATTTTGAGTATTGACTCATCAAGCATATGTTATACAAAATGGAGGTCAAAATCAAATTTAAATATTGCCAGCTTCCCTCTTTACCTGCTACGATGTGATTGAAACTTGATATTCAAATCCTTGTGCGCAGAAAAGGTTATGCGCAGGTGACAGGTGGGGACATGTTCAGGAAGTAAATATCTGCATGACTTGATATTTCAATAACGTTGCATCGGAGGTTTGTAATGCATAACAATAGTTATAAAATGAAGTGCTACCTCGGGATGCTTCTTCCATCCAACGAATTTTTTGCTTCTAGAGCAGTTGGGGCATCAGTATATTGGATAAGTGCCTACGAAAATTCCAGCTGATAAGCTGAACTTAAGATATAGTAGCAGCTCAATATAAGAACTATCTTACCTGGAAACCAGCAGCCTTCTCAAAGGTTGCTATCTTGTGGACAAACCCAAATGCGGAAAATACCTAAAACATTAACAAACCATTGCAACAAAAAATGAGGATACAAACCACTTTCGAGTTTCGTCTAATCAGTCGAACAACACATGCAAGATTATGCAGAAAGAGAAGAGCATGGAGCATAGAACTGAATTGTACTGAAGTAATGAACTTGGATGCTATTATTATATTAGTGAACATGCTATGCTAACAAGTCATATGATGCAGGACGACAAATTTAAGAAGTAATAAACTTGGTAGAAGGAGAAGAGATTTTGAATTTCCTTTGACATGGAGGTGCCATTTAAGTATCTAACCTCCATACATTGTATGTGAAATAGGCAGTCTGCAGTGCTTTTAAAGACTACGTGAATAATAAGTTTTTTTTTGCCAGGAACAGTATGCATGTCCTAAAGTCCATGGATTAACGTTGTCTAGCAAGCATAACAAATCAATTATAGCGTGCATTTAGTAATTAGTTTACGTCAAGCTGGTTTTATTTTGATAAAGATATGTCCCGATAAAAAAAAAGATCGGTGTATCATAGCAACAGAGGCCCAAGTCAATTTTGAAGGATAGGCAATATAATAATTTATTCCAACCAAGCTGTTAGCTAATTGAAGTGCATCACATGTAAAGCATGCATACTTACCAAATGAATGACATCTATGCTAATATCATTAGGCTGGACACCTTCAAAAGTGACAAGAAGAACATTGCCAGAGGAATCACCAGTTCCTTTATTGTTGGTAATTTCTTGCCTGTTTGAGTACTGGATATACACAGTTTTGCCACGAACTTGAGCAGGTTCTGAAGAAGAAGCATAATATGAAACCATTGAAATTGCCTGGTTTTGATCCGCCTGAAAAAAAAAAGGCACATTTATAATATAAGTGAGGAACAAAGAACAGCAATTTACTGTCCAGTCTACTGTTCACTCTTCATTTGAAACTTCTACTAAATCAATCCAAAGGGCAACACGTTTATGCAACTAAATAATAATAATTGTGTCATGTTCTTTTATTACATAGAGAACACCATGGCTGTTAAGGTGTCACTATAGCGTCCCCATAGTGGTAAGGCGGTTGCAGGGGTCAAGACGCCCACTCTGCCGGCAAAACCAGTTAAGAAAGGAAAAGAAGAAGGGGGCAAACTCATACTGGAACCCTAGCTGCTTCTGGTCACCTTCCTCAATCCTCACCGCAGCTAGCTTGCTGTCACAGATCTCAGACCCCTACCATCAGATCTAGCTCCAGATCCCAGCTGCTACTGCTTGCCGCAGCTCAATCTCTGGCAGCGGTGTGGTGGACAGAGGCATCGAGCTCTGATGGCGGTGATAGCTGGCAGAGGTCAGCTATGGGGGAGGTGGCTGGCAGCAGGCGGCTGGAGATGTCAATCTCAGTGCGCGTCCCTAGTGTTCTGCTCCTCAACTGGCTGCGCACGATGACGTGGGAGTATTGTCATCAAGCTGATGTTGGGCTTTTGAGGGCTGGCAGCTTGGCCTAGTGGGGTTTTTCTCCTTTTCCTAGCTATTTTCTTTGCAAATTTCTCCCTTAATCACGCCTCTGCCATCTCATATTACATTGCCTCGCCTTGCGCCTTGTGCGCTATAGTGCTTAGGCATATCTACATTGTCTTAAACCACCTTCACACCTTAATAACACTGGAGAACACTTTATTTTTGAACAAGATGAAAAATTGCTTTAATAAATCACGCCAATTCTACATAACCAACAGGCCATCAACCTTACAATACAAATAACATTGAAATAGTACAGTTTTTAAGGAACCAAAAGTGGTCATAAAAATCCTGATTTCAAACAGTGATACTACAGCATACAGAATGAGGAAAACAACCTTTTTAGCAATCAACAATCAAGCAAGTACATAAATAAAAACTTAATACAGATCTCTTATCAATTATCAGATAGCCCAAAGCTTGCCCACTAGATAAATCATGCTTCCAACAGTAGTATCTTCCTCGCTGTTAATGTTATTATTTAGGTTAACAAATAAAAATCAGTTTGTTTCCCTGCACGTACGAATATTCGCCGTGACATGTCAGACAAAATCCAATTTCACGCTACAATAAAAGATGCCAAAATAAACCATGGAAACAAACACATGTGCAAACATCAACAAGTCACGCATTTCCAGCACATGACAAAAAGGATGTAAACCATCTTAGTTATTCAAACCACATATCCAACTAACAATTAAACACCAAATTATGGAACTACCACTGCCCAAATCATCATAAAAGATTAGAGCTTTTTTCCTCTCATAGATCATACTCCCACATAATCGAGCAACAAAGCGACTTGCTACCGACACTAACCCCGCCAGTCACTAGATGCAATCGCATAAACCCTAAATCGCACCCCCACACAACAGGGACAAATTCCTCCAAAATCGTAACAAGTCACGTCCTCACATACACACAGAGGAGACGATCGCACGCAACCGTAAATCCGTAATCGAACACCAGACGGTCAGAATCAATCAGATGGCGGGGGGGGGGGGGGGGGAGGAGAAGAGGATGGTGTCCTTACGAACTCGACGAAGGCCTGGTTGCGGTTGGCGCCGACGTTGCACATGGTGTTGACGACCCTGCCGAAGGGCTTGCAGAGCTCGACGAGCTCCTCCTCGGTGCACTCCCACGGCATGTTCCGGAGGTGCAGCACCTTGGAGGGCGTCTGCGTGTACCGGAACTGCGTCGCCGACCCCGACGGCATCTTCGTTGCTGCGGGCGGCGGCTGGCCCTCCGCCCCGCCGCTCCGTGTGCGCCTCGCCGGCGGGTCGCCCGCGCGATGGGGTGGGGGGGGGGGTGTGATAGGGCTAGGGTTTGGGTGAAGTCGAGGCTGGGGGCTAGAGAGAGAGAGAGCGGCTGGAGATGAGAGGGGAGAGAGAGATTGGGAATTTGGGATTGTTGGGCTGGGTTGGGTGGTTCTGGAAGGAGACGATGATTGAGGAGGTGGGACCGTACAGTTTTAAGGCTGTGTTCGGCAGCGTGCTGGAACAGTAAACACGAAAAATGAAACGATCCATTAACGCGTGATTAATTAAGTATTAGCTAATTTTTTAAAAAAAAATAGATTAATTTGATTTTTAAGCAACTTTTGTATAGAAACTTTTTGCAAAAAATTGCACCGTGTAGTAGTTTGAAAAGCGTGCACAGGCGAAAAGTACTGTGTGTGGGGAACTCCGGCTGCCGAACATAGCCTAAGTGCACGTACAATTAGTAATTCAGATGCAAGCAATACTTCGTATACTCTTAAGGATACGTATAACTAGTAATTCAGATACAAATAAGATAGCTTGATAATTTGGCTCAGGACATTATAAAGGTTACTGAATACAAATAACAGCAATTGCCTTTAAAGAAGAGGGATTTGGACGCGTTTTCTCCACCTCATGATGCTCAAAGACTGATAAGAGACAGTGCTCACTCACCAGGTCCACGACCTCCTCCATTGCTCATAGCTCTGAGCAAGCAACACAATGCTTCAATGTCGCTCATTCAAGTTCCATCATCTCCCCAGCACTTGGCGATAGAAGTGGAGGAAGTGGAAGAGATCCCTCGCGCCAGCAGCAATCCAGAGCAAGCATGGTGGGATAAAAGAGGACTAGGTACACCTAATCTTCAAGGTGCCATTGCAAAGGAGGTCTTCTCCTTCTTCTACTCATATACCCTCCCCCAAAAGAAATTCCTAGCAAGCCGCTGCAGGTAGTTATGTTTCTTTGTCTTTGAGGCGTTCTGGAGATGCTTTGGAGGCGACTGGGAGCTTACATCGTGAAGGAGGTGTTGAATCGGTTGTTTCTCATGGTAGATCAGATGCTAGATGGTGCTCAGGAAGATAGCAGGCTCCAGGTATGGAGTATTCAAGTTCTCACAGCACTCATCGCCCTTCAACTCCAATGCCTTCTTTGGAGGAGAAACTCTTCTGGGTTTGGGTCTATTGCTCTGGGTGATGTCTTTGGGGGGAGAAATGTACTCCAAGCTGCTAATGGCACTTCCAATGTTGGGAATGATCGACAGAGGTATAGAACTGATGTTGATAGGGCTTTGGCGCCATGCCCCAAGGCGTCATAGGAGCCATGATGCTGAGTTGGAACTGCCGAGGGATTGGAGGCCACCTCGACAGTAAAAAAATGCAACACCTCCAAAATCTTATTCGATCTACACAAGCTCAGGTAATATTTATTTCAGAAACAAAAAATTCTAATATAACTGCTAATGAACTTACTAATGCTTTTTCGGTTGATAATAGTTTTGTGGTTCTAGTTGTTAACAAGTCAGGAGATCTTTGGTTAATGTGGACAAATGAGATGGACCTTACCATAGCTATGTCTAGTTCTAATTATGTGCTTGCTTTTGGTGTACATAATCCAACAAGCATTATGTTTAATCTCCTGTGTATATTTGGTGACTCTAACCATCAAGCTAGCACTGTTATTTGAAAAGAGGTTACAAATTTTGTTGTACAAAGTAGCCATAGACCTACCTTTTGTATGGAGGATCTTAATGATATTATATATGATAATGAAAAGTTTAGTTATACTCCTGTTAATAGTACTAGAATTTCTCAATTTCGTCATCATATTAGAAATCTTGGTCTTATTGATCTTGGTTATAATGGACCTGCTTATACTTGATCTAATAAACAATATGGTTGTGATATGGTTCTTAAACGTCTTGATTGTTGCTTAGCAATTTGAATGGTGCATGCATTTTCCTAATAGTACTGCTTATCACTTGCCAATGCTTTATAGTGATCATGCTCCAATTATTGCCATTCTCAATCCTAATCATCATAGACCTAAGAAAAGTTTTAAATTTGAAAACTGATGTATCATTGAAAAAGATTTTCAAAATAAAGTTCAAAAGGTTGGTTTGTTGTTAATGGCTCCTTTCAAAACAAAGTTATTCATCTAGGAAAGCATCTTCTTGCTTGGAATAAAAGGAAAAAATCCTTGCAATTTCAAATAAAGCAGGTTGAAGATCAAATTATAGCAATCCAAAAAGCTCACAGAGACAGAATCTTCTTCAAGAGGAAAAGTGTTTAGAACAGCTTCATGATGATCTCATGGGTAAGTAGTTATTAGACTTTTATAGGCAAAGAGCAAAAAAATATTGGATTCAAAAAGGTGATAGAAATACTTCTTTTTTTCAAAAAATTGTTCATAAAAGGAAAACGAAAAATAGAGTCTCCAGTATTATGACAGATACAGGCTGGACCAATAATCCTGATGAGATTGCTTCTACCTTCATATCTTATTTTTCTAACCTGTTTACTTCTAGTATTGCAAAGAACAATGCAGATACAAATGAACATCTCACTCAGACTATAGTTCAACAAGAAATGCCACAGTCACCAACTAAGGATCAAATCTTTGCTATACTTAAAGGAGTGAAAAAGATGATTCATTAGGACCATATGGCCTTAATGTAGGTTTCTATAGATCAGGTTGGCCTTGAATTAAACAAGATGTGACTCAAATAGTACATCATTTCTACAATACAGGACAATTTCACAAAGGTATGAATGATACTAATATAACTTTGATTCCTAAAAAATACTAGTCCTTCTTCTCCAACAAATTTCAAACCAATCAGTTTATGCAATGTTTCTTACAAAATAATTTCTAAATCTCTAGCTGATCAGATTAAGCTTTATCTTCTTGATCTTATCTCAAACTGTCAGCAAGCTTTCATTAAAGGTCGGCACATCTCTAATAATCTTATCATTGCACAAGAAATAGTCCATTCTTTCAGTCTAAATCTTTTAAAGAACAATTTTTCATGCTTAAACTTGATCTTGCAAAAGCTTTTGATAGGTTGGAATGGAACTTCATAGAATGAGCGCTTCGACGTAAAGGATTTCATGGTAATTTCATCAATCTTGTCCTTTCTTGCATTAATTCAGCTAACCTTTTAGTCAACCTTAACGGACAAACATATGGTCACTTTTTGGCGCAACGAGGAATATGACAAGGTTGTCCTTTATCTCCATATTTATTTGTGATTGCAATTAATAAGCTGTCAGAGTTGCTTTCAGATGCAGTTCAATAAGGTCTTATCAAAGGTACAATGTTGATAACAAATGGTCCTATCCTTTATTCTCTCATGTACGCTGATGATCTAATCATTGTTGGTCAAGCAAACACCACAGAAGCCAAAAATATTCTTCAGATAGTTCAACCCTTTTGTTCTCAATCAGATCAAACTCCAAATTGGGATAAATCTTCTATAATTTGTAGTCTTAATACTCCCAATCATTGTCAGCAAGAAATTTTGAATATCTTTCATGTTTCTCTTATGGATAGCTCTACTAAGCATTTAGGTCATCCCATTATCATTAATACTAGAGCTAGATCCTTAGCTTATAAGTTTATCATTTTCAAGTTCAGAGCTAAACTCACTACTATCAAAGCTAATAAGTTGTCTCATGCTGGTCGTTTATCTCTTATTTAATCAGTTTTTGCTTAAATTCCAATTTACTATATGTCCACCATTTTGCATTGTAAAAGATTAATTAATAAATTAACTACTATCATAAGGAATTTTTGGTGGACAAAAGTTCAAAGTGAAGGAACAAAAAGATGAATATGTTGGAGATCTTGGAATGACATTTGCAAACCAATCTCTCAAGGAGGTTTAGGAATTAGAGACATGCTTAACATTAGTCAAAGCTTGTTAATTCATTCTGCTTGAAGGTTGATCGCTAATCCAAATGGGTTGGTTTCAAAAGTAATCAAAACAAAATATTTCCCTAATAACACTTTTTGGAAAGCCTCTGCAAATACTTTAAAATTGGCCTCTTCAATTTTAAAAGTTAGACACCACTTAGCAAGCTCTTCTATTTGGCAACTCTCAAAAGGACAAGTTTTCATTTGAAATCAACCTTGGTGTTCAATTTGGGAAAATCTTCATGATCACACTAAATATTTAGCTATGCAAACACATTTACCAACTTCTGTTTCTCAGGTTTGGGATGAAAACAACAATTGGGATCCTAATAAACTCACTCAAATTTTTGACTAGCAAGCAGTGTAGGCCATCATGAAAATTTAAATTGTTCCTAATCATGTGGAAGACAAACTCTGCTAGATGCATACTCTGTTAGTTGAGTGTACTTCAAAAAGTGCCTACAAACAAGTTTATGATCTTACTCACAACAATAATAGCAATATTTCTACTTTACAGTTTAATCTTCTGAAACAATCTTGGTCTACTTTACAAATTAATCTTCTGAAACAATCTTGGTCTAAAATATTTAATCCTCCTAGAGTTAAAACTTTTATTTGGAGACTCTTGAGAAATGCTCTTCCAACTGCTGTTAATTTGCACTCACGAATTTTTGATATTCATGATAGTTGTTCAAGATGTAACTTGCATGAAACTTCTGCTCATTTGGTTTTTCACCGTCCTTTTGCAAAACTTACTTGGCTTATTTCAAATTTCAATATCAACTTTCAAATAACTGATGGTTTGCAAAATAATTCAGAACTTATAGCATATATTCTAGCAACTGTTAGCTCTGATAGTGCAATGAATAATTGGCTGTTATGTTTTGGTTTATTTAGAAAGCTAGAAATGATCATTATTTTAGAAAGAAAGAATGGGAACCTATTCAGGTTTGTAATGCAAAAGAGGTTATGGTTAGTAATTTTGTTACAATGCTAAGCTTTAGAGCTGAGGATGATAAGATGGAATCTTTGCAAGATAATTCTAACAATTCCATTAATATTTTGGCTAGGAATAGATGCTATGTGGATGCCTCTTGGAAAGATGATCAATCAGGTTTTGGTGTTTTTATTCATGACTCTTAAGACTCACAAGGCTATCTTTATTCAAGCAAAATCGATGTTGTATACCTCTTCTATTCAAGCTGAACTTGCAGGTATTCATCTGGCAGTATGTATATGTAAGAAGCTAAACATTTCGGATCCAGTGTTCTTATCAGATAATCAGGAGCTGGTTCTTCTTCTGAGTCAAAAAGATTATGTCACTAAGCCTCACCATTAGATTTTGTTGCCTATGTTATCAAGAATGAATCAAATTTTAGGTAGAGAAGCAATCAATTTTCGATGGATTTCAAGACAAATGAATAAAATAGTTGATTACCTTGCAAAAAAAAATCTAGAAATGCAAAATTTCATGTTTCTACACAAGCAGTGTGTGTGTGTGTGTCAAAATATATCTCACTTATGTCATCACAAAGGCTGTCCTGCTAAGGAAGCTCTCAAATCAGCTCTAGCAGTTGAAGATATAAAACTTACCCATGTACTTTGCTTTTAATGTTTAATATATTGAGTTCTAAAAAAAGTCAGATAGGTTGACCCATCCTAGGTTAACATTTTGGAATGGACATAATACTTGTTTTCTCAAAGTAAGACTGATGGACTCCCTAAAACAATTTTATTCACGTAACTTCCATAAAATCATTACACCAGTGGCAGACCAAACTCCCGAGCCATCGGGCCATGGCTCAAGGTCTAGGGATATAAGCCTGTGGAGAGATACATTTTTACTATATAATTTTCTCTTGGACCTAGCACACAATGGGTTGGCCCGGGGCCTGGCCCAAACATAGGTCTGCCCGGTTTACATTGCGAAAAGAACCTCATATATATGAGGGTTTGGTAAAGTAAAAGAAATGCACAACTTAGGGGGCTATGTCATTTATATGATAAGTCAAAAAATTCATAAATTTAAGATTTGATTTCAAAACCTACAAGTACAATGTATCAAATGACAATATGTCAATTGTGTGGTTCTATAGAACTCTAGAATCATAATATACTTGGAGTTATATGTCATGTGCCAAGACCTCTATTGTGATTAGAACACTTTAGCAATAAGAGAGAATTTCACACATACAAGTATATTCCATAGTTGTTGTTTTAAGGTAAGTATTAATGACAAAACATTTTGATTTCAAAGCATATGTTTTTCCCAGGTATATGTAGTTTTACATCACTAATAATAAATAGATATACTCGTATTCTTTTATCGGATTTGCTAACTGTCATTCAACCAAAAAATTGGGGAAGATATCTTATAGAATTTTTAGACTCTGGTCCAATCCAAGATTCGTGCCTTTTGACATTCTTCTCCTACTCCAGTGACCTTGACAATCTCCGGCAACAGCGGCGGTGGCCCCGCCCAGTTAGGGTTCGAGGTTAAGGNGAGGGTGGGTGGGGAGGGGGTTTCCCAACTGAAATGGATGGTCGTGGACAATGAAGGACCGACAAATGGGCGATGGACATGGACAGACAATGAGGCAGCGGTGGTGTCTGCTACGGACGTTTGGGCGGGGGCACCTCGCCACTGCTCCCTCTTGGGGGAGGAGAGGAGGGGAGAGGAGGGGAGGGAAGGAGGTCGGTTTGGTGGACCTCGTTGACGTTGTTGGCACTTTTCGATGCTAGGGCATGAGGAGAAACATGATGGTGGCAGCGATGCGGGGGATGGTTCAAGCGGTTTGAACGAGGAGAGGAAAATGAGAAGAGGATAATGTGAGGTTATTGGTAGCATGAATCTTAAAACAATCTAGACCATTCAAAAAGTGATTGAGATGAGTGGAATTTACATGCAAAAGCCATCATTTTTTTATTAGTTCAGAAAAGTCTATTCTAAATCCATATTGGACAAGTTTTGGCATTAAAATTTTATTTATCATACATGAGTTAAAATAGATACATTTAATTTGATAAAAAAATTGATGATTGTGAGAGAAAAATCTTTATGAGATGTTTAACTTCTTGAAATATTTGACAACCAAGAGGCAATGAAACATAAACATGGCTCCTAGTGGTTGTTTTGGGCCAAAACACGTTCTGTGTTGTAAATAGGATGAATTAGGATATTAGGTTGTAATATTACATAGGCCAACTAGTCCTTGTTTTTCCTAGAGATAAAATATATCAAACACATAATCCGTATAAAAGCCAGGTATATGTCACTGACTAAACATCTATTTGTATTTAGATTTAACTCAACTAGAACCAAGTAATTAACCCAAAATGCTCACGGTTTGCTTTTCAAAAGAAGTTACCACTACAACACATATTAGTACAAGAGTAGTGCTATACATCCGACTCACGTACGACTGTGCTGAATCAATCAATCATAGAGCTCATTGGCCCTGTTTGGATCCAAGGGTTAGAGTTAGTTTGAGCTAGTTGGGGCTCAAATAGCCCTAAAGGATCCAAACATGAGGGGTTAGATTGGGGCTAGTTGCATCTAACCCACCAAAAAAACTAGCCCCTCCAAGAGGTGCTTATTGGAGCTAGTTTGAGTGGGGCCCACCGTAGAAACCACTTTTCTCTCTCTCGCTGCCCGCACCGGATCCCCATCTCCTCCCGATCCCGCACGGGATCCTCTCGCTGGACGCTGCCACCTCCCTGATCCATGCCGCCACCAGCACTGATCCGCGCTGCCGTCCCCGATCCGCGCCTCCGCCGCCGATCCGCGCGGCACGGCCTCCCCCACTACCCGCGCTGCGGCCTCCGTCCAACCGCGCCGCCGCCTCCACCGTTCCGCGCCGCCGGCCAACCTCAGCGCCGCCGCCAGCCCCGAGCCGCACCGCCTCCGTCCAACCGCGCCGCCGCCTCCACCGTTCCACGCCACCGGCCAACCTCAGCGCCGCCGCCACCCTCGAACCGCGCCGCCTCTGACCATCCGCGTCGCCACCTCCACCGATCTGCGCCGCCGGCCACACATGGACGTAGACGGCTTCGACAACCTCAGCGCGTGGGCTTCGCAGCCGTTGGCGAGCGGTCCCGCCACCGCTTCCTCTGCCGGCACCGGCTTCGACCTCAACTCGCAAGCGCCGGCGGCAGAGGGGTTCCCGGGACTTGGGATGTACGGAGCCTTCCTCCAGGGCGACGACGACGAGCTCCTCACTGGCCGCGGCAGGGGCTCCAGCCTCCCTCCCTATCGCCCACCGCGTGCCGGAGCCGGAGACGGAAGAGCGACTCCAAATCTGTCTCGGCGACTGAACTTTGGCGGCTCCTCCCCGGCAGGAGCTGGTCGCGGAGGAGGAAATGGTGGCGCCTTCCCAGGCGGGTTGTCTTCGGGGAGAGGCGGGCGCGTTCGGCAGCGGTCGAGTTCGGCCGCCGCGGCACCTGGCCGCCGGAGCCAGCGCAGCAACACGGCGGTACGTGCCGGCGGCAGCGGCCAGCGCCTACCGCGTCCCCGGGCACCGAGGGCACCGAGGAGTGCCGTCCGTGGGCAAGCATCCGGCTCCGGTGCTCCCTTCAACAATGAAGATGAAGAATTGGAGGATGATGTGGAGGAGTTTGCGAGCTCCGGCGGACCCCCGGTGAGCCAAGCTAGTCGAGCCCAATGGAATGAAGTTAATAATGCTTGCTTGTTAGAATTGTGCATTAAGCAGCGTAGAGTAGGAACGTATAATGGTGCACAAATGAGTGGTGAAGGGTACCAAGCCATCGTCGACGGCTTACTTGATAGAAGGGGGTTGGTGTATACCCGTTGCCAGGTGAAGAACCAAATACTCGTACTAAAAACCACCCACTCTTTTTGGCGATACTTGCAAGCGCACACAGGGTTGGGGAGGTTACCAGATGGAACCATTGATGCTGAGTCTTCGTTCTGGAAAACACATACAGAGGTATAAGCAGCCAATCTGTGTATTCTATTTTTCAGTTTCCTAGTTTCAAATTGTTTCAAACTGTGTACAGTGCTTGCTGTTTCAGTTTAAGCATACCAAATAAGGTTACTGGTGTAGTGCTTGTCCAATTTCTCATAGGACTGCCTTACTGTTGTAGTTCCTAATGTAAGAGAACCACAGGCCATAGGACTAATGGATAATAGTTACACATTTTTCTATTCTGTTTTGCATCGAATAAACCATAGAAGTACCAAGCCACCAACACAGTGAGCCTGCTGTATGATTCTATGTTAAATTAAAAGAATGCTCACATTGTCATATTCATGGATACATATCTATTAAGACAAACTGAGAGCTAATGCCAAGTACATAGATCTTCTGAATATAAAATAGAGTTTCAAATGAATTATAGGAGGCAAAACAAAAAAACAAATCCAAGATTCACTTGGCGTGTAATAAACAGAAACCTATTATACGAAGATTGAGCCCATTGTGCGAACCTGTCATGGATACCCTCATGAACATGTTTTATTTTAACTAAAAAAAATAACAACATTCATTTAAGCAAACATATGGCTTGTGTTCATGTTTCTGGGTGCTTTTCCTATCCTTGTGTTACCTTCTTTTCATAGTTCTGTCTAGCCATGCACTCTTATTTTCTTAGGTTTGGCTGTTCATTTGAACCTACTCATCTTTATGTAGTTTTACACTCTTGTTTTTATTATGTCTGCTGTCTGCATAAGACTTGTTGATTGTCATCGACTTATATACATCTGAGGCTCCTTAGAAGGCTTCATGCTGTATCATATTTTACTATTCATGTTATTAGAAGGTTCAAACAATTGTCCCCACGAATGAAGCATGAAGATAACACTGCGATGTTTATCATAGAATAGATGTGGACATGTGGTTCATCTATTCTTTTAAGAAAAATTACAAAACTTTTGTAGTAAAATTTTAACAATATTTGAAACTATGTAAAAAGAAACCTTCAACCATGCACATGCCAAAGTTAGGAATGTCATAGAGCGATCTTTTGGAGTGTTGAAGATGAAATTTAGGATCTTGTTGAACATGCCAAGTTTTCCAGAAGCAAAGCAAACTAGAATTATTGTTGCTTGTATGGCTCTTCATAATTTCATTCGAGAGAGCAGAATTGCGGATAGAGAATTTGATGCCTGTGATGAGGATGAAAATTATAACCCATTGCCTAGTTCTGTTGCATCCGAATGGCCAGAAGATGAACCTCTTGTTGAAGATGCCCACATGAATGCCTTCCGTGATGAATTAGCTCAAGCTTTATTTTATGGAGTGTAATTTTTTCTTGTCTAGCTTCATTTGTATGGACTAAACTACCTATCGTGTTTGTTGAGTGAGACATCTTATTTGTACGGACAAATAAAATTTATCGTGTTTCGGGTGCTTGGTTTGAAATATGATTTGTTTGTGTCATTTGTGAGAGGGAGGAGGTCACACATGAGTCTATCACACCAAATCCGGTTGGAAAGGAGCCAAATGATTGGAAAAGTATATTTATTGTCAATCTAATCCTTCCATCCAAACACCTCTAGGTCGCCTCAACAGACTCAGGAATCATAAGGTTGTTAATATTAAGCATTAGATGATCCTTCATTATTACTTAGAACAAAGAACCTTGCCAACAGAGTAATTCTATCCACAAGCAGTACTGAATAATAAAATTGACGTACTCTACTAAGAATCCTCCTGAAATGGGCTAAAAAGACAGAACATTCAATCAATACAAGATTAACTTGAATATTCTCTGACAAAATGGCTTTGGAGAATAACAATGCCTGTTCTCAGGAAAGAAGGGACTGGAGTTATTAGTGGAACCGTGGAAGCTTCAAGACAAAAACAGGCACTGATTTTTCGCCAGGCCGGCGACGCAACGTCAGCCAACTTTATTAGGATTGAGAACAGGCATTAATTCAAGCCCTAGAGGTGTTTGGATGGAAGGATTAGATTGACAATAAATATACTTTTCCAATCATTTGGCTCCTTTCCAACCGGATTTGGTGTGATAGACTCATGTGTGACCTCCTCCCTCTCACAAATGACACAAACAAATCATATTTCAAACCAAGCACCCGAAACACGATAAATTTTATTTGTCCGTACAAATAAGATGTCTCACTCAACAAACACGATAGGTAGTTTAGTCCATACAAATGAAGCTAGACAAGAAAAAATTACACTCCATAAAATAAAGCTTGAGCTAATTCATCACGGAAGGCATTCATGTGGGCATCTTCAACAAGAGGTTCATCTTCTGGCCATTCGGATGCAACAGAACTAGGCATTGGGTTATAATTTTCATCCTCATCACAGGCATCAAATTCTCTATCCGCAATTCTGCTCTCTCGAATGAAATTATGAAGAGCCATACAAGCAACAATAATTCTAGTTTGCTTTGCTTCTGGAAAACTTGGCATGTTCAACAAGATCCTAAATTTCATCTTCAACACTCCAAAAGATCGCTCTATGACATTCCTAACTTTGGCATGTGCGTGGTTGAAGGTTTCTTTCATACCTTGTGGCGGCGGTCCATCGTTCCATTGCGCGACATGGTACCTTGTACGTGTGTATGGTGAAAGGTAGCCCGGCCGGTTTGGGTACCCCGCATCAACCACATAATACTTCCCTACATATTGTGAAAGTGAGGCACACAATGAGACTTAGATGAACAAGTGCAATTGCATAAAGATTGTTGCAAGATAGTTCAAGTAGCAAACCTGGTGGTGGATGTGGAAATTTGTGATGATAAGTACTCACAGCATCTTTGAAAACTCTCATGTCATGTGCCAAACCAGGCCATCCCGACAACACAAAGGTAAATCTCATGTCGAAATCACAAACAACAAGCACATTCTGACTGGTTGCATTGTGCCTGTTCAAGTACGGAACCCTCTTACTCTTAGGCACCACAACATTCACATGTGTCCCATCTATAGCTCCTATGCAGTCGTTGAAGTGTGGCCAAAATGCTGGATTTTCCAAGTTTGGGTGCACCTCTGAAAAAGTTGGGTCCTTGGGTACAATTATGTCATGAGCTAACCTAAGGAGGCATGTCAAAACTCTGTTAAATGTCCTGCTTACTGTCTCCAAAGACCTTCTTAAACGGTTCTCAGCCTGTCTAACTGACTGTGGTGAACCAACAATCCATAAAAACATAGCAAGAGCCTCTATAGATGTCATTTTTGTAGTGGACTTCAACCCATATGACTGGACCAAAATATTATGTAGTCTGTTAAATAAAGGTCTCTCTACCCTAAACATGTTATAGCATTGGGTATCTCGGGCTAGTGTATCCATGACCCAATCCATACCAGAATCTCCATTGACCCTCTTAGGTAGTTTCACAAAATAGTTATCAGAGTACATACCCAAGATAGGAACCAAGTGCACGATCAAAGTCTCTGCATGCACCAGATTGTTGCGGCACATCGATATAATCTCATCCTCACTTGTGCTGCCTCCATCATCTTCTGCTTCCTCAACCATAGGGTCTTGATCTTCTTCCTGCTTCAACACATGTAACAAATTGTCAACACTCGTAAATAATATACAGATAATAGGTTCAACACACACAGATAATAGTTTCAATACACAGATAATAGTTTCAACACACAGATAATAGTCTCAACACACATATGAGAGCAAGACATCAACTACTCCAAATTGTTGTCCCTTCACCATTTCTTGAAGTAACCCAACCTAAGCTCAGGAGTTAATTGGCCACAGAAGAACTCCCTTTGATACTCTGTTTCGAACATCTTGGACATAGCATAGACAGATTCAATGGTTTGCTCACTAGCCCCTCCAAGAGGTGCTTATTGGAGCTAGTTTGAGTGGGGCCCACTGGAGAAACCACTTTTCTCTCTCTCTCTGCCCGCACCGGATCCCCTCTCCTCCCGATCCCGCACGGGATCCTCTCGGTGGACGCTGCCGCCTCCCCGATCCACGCCGCCACCGGCACTAATCCGCGCCGCGTCCCCGATCCGCGCCTCCGCCGCCGATCCACGCGGCGCAGCCTCCCCCACTACCCGCGCCGCGGCCTCCGTCCAACCGCGCTGCCGCCTCCACCGTTCCGCGCCGCCGGCCAACCTCAGCGCCGCCGCCACCCTCGAGCCGCGCCGCCTCCGACCATCCACGTCGCCGCCTCCACCGTTCCGCGCCGCCGGCCAACCTCAGCGCCGCCGCCACCCTCGAGCCGCGCCGCCTCCGACCATCCACGTCGCCACCTCCACCGATCTGCGCCGCCGGCCACGCATGGACGGAGACGGCTTCGACAACCTCAGCGCGTGGGCTTCGCAGCCGTCGGCGAGCGGCCCCGCCACCGCTTCCTCTGCCGGCACCGGCTTCGACCTCAACTCGCAAGCGCCGGCGGCAGAGGGGTTCCCGGGGCTTGGGATGTACGGAGCCTTCCTCCAGGGCGACGACGACGAGCTCCTCACTGGCCGCGGCAGGGGCTCCAGTCTCCCTCCCTATCGCCCACCGCGTGCCGGAGCCGGAGACGGAAGGGCGACTCCAAATCTGTCTCGGCGACTGAACTTTGCGGGCTCCTCCCCGGCAGGAGCTGGTCGCGGAGGAGGAAATGGTGGCGCCTTCCCAGGCGGGTTGTCTTCGGGGAGAGGCGGGCGCGTTCGGCAGCGGTCGAGTTCGGCCGCCGCGGCACCTGGCCGCCGGAGCCAGCGCAGCAACACGGCGATACGTGCCGGCGGCAGCGGCCAGCGCCTACCGCGTCCCCGGGCACCGAGGGCACCGAGGAGTGCCGTCCGTGGACAAGCATCCGGCACCGGCGCTCCCTTCAACAATGAAGATGAAGAATTGGAGGATGATGTGGAGGAGTTTGCGAGCTCCGGCGGACCCCCGGTGAGCCAAGCTAGTCGAGCCCAATGGAATGAAGTTAATAATGCTTGCTTGTTACAATTGTGCATTGAGCAGCGTAGAGTAGGAACGTATAATGGTGCACAAATGAGTGGTGAAGGGTACCAAGCCATCGTCGACGGCTTACTTGATAGAAGGGGGTTGGTGTATACCCGTTGCCAGGTGAAGAACCAAATACTCGTACTAAAAACCACCCACTCTTTTTGGCGATACTTGCAAGCGCACACAGGGTTGGGGAGGTTACCAGATGGAACCATTGATGCTGAGTCTTCGTTCTGGAAAACACATACAGAGGTATAAGCAGCCAACTGTGTATTCTATTTTCTCCTGGAGTACAATATTACGTGTGATAGTATGTTGCTATTGCTGGAAGAGTAATTGGAGACTTGAGCTTTGCATTTCTTGGCTTATTCTACAGAACATTGTCTAGTTAGCATTATTCTGTGGTGATGTTTCTTTAGTCTGGGCTATGACTTTGATTTGGTCTGTACAATTCTGGAAGATAATTTAGTGTAGATGAAAAATGCACTTTTAGTAGGTAGTGCTTAATGAATAGAAAATGTATGCACCGCAAAAACTCTGATATGTGGCAGCATGAAAACTGATGCTCAGTGCCTGTCTTGGGAAAATCTCGACAATTTCTTGTTTTAGGGTATTCAGGAGCATCCGTTTCCGGTTCGATAGTTCTCGAGGGAAGTAACATGAGTTTTCTGCCTACAAATGGCTTTCTGAGACCAACCTCTGAAACTCGAATTTGCATTTCGTCTGAAGTTGACCAATATCCACTTCAATATCCTTTGGTCTGGCTGAATTGATACGTCACAGACTGTTATGTAAAAAGAAAAAAAAACTGAAAGACTTGCATCATACAGTGCAGTTTGGGGCTCTGGGGTCTTGAACTTGTATGCCCCAACACAATCCATAGGAATGCTTGTCTGCTTATATATTCTTCAACCAAACTGCATAATGCGACATCATTTACATATTCTAGCTGCTGTTTTAGGAGTACAAACATTGTGTGGATTTGTTGGTTCCCTAAATAATTTCTGTCAATTTGTCTAGTGCCAACAGCCCAACAATGGCCCCATAATGAGATAAACAATAGCGTGTTGTTGCTACATGCACTCTTATTTTCTTAGGTTTGGCTGTTCATTTGAACCTACTCATCTTTATGTAGTTTTACACTCTTGTTTTTATTATGTCTGCTGTCTGCATAAGACTTGTTGATTGTCATCGACTTATATGCATCTGAGGCTCCTTAGAAGGCTTCATGCTGTATCATATTTTACTATTCATGTTATTAGAAGGTTCAAACAATTGTCCCCACGAATGAAGCATGAAGATAACACTGCGATGTTTATCATAGAATAGATGCGCGCAGTGTACTTTTCCTATATTTGAAGAACTTTATTGTTTTAAATTAAATGCATAATATGTTCAAACCTTCTGATATTACATCAGGATTATAATAGGTGAAATAAATTTTGTGACCTGTTAAGTCACTAATGGGTTTCTACTTATGCTTACTTGAAATTTTTTAACATGACACATGTCCTCTGAGAGTTCATAAGAATAAGATATCAAGAGGGACAGCTTGAAATTTATAGTGTAGTAATTTGTTTCATGAAAACAAAACAGAAGATCGTCAATTTATAGTGTAGTAATTTGTTTCATTCACACAGGATATTAATAAATGATCATTCTATTGCTATGATCATGCACTCATACCGCACCCACTGTGTAATTCAGTTATCTGTGCACTAGTATAGTACATATGTGCTCATCCATTTTATTTATTGCTGCAGAAGAAACCATACCTAAAGAGGCTGCAATGGGGTCCTCCAGAAAACGAGGAGTTGCTTGATCAACTATTCAGAGGGTACACTGTGGATGGAAGCACAGCCTTTGTGCCTGGAGATGATTATGGTCAGGACCAGGGGCAAGAGGAAGAGGAAGAGGACGAGGAGGAGTTTCAACCAACACCTTCTAGTACAAGCAGCCAGAGGAGCCAAAAGGGCAAGAGGCCATTAAGTAGCACTACAAGCACTTTGTCCAGTCCAGTGAAGAAGAGCAAGAGCCCAATGGTGAAGATTGTGAAGGACATAGCCAGTACCTTCAAAGAGGCNCGTGCGGGATCGGGAGGAGAGGGGATCCGGTGCGGGCAGAGAGAGAGAGAAAAGTGGTTTCTCCAGTGGGCCCCACTCAAACTAGCTCCAATAAGCACCTCTTGGAGGGGCTAGTTTTTTTGGTGGGTTAGATGCAACTAGCCCCAATCTAACCCCTCATGTTTGGATCCTTTAGGGCTATTTGAACCCCAACTAGCTCAAACTAACTCTAACCCTTGGATCCAAACAGGGCCATTGTCATTCATGTGGGCCTAATTGAAAACCAGTTTATATACGTCATAAGGAAGTCAGACAGGTAGGATAGTACGTATAATCATTCTGATAGTACAATTGTACTGATATAACAATCTTAGCAGCTAGCCTTATTATATTCTATGCATATGTGTGTAACGGTGTTACCGTATAAAAAGTTGTTTACAAATAGCCTACAAATTGGGTACTATTCTCAATAGCGAAAGAAAATTTAATATAAAGATTGTAAACCATTATAATATTATTTACAAATACCTATTTAACATATATAAATGGCAACAAAAGCAACACACAGCGTTTGATTTTTTTACAAGTACTTCCACTCTTACGTAAATTTGTGTGATTAACAATAGTTGGACTATATAATTTTGTCCTACAATAACCGATAATAACACAATGTTCATGATGAACTTAGGCAAGGTGAGAACATATTGAAAGTTATCACATATTTGAGTCCAATTTTATGGGAGCACGTGAGTATGTTATTCACTTGTTTGCTAGCATAAAAAGTCAAACTTAAAACGCCAAGAATGAGAGCCAGTGAATTTTTCCCTAGAATCTCAAATCGGGAGAAAATCTACCACACCATCAAGGGCTCAAGGCAGCGACTCGATTACCCTGGCCCACCACCCACTTCCCGCGGCCACACGTGGGCCCCCACGCGCCCCTCCCCGCACCGGATCCCATCCACCCCGCAGGCCCGCACCACCTCGCGGCCGCCGCGCCGGCAGCACCACCCCTCGCCACCGACGGGCGCCGTCGCCGTCGCCTCTCCTCCGATCGATCCCCCCCCCCCCTCGCATGCGCCGCCCCAATGCCCGCGTCCATCCGCGTGGCGAATCGCTGGAGGCGACGACAACCCTAGCTCCTCCGGCCATTTCCTCCACGATGGGCTCCCGCCGCAGCGGCAGCGGCAGCCGCCGCCTCGTCGCCGCCCTCCTCGCCGCGTCCGCCCTCGCGCTCCTCCTCCTGCTGCTGTCCCGCTCGCCACGTCGTCCCCCCAGGTACGGCGTCGTCATCGACGCCGGTAGCACGGGGAGCCGCGTCCACGTCATCGCCTACCGCTCCTCCCCCGCCGCGGCCGCGCTCCCGCGGATCGACTGGGCGCGCACGGCGTCGATGAAGGCGGCCCCGGGGCTGTCGTCCTTCGCGGCCGATCCGGGCGGCGCGGGCCGGTCGCTGGCGCCGCTCGTGGAGTTCGCGCGGCGCCGCGTGCCGCCGGAGAGCTGGGCGGGGACTGACGTGCGGCTCATGGCCACCGCGGGGCTCCGGCTGCTCGACGCCGCGGTGGCCGAGGCTGTCTTGGATTCGTGCAGGGTGTTGCTGCGGGGATCGGGGTTCCGGTTCCAGGACGATTGGGCCACCGTGATCTCAGGCATGTTATTACATAACGGAAGCTCAGAATTGTTCATCTTTTGTATATTGTGGAAATGTGTGGAGCCACAGTTCTTTCATGCTATTGATCAATGCGATATCGGATGGAGTTCATTTCAATTGTCTGTTTGTACTAGCATATAGGATGGGATTGTGTTTGATCTGGGCTGATTTGTGCGTCTGCATGCATGATAGTTTGGTATAATTGGGTATTTTCGTTCAGGTGATCATACAATTGCTTACAACTTTCGTGCAGGATCTGAGGAAGGGATGTATGCATGGATTGCGGCAAATTATGCACTGGGTACCCTAGGCGATGACTCACAAGATACTACTGGGATAATTGAGCTTGGTGGGGCTTCCGTTCAGGTTTCACGTATTGTTTTCACACGAAGGAATTGAAAAAAATGCAATGGAAGTTTGTCAGGATGTCTTATTATTGTGCCCTTTTTGTTGAATAGGTAACTTTCGTTACGGACAAACCTTTGCCCCCAGAGTTCTCTCATACTCTGAAGTTCGGTGATGTCACATATAATCTGTACAGTCACAGCTTTCTACATCTTGGTCAGGTGATTTGTGCAAATATTTATTAATTGTGTATTTAACTGTTACCTATAATGAGTTATGATCATTATCTTAGTTTCATGTGGCATTAATACACTTTTGGGTAAAAGTATGTTACAAGATCTTGCTTGTTTTATGTGCAGAATGTTGCATACGAATCACTCCATGACATGCTGAGCACACCTGGCCATAAATCAAGTAAGTTGATTTGTTAATATATGTGTAGTTGCTAATGTTACTGATTGAGACTTCAGTCCATTCCAAAGCTTAGATTTTAGTGGTTTGCTCATTTAATATGCCATTGTCTCTTTTCCTTTTGTATGGTTCTTTTCTATGTCCATGGGATACACTTACCTACCCTGTAAAACAACTAGCAGTGCAATTCTTTGGTCTTTCTACTTAAGATTTGATTTGTTATGCAGTGGCAACCCATTTAATTTCTCAAGCTAAGTACAGAGATCCTTGCACTCCAAGGGGATTTTTGCCCATAGAGGGAGCAGTTAAACTTCCTGCCAGTGTTCTTGAGTCGAAGGTTGAGTACAGACCTTATGCTCATGCTGTTGGTAACTTCTCCGAATGTAGATCTGCAGCACTAACAATATTGCAGAAAGGAAGAGGTATATATCTGCTCTTACTGCATTGAGCTGTCCTTTAGTTAAGAACATATGTCACCCTTCATAGGAAAATCTTTAATTTAAAAAGGTTATTTAACTGTTGAGATATTGAGTGTCGAGGAGTAAACTGTAAAGTATGAAAAAACATGCTTTGTTGATTAATGATCAGAAGTTCTCTATACTTCTTATTATCCTTGACAAGATGACAAAAAGCAAAAGCAAAGTTGTCTGTACCGATGAATTTGTTTGGACCACAACAGCCATGTTCTGCTATCTAAACTCATTCCTAAGGTTGCTATTTCTTGATTCATAATTTGCAATGCAAACGATTCAATGACGTATACCTTTTCTGGCAATTTCTTGTTCTCTGATTCCATAATATAATAAAAGGAGCTGAGAATTTCCTCCTGTTGCAGAGGAATGTAGGTACCATGAATGCCGTATGGGAGCAGCATTTGTACCAGACCTTGATGGGAAATTTTTAGCAACAGAGAATTTCTACCATACTTCCAAGGTTTACTTCCCCTCTCTCCCTCCCTCTGGTTGGCCATTTGGGTGTCTTTCAAAGTGTATTTGGTATGTGTAAGGAAGACGAGAATTCCAAAGTGATACCTTTTGGCTTTCCACCTTTTTTGGGATAAGTTCAAAATCCCCATAGGTCAGAACCATATCACACAAGACACAACACATGGAACTCACTATGGATGTTTTCGGTTGTTGCCACCACTGGTGGCAACACGACAAGGACAAAAGAGGACAATGATGACTGATCAACTAGTAGAAAAGAGCGAGAACAGGATAGGCTGCTTAGTAGATCTCATGTTCATGACTTCACATCTGTTGATATATTAAGGATTCTTGGGAAAATCTTGGAAAATTAAAACAAGAGGATTGCATTTATGTAATAAAATAACTTACAGAATGTAGAGTGCCCATGAATCAAAATGGCATGCTCCTGTGCCACAAAATTTGGTTAGTTCCACCAAATTCGGTTAGCGCCTTGAGATGTGTCTTTATAATGTTTGCCCATTGACGAAAATGATTGTGCAGCCATTGTAATATTTCTACTCTTGGGCCTTCGGTGCCCTCTTTAATGTTAATTTGTTTATAGTGGGTTGTGTTTTGTAGCATGTCATTTACTATGAGGCATCCTTGGTATAAGTCTATCCTTTTACTTAGATTCAGTTCCCTGGGTCTGCGAGGATGGTGGGCTTGGACATATATTGTGAAACTGGAGAGCGAGCATACAGCAGTGACTTGTTACTTTTTGTTCCTTCTTTGTTTGAATGTTCAACATTTCAACTTTTTTGTGGAACTAATTTTGGATCCTTCATTACTTGGCAGTTCTTTAGGTTGCGTTCTAAGTCTTTTCTTTCTGACCTGATGCTGGCCGGGGAGCAATTTTGCCGAGGAGACTGGTCAAAGATTAAAAAGGAGTACCGTTCTTTCAATCAGGGGGAGCTGCTTCTTTTTTGCTTTTCCTCAGCATATATTGTTGCTTTGCTGCATGATACTCTAAAGGTCCCGCTGGATGATAAGAGGTGTGACCTTTTCTGTTGTTCTAATCTTTCTATTTCACATTTTGAACTTCAGGATTTGAAATGTTCATTTTGTTTCAGGATTGATGTTGCTAATCAAATTGGCGGTGTGCCTATTGACTGGGCATTGGGCGCTTTCATTGTGCAGAAGGCGTCAAACCAGACAGAGTACTCAGATTCATCAGTTCCATATCTAAACAGCTATGACTATTTTGGGTTGGTTCCACTCCTCTTCATTACCGCTGTCATTCTATTTACAGCATGCTCCATCCTGAGGGGGAGAAGATCTCGCCTGAAGACGGTATACGACATGGAGAAAGGCCGGTACATCATAACCAGGGTGAGGCGATGAGCCTTGCGCGTCGTAGCTGGGATTCGGTGGAGTTCCTTCGGT
The DNA here is from genome assembly GCA_008326285.1 of Oryza officinalis. NCBI lineage: Eukaryota > Viridiplantae > Streptophyta > Magnoliopsida > Poales > Poaceae > Oryza > Oryza officinalis. Next base: position 28,249,347 of record BDMV01000008.1, read on the forward strand.
GGAGTGCCAGTGATCGTGTCTGTAAATTCTCGTAGTATATACACGATATCTGCTAGGCAGCCATATATATGGTTCTGACGTTGCCTTGCTGAATGCAAATCTTGACTGTAAAAGCAGCCCTTTGTAGTTAATACAACGATGTGGGTTGCTTGCTACAACGGTCGTGTTTGAAGAATGCTCAATGATGTACTGGTCTCAAAATGTTGCTGATGACCTGATGTGTAGCAGTAATTTTGTCTCCGTAAAATGTATCCAATGTTTTGTCGAGCTGACTTGCTAAAATTTGTAAATGTACATTCAGAGAACAAAATATTAATATCAGTTGCACAGCCACCAAAGAAATAGTTTTGAAATTTTGTTCATTTACTTTCAGCAAACAGTATCCGGTTTGTATATTAGCACTTCACTTGTTTCATTGTTTGTATTGACAAATTTCAAGTTTCATGTTTTCCATAGGATCCATATGCTACTGAACTCGTTTTCTTGCGTCTAGTTGTTACGAGAGTACATATTTTATCCTTATTTCTAACAATAGATACGGTAGGACTGTAATCATTTTCTTATTTAACACAATTCCGATCTTGATATTTATTTACGATACCAAAAAATGCAAATGTACCATAATCATGCATTTACTGTTTGATGATTTTCTCTTTAAATACAATTTACTTACTGCTCGTAACGGTAGTAATAATAGTATTAACGAAAAAGAAATTATATCTTCAAAAAAAAGAAAAACAAAAACAAAAATGATACTACTGTTGTGATGGCAACCCCACCGTTTTTCTCGGTTGCAACATTCTGAGGCCCCACTCCCAGACAGACAGACCCACGTGGCAGCCGGTGTGTGTGGGCCCCACCTCCTCCCCCGTATATGAGCGGCGCGTGCACGAGTGCGAGACGACGTCGACGAGGACGAGAGAACGAGGAGGCACGCACGAGAGCTCCTCCTCCCACCCAAGGTAAGAACAAGCAATTTTTCTCCCCCCAATTTCTTCCCAATGATTTCGCCACCCCCCTCAAGAAATCCACTCTTCTCATCGGGATTTTGTTCATCGCGGGGATCGATTTGAGAGGGAAGGAGTATTCCGGGAGCGATCTGTGTTCTGGCCCCGGAGTGGCGTGGCGTCGCACGAGAATTTGCGGAAGGATTTCGATCGATCTAGTCGAGCGGACGGGATGTTTGTGTGCGCATGCCGTGTGGGATTAATTGCTCCTTTGTCAAATATCGATGTGAGATGGGAGAGAGATTTGGGAGGAATTTTCGGACGGGTTTTCTCGAGAATGCTTTTGCTCGAACGCTCGATTCTAGCAAAAAGAATCGGACCCCACAGCACCCATCCATTTATCTCTTTCTAGAGTACATGCTTAGCTCAACAACGCCAATATGCATATAACAAACACAAACATCACATCTTTCTACCTTTCTCCACTAACTCTTACTATTCATGCATGTCCAACTTTAACAAAACTTTAAATATTTTATTTTCTAAACTATTTATCCGATCTACGATCTGATTATATCATCATATTTGTTACAATTAAATCTTTATAACAATATCTCATATGATTATATTCCGATGAAAATATTTTTTTAGTTTTTTATTGCAATAGATTTTATAAATGTTGCAGTAAGTATATTAAAATGTTTCACTTATGTTATTTGAAATGTTGCATGTGATGACCTTTAGATGTTTCAGAAGGTATTTTGTGATGTTTCATAAAGGTATTTTATTAGATCATTTGAAATGTTGCATGTGATATTCTTTGGATGTTTCAGCAGGTATTTTGTGATGTTTCACTAGGTATTTTCACTAGCTCATTTGGAATGTTGCACGTGGTGTTTTTGAATGTTTCAACAGATGTTTCACTAGGCCATTTAGGATGTTGCACATGTTGTTCTTACAATGTTTCAACGTATATTTTGTAATGTTTCAACAGTTACAACTTAATGTTTCATTTATAATGTAAAAAATGTTTTAATTAATAATATAATTATATATTTTTTATTCATAAAAAATATAATCATGTGAGATTTCTTTATAAAATTTAATTGCAACAAATTCAACGGTGCAATCGGATCACAAATTGAATAAGTATTTTATGAGAAAAAGTGATTTATAATTTGCTAATTAAAGGAATAGGAGGAGAGGGAAGGGGATGAAAGGAGCTTGCATGTACCTGACACGTGAAAGAGAGACATGACTCCATGCATGTGAAGGCTCTCCTAGAGAAAAAAATTGCATGCATGCTTACATAGGGCGCCCGATTTTTTTGTCTAAAAATCGAGCACCCGATTTGAAGTCTCATCCGGATTTTCTGCCATGATGATGTAGGAAAAAAATGATGCTGGAAAAAGGGAGAAACATTTGGTTCTTCGGTTGGTTCCCGTTGATCCCTTGGATTAGAACATTTGATTGCATTGTGGTTAAGCGCGGGATGGTTTTGATTGCTTACTGTTACATTTGAACATTTGATCACAACACAAAGTGAAGTTTGAACGCAACACCGTTTGACTTTTATGAATCGTGTTTTCATTTGGGACAATGATTTGTGTTCATTTGTCCAAAAAGTAGGATTCGGGCATTTAATTTTTTACTAAGGAATGAACGGCTTATAGGTTGCTGTAGGAAATGTTTCTTACAGACTCACATTTTTTGTTTGGTGATTTTTCTGCCACTATGTTTTTGGATAATCAATCCTTGTCCAATACAATTGTTTGCTTGTTTGTTAGTTATAAATGTTAGTGAAACATCCATGAATAATGTATTGCAAACTGACTGTTTATGTAATGAGAGTTTTAATCCAAACGTGTTTGCTCGAAACGTTTTGTAATATTCTCTTAGTTATGTTCTTTCTGAATTGCTTTGGTGCTTAGATGTTAACAGTGTAAAGAAAAACATGCTTATAAAGTTGCCAATCATGAGAATTTGTCCGTTATACAACTACATTTATTTAAAGGTACCTTTTGTTTTTGCAGCACGGTGGAGCTCGTGTTATCGGTGCCTGTTCTCAATCCTAATAAAGTTGGCTGACGTTGCGTCGCCGGCCTGGCGAAAAATCAGTGCCTGTTTTTGTCTTGAAGCTTCCACGGTTCCACTAATAACTCCAGTCCCTTCTTTCCTGAGAACAGGCATTGTTATTCTCCAAAGCCATTTTGTCAGAGAATATTCAAGTTAATCTTGTATTGATTGAATGTTCTGTCTTTTTAGCCCATTTCAGGAGGATTCTAGTAGAGTACGTCAATTTTATTATTCAGTACTGCTTGTGGATAGAATTACTCTGTTGGCAAGGTTCTTTGTTCTAAGTAATAATGAAGGATCATCTAATGCTTAATATTAACAACCTTATGATTCCTGAGTCTGTTGAGGCGACCGAGGTAGCCATGAATCTGCCTTCTGGGGGAGTTTCTCTACCACCGTTGTCTACAACTCATACAATTTCGTCAGTTCGGGAAAGCATGGGTACTGAGGAAGAACCTCTTATTCAGACTGTAGAATGTCGTATTTGCCAAGAGGAGGATAACATCAGCAACCTCGAGAGTCCGTGTGCTTGCACTGGAAGTCTAAAGGTATTCATTCATCCAGCAACTTTCCTTTGCATCCTGTGTACTTTCAGTTGCAAACAACAGAAAATGAAAAGCAAAAAAAGATTGTTCAGTAGTCTTGGTTGTTTTCTATGAGCGTTAGCACCTTGTCTTTAAGTATGCCTCTGTAGGACTAAAAATGCATTTTGTGTGGAAACTCACAAAGATCTGTCTAATATTTTTTTGTTTTGCAGTATGCTCATCGGACTTGCGTACAGCGATGGTGTGATGAGAAAGGAGATTTGACATGTGAAATTTGCCATGAGGTGAACTAACAATTTTTAAAATGACATCTCTATATTTTCTTGCTGGATTTTAGTCAGCACCTAGCCCAAATTTAAAATGAACTTGAGCATTAATTTCTCTTATATTATATCATTAATCCATAAAATTCATGATCAGATGAAAGTATGTTCAAATAGAAATAAAATGTCACCACTATTATGTGACTAGAACATGTTATGTTATGTATAGTTTGACTAACTGAGGCCAAAAGTTGCAAAATATGAATTTTGAAGTATATCTACACCTTAAAAGTGATTAGATGGAGTATCGACTATGAAGCCATCCAAATTTTCCAATAAAATCCTTTCCATATTGGCTTCTTATTTTAAGTATGTTAAAGATGGGAAAAAATGTTTGTGCAAAAGGTGGTGTTCTTGCGTTGATTAGGGATTTAATAAGCTACTGTCTATATACTGATAGATGATTTTAGACATCTCAATGAAGGACATAAAACTAAGGGAGGCTTGAGAGATCAATTATCTAATATCTGTGAGTAGTAACATGTTCCTGTACCAGGTTGTCTTGAAGTCGATCTCTTTTAACACTAGCACGAACAGCGATTAATTTATGAAAGCAATGGATGAAATTTTAGGTGATTTTAAAGTAGAACTAGACTAAACCTAGAGCAAAAATAAATGGATCAATTTTTATTTTTCATATATTTTTGACTTCACATCATAATATCATTTAGAAAGCAAGTCATCTGAGCTGTGGCTGAAAGTTTCCTTGTTTGCAGCCATACAAGCATGGGTACACTGCACTTCCTAGAGCTCATCCTGATGAGACAACCATTGATATAAGGCAGGCACCCATACTTTACTATAGTCGAAATTTTTTATATATTTTTAACTATATACCTGTCCCTATAACTATGTAAAAGGCAATGATCATCTATTGTATGCTTTTTCTGATGCATCTTTCATCCTCCTCTCTGGTGTATAGTGGTGGTTGGACCATTACCGGCACAACATTTGATTTGCGTGATCCAAGGATTATTGCAATGGCACAAAATCACATAATGGAAGCTGACTATGATGATTATTCTGTAACAAATGCGAGCTCTGCTGCCTTTTGCCGCTCTGCTGCGCTTATTGTAAGTTCCTTTGTGCATTCACGATACATCTATTAATAGCTCACGCTTACTACACACTTCAACTGTATTTTGTGTTCAGTTAATGGCTTTGTTAGTGTTGAGGCATGTGTTGGTACTAACTGATGAAGATGAAGACGATGCTTCTTCAATGTTTTCGGCAAGTGAAATAATTCTCTTGGAAGTGTACATTGATTTTCTTGCTTCTGTCTTTCTAGCCCCCTCACACTAACGGAACCGATTGTTTGGCAGCTTTTTTTACTGCGAGTCGCTGGGTTTCTGCTACCATTCTACATCATGGCTTGGGCAATCAATATATTACAGGGCCGAAGGCGGAGGCAGGTTAGTATACCATGAACATTCCAATGGACAAGTAGATTATTAAATATTGTGTAGGAACTCCTAATCAGTTAATTGTTTGACTGCAACCATGTTTGGAGGTTGCTTCGATTAAAATTTCTGGAGAGCTTGAATTCTTTAAACATGGAAAACCAATAGTTAGAAAATTGCGTTGGTACTTTTTATATGCTGGTGGTTTGTTTGTGGATGGTTTCATGATTCAACACAACCCAATCTTTAAATTTGTGTAACTTTTTCCCATCTAGGTAGCGGCTGCTTTAGCAGCAACCGAGGTGGCATTCATTCTACAGTCGGGACAAAGAAGGGGCATGAATTTCACCATCGCACCAGATTCCCCCGCCACACCGCAACATGAACCTATCCCTTGAATGTTGTCAGCATCACTCAGGGTCATGTGGGATTCTTAGCTGACTTGGCGAAGAATTCGTGAATTGTGATTAATTATTCAACACAAGATGAGATGCAATGTAATCTCTTATTAGATAGAATGTATTTATGTATGTTTGGTGTGTGTGAGTGTGTGTGTAAGAGGTGTCTGTGATACTGAAGCCCCTGTTGTATGTACGGTATGGGTTCTATGTTCAGTGTCTTGCGTATAGGCAGAGAGCACGGAGAAAACTCTTAGTAGGTCTAATTGATGTCTCGCAGAAATCCTTGATTTATTTCAGTTTCGCATCTAATCTAATACAAACATGAATTAGAGTTCCATGATTTGTTTGCATATACTCCACATCTAATACAAACATGGACTTCCTTTGCAGAGATATGTTTGTAATTAGACTTCTCTTCTCTATCTCTATCTCTATCTCTACTTCTCTACTCTCTACTATATATTATAAAAAATTAAAGATGTTTCCGCTGGAATTTTAGTACGTTATCCGTGTTTGAGTTAGTACGTCATCCGTGTTTGAGTTGGTTATATGTCACCCGTATTCAATTCAACGTAAGTCTAGAATAACTATTATACATTTCTATCCCAGCTCAACCCCTCCCTCTCCTAGCCTAATCCAACCGGCTCACATCATCCCACCACCCCATCCCGCATGCCTCCACTTGGCGCCGCGTACGCCCCTTCCCCAATCGACGTCTTTTTTTCTCTCCCTTTTTTCTCCTTTTTTCTATCGATAATCCTGATCCTCTCCCTCTCCTTCCAATCTCCTCTCTTTTCTCCTCATTTTCTCATTTTTTTCCCTTTTTTCTCTTCCAAATTTCTCTTCTCATAAATATTTTCCTTTTGAATTTATCATTGTTTAAGTTATGTATGCGACAAGTTTGTTACTTTGTAAATGCTTTTCATCTAAAGTAAAAAAAACTTTTACTAATTGAATAATCAAAATTTTAATCTTTGATCCATAAGCTATAGCAAAATACACATGCGTCAACTTATAGAATAGCCACACGATCGATTTGTGAGCCTATGAAAAAGTGTACTTAATGGATTCTTTGTGTGATGACACATGAAGCACGCGCAATCCGATTCAATGCTATATATGATTTTCTGACTTTGTTTTGCTATTGTTTTGTTTGTCTGGTTTCGGTTTGTTGTTTAAATTAATAGAGTTTTTATTAATTGTGAAATTTTTTTCACCTGTTGCAATACATAGGCATTTTTTCTAGTCAAATAAAACTTTGTACATGCACTTGGACAAAAAAGCATATGCACTATTGGTTACAACTTAGGACTCTATCGGTTGGCCTAATAAGCTAAAAGAAAAGCCAAAATTTAAATTTTTAAACTTAATTTTGAAATTAATTTAAGATATTTTCAACGTAGATTTTTATGGATATTGGCTTTTAAGTCGCTAAGAACACATATACAAAAGTTTTATCTATAATTTAAATTTTATTTTCTAATAAATCGTATTGGCTTATTAGAAAATGTTGGGCAACCGATGAGGCTGTTAATTACAAGTGATTTTGGCCCTACACATGTGTGATTATCTGCACAGGACTCAGCACCTTCCAAAAACTTCATGTGGTACTCATCAGCACATTCCAGAACCTTCTCTGTGGTTGGGCTTTTGCGACGCCGACACAGACTCGCATTACACCTCCTTAAGGCCTCATTTGGTAGCCCGAGATCCCGAAGGGATTCCGGCCCATTCCAGGAAAAAAGCCCTGTGGGGGAATTATCCACGGGCCAAATTACTTGCACATTTGGAAGCCCATAAGAGGAGAAAACCCCAGCCCAATCCGCGTGGGATACCCGGGGAATGAAGCCACACCTCGGGAGGTTGGGATTTTCCTTTCCCGTCACTTCCTTGCACTCGTGAGGCGCTGCCTCCTCCCCTCTCGCCACCACCCTGCCTCCCCTCTCGTGAGCCACCGGCACCACCTCCCCTTTGGCGAGCAGTCGCCGCAGCCGTGCGTCCCCTCCGGCGACTCCACATCTCTCCCTCCTCTGAGATGCTGCCTCTGCGTCTCCCTTCTTGAGATCTGAGGTGAGCCCTTCTTCCTCTTCCCCTCTCCTATTTCTCTAGGGTTTCCCAGTGGCACCAGGAGGATGCAGAAAGGGAGAAGATCCTTGAGGCGGCATCGTGCTCCTCACTTCTTCCACTTCCTCTCCTCCTCCTCCTCCTAGAGTTGCCCTGAGTCGGTGACACATGGGCAAGTTTGAATCCCATCTCCACTCCTGAAGCTCCATATCGTTCTCTCCTGCTCTCGGTCTCCGCCGGCGCCTCACTTCTTGGTTGCTTGCAGTGGGTTGCTAGCTCCTTGGTTGGTAGTTGTAGTTTGTACTTTTTTGATGAATCTTGATCTTGTGAGTATTAATGTGGAACAGTTACAGTTGTAGCTTGTGTTCTTCTTTGATGAATCATATCTTGTGAGTAACATGGAAGGATTGGAAGCTAGCTCGTTTGCTGCTCACTCTATGCAGCAACATGTTTTCTACTGTTTTATATTTACTGTATACTGTCACCATAATTATATTATTCTAACTTTTTACCTTGTCATTGCTTAGTTGAAAATGCCAAGTTTTAGCTATAGTACTAGCTGTAATTGAGGTATGTTTTTTCACATGTAGAACTTACATGCAGGCAACTAATTTGGAATGCAACTCTACTTCATGTTTGTAGAAGCTGAGAAAGGGAAACTAGGAGAGGTTGAACAGGTGTGTGTGGATCGACAAGGGGAAGGTGAACAACATTTTTCTTTGTCTCGTTTTAATGCTTGTCTCATTGCAGTAAGGATTCTTACATATACTACTAGTTGGTATATGTAATAATATGATTTAAGCACAGAATCATGCCTTAATTAGTTTAATTCCTGGAAGAGCTTTTCAGTTTTCTGTCTCGCTAGTAATAATATTGTTTGGTGGTTGTGTATCTGATTGCATACAATGGGAAATATCATGTTAAGTTCTGGTTGATTGGGATATCATTGTTTTGAGGTTCCCTATGATGCAGAATTTTCTGTGTCAAGTTCCCTAGGATACAGCATTTTTTTACTTGTATGCAACATAACATGAAAAGCTTTCTCTACTTGACTAGTAATGTATAGAATTTTGGAAGCATAATATTGTATGCCTCTAGGAAGTACATTAGTGCAGTACATGAAAATAGCCTCAAAATTCTGAATGCATAATTCTTGTGTAGAATCCTAGAAGCATAATTGTGGATGCAATATATCAGCACTTCAACAGTGATGCGTGAAATTTGTTCCTTGTTGTTTCTTGTGTTTTGAGATATATGCATTTTCTTGCTTGGTTCAGTAGAAAGCTGTAACATTGTGCTGTTCCAGTATATAAAAAGTGATTTTTTTTATACTATGTTCCAGTACATAGATGGACTATCAAGTTCAAAGTGTGATTTTTGTATATTCAGTCTGAGTTAGTGTCTATAAGACTTTCATTCCAGCATTGATTTTTTTATTTTTCATGATCATGTAAGAATAGTATATTAGTAACCATTCTAGTATGTTAATGTCAAGTTGGTGTATTGTGAGAGTCAAGATAATATATCTTCCATGTTCCTGAAACTTCCTATGAATTGTGCACCCCTTTTTTTTGCTGGCCCTCCTAATTTCCTGTATTTTAGAACAAATACCATTAGATACGATCACCATACATATATGAACTAAGCATTTCTTACTAGTAGTTGTCCTTTTACCTCTGTCCTCTTTCGCTTATCATTTTTTTACTTGTGGTTTCTCTTGTTGGACGCAGGCAACAGATAATAACCCTTTGATGATTCAACCTTGTTCTTAAATAGGAGGTAGTCATGGAGATAGTGCTTTTTGTTGGATGCTCACATGAATATATATAAGGAGACTTCGAAGATATTTGCAAGCGACAATGTTAAAAATTTGGTTGTTGGATTTGATTTTCATAGATGTTAGTTGTAATACTTAAACTCCATAGATTAACCTGGCTTCATGCTTTAAACGGTATCTAAATTCGATTATTACATGAATTGCATCGATGCTTGTATCTATAATGTTCTATATTTTATCCCTAGAATTTATTGATCTTTGGAGTTTATATGATTTTCTCCAGATTTTTATTCTCCCATATGTGTTTGCATTTTGTTATAAATTATCGTGTTTCAAGTGCACGATTATGAATATTTGTACAAATTTGTTTTGTTTCTTAACACTGTTAACCTTAACGTCTAGCATTTGCCTCTCCAAATCCCCCCAACCAAATGATAACAAGGAAAACTCACCTACCGCGAAGTGCTTCCCTAGAGATTGAAGGAGGATTCGGTTGGTGTAGAGGAAATCCCTGTACGGGACCTTTTCCCAGGGTTTACCTCCCCCTACATCCAAAGGAGCCCTAAGTGTAACGCGACATCGCCACCGACACGTACGCGCGAAGCGAGTCCGAAGTCTGACACGACTCGGAGTCCGCACGCGTGCGTGGGTGGCCTCTCTCTCTATATAACGTGCCAACCAACGTACGCAAACGTGAACGCGAACGCGATCACGATCACGATCACGATCGACTTCACGAGATCTCTCCGGCAGCCGGAGCGGCTGCACCGTCCACCACCTGTAGCATCGGGCTAGGTAGCGAGCGGCGGCGGCGATCATGGAGGAGCAGCAGGCGGCGGCGGGCGGCGGCGGCGGCGCGCTGATGTGCGCGAACGGGTGCGGCTTCTTCGGCCGCGAGGCGACCAAGAACCTCTGCTCCAAGTGCTACCGTGACCTACTCAAGGAGGCGTCGTCGGCGGCGGCGGCGGCGGTTGCCGCCGCGGCGCCTGACGTCGCGAACAATACTGCCGTGAAGGAGGAGGGGGCGAGCACGGACGTCGCCGCCGCCGCCGACGAGCAGCTGGTGTCGCTGTGCGCGAACGGCTGCGGACTCTTCGGCAGCAAGGAGACCAAGAACATGTGCTCTAAGTGCTACCGCGACCACCTCAAGGCAGCGTCGCCGTTGTCCTCGTCGTCGTCGGCCACCGCCACCGCCTCCGCTCCCGACATCTTCGTCCCCGCGACGCCGGACACCACGGCGCCCGACGTCGTCCCCGCTGCGCCGTCGTCGCTCAAGGGCAAGGAGGAGGCGACCGCCGCCGCCGCCGCATCATCCTCGGCGCCGCCGGCGAAGCCGAACAGGTGCATGGCGTGCCGGAAAAAGGTGGGGCTGCTGGGTTTCGAGTGCCGATGCGGCGGCATGTTCTGCTCGCTGCACCGCCACGCCGACAAACACGGCTGCGACTTCGACTTCAAGAAGAGCGAACGGGAGAAGATCGCCAAGGAGAACCCGCTGATCATAGCGCCCAAGATCACCAAGTTCTGAAGCACCCCAATCTTAATTACAAACCATATGCATGCATATGTCTTCTAGGTTTCTAGAATTCTAGTTCAGTCAGTCAGGCTCAAAGGCTTGATGATTATTTCATTTTTAGTTTCTAGTTCAGTCATCTCTATTGGTCGCTGTAACCTGCAGCCTACGTGTAATGCATATGCTACCTATTTCATGAGAGTCGGATTATTCATATATATAATCAGTATCTGTCTTTGGTTGCATTGGGTGTTAATTGCTGGTTTCAACACTAGGTCGTTATGCTAACTTGCGATTATTTATTTAAGCTCTAGCTGCTCGATCGAGTTAGATGCTTGTTCCAGGATGATTTGTGGTTTCATGTTTAACGAGCTCTAGCAAACCTTTGCTCATACTGATTTAGACATGAGGGGGCAAGCCAACTTGCCAAGTGACACATCAGTAGCATTTAAGCAATTCTCTTCTTCAATAACTTACACATCGGTTCGGACGTTTGGTTAAAATCTCCACAATGAACATCATGCTAGCCAACTGGCATGTAATTAATAATAATCCACATCATGGCCGTAAAGAATAACTCAAGTCTACACAAATTGGCATGCACAATTAAAATTAATTTCAACTTTGCCAAACTACATTCGATTAAAAATGAAAATCATCTTGCAAATTCTTGGTATGCATTGTGATATGTGCTCCAGCCATCTTTCTCTCCAACATCGGTGACATTGATGAACTCCGGCGATTGGCGACGGTGATCTCACTAGCACGGAAACGCTTTTTCCGTACGGGCCGAAAGGCATCTTCCCGTGCGGAAGGCCTGCCCGCACGCGCGAAAAGGTCTGGGAAAAGACCATTTTCGCGTGCGGGCGGCCCAACCGCACGGGAAGATTTATTATCCCGTGCGATCGGCTTAAGCGGCCCGCACGGGATAATGGATCTTTCCGTGCGGGCCTCTTAAGCCGACCGCACGGGATAATAAGATCTTCCCGTGCGGTTAATTAAGTGGACCGCACGGGAAGATAGTCAGCAGCATTAATTTTTTTTGTGCATATATTATTTTTTTTCTATATTGGCTTATCTCTCCCTCCCTCCTCTCCCTCGATCCCTCTCTCTTAGTAACAGTATATATACACATCGCACGTATTAAGAATTAAACGTAATTAATTATTTTTTCATGGAATTAAGATATTAAATTGTACTCCTCACATATATACATATCATTGCGTCTCGCAATTTACAAAAGTTCAAAAAACCACATAAAATATATACTTAATTAGAAATGTTTGTATTAGCTAGTATACATATGTTCTTTTTCCCACTCTCTAAGTCGTTTGAAGGCATCCCCCATCGCAAGCTGGCTTTCCGGATCGTAGAAATCGCCCAAATGGTTGCAGACATCGCGGCGGATGAAGCGGCAAATATTTGCACACAAGTTTTGTATGGTTCGATCGTTGAACCGGTTCGCTACAACTGGAACGGACGGGATCTGTTTAAGAAGGAATACACATTGTTATAGTTAGGAAAATTATACAAGATCTTATAATGTGTAAAAAGATATTTTCTCTGGACTTACTTCCTCAAACTTTGTAGTGTATCTCCCGTTGATTCTAAGCATCTCGCATATGTAGTATCCGCATAAACTAGTCCCAGGTGGTTGCTTAAAACACTATTTTGAATAAAATTGTATACATCAATATTTTGAGTGAAACAAGTATATATAGGAAATGTCATTATAACGGACATGTAATTACCGGCCATTTTGTCTTCACGAGAAGCTTCTTCTTTTGTGGATTATTGATTGGTCCACCGTGGTCTACGTAATATCTGTGTGCTCTATAAAGACAAAATAATTGTTTGAGTCAATTATGTGTCTTCGAGAGTACAACAGCCAATATTTAGTAAATGGTGCATAACAGGACTTACAAATTTAATATAATGAGAAACTCTGTAAATGTTTCCTCGTCATAGTGTGCCGGATCCAGCACTACGGCCAAGTGGTCCCGCGGATATACCAGAAAAAGTATGTAGTGATCGTTGCAAAGAAGATATGTTAATCGTAGGTGATATCGTACTAAAATATCAGTAGTACGGAAGAATATTACGTACCGTATAACATAAGGGACCAAGAGGACAGTTTTGTCTTTGTGCGCGATCATCGCTGTGCCCAAGTACAGTGCTAAGCTGACCATCTTTTTCTTGTGCATTTTTTCGACGACCTCTTTTTTCTCGGACGTCGTTTTACCTTTGAGCTCATTGGAATCTGCACGAATGTTCACCGTGTGTTCTGTCCAGCAAACCCTTGTTGGGTTGATGTATCCTACTGGATGGTTGGCCTTTTCGGCGGCGTGGAATTGCATCCTACGTAATGCAGCAGGTAATTTATCAGAAGTTAGTTAGCAAATGAATTCATTTATGACATTAAATACGATTGACTTACAGGCAAAACGCAGCAACGATATTTATATCCAATTTGTCCAGCTTGAATAATGCGTGAAGGTCATGGAAATTGATTACCAGAATCCCATTTGGTCAAAATTTGACAATAATTTCAACATGCATTCACTTTTCCATCACATATATATCATCAGATATTTACACAAAATTTGACAATAATTTCACATCACATACAACAAAAATCTGACAATGTTTTCAACACATGCATTCACTTCAAAAAATTTGACAATAATTATTCACAAATTGTGCTTGGCTCAATATGAATACATGGATTCTTGGCTAAGATCATTGGTTCAACTCATATTACATTGAACAATATTAGTGATTCAGTATATGCTAAAATTAGTTCAGCATGCCAAACTTTTCTTATCTATTGAGTAAAGTGAATCTAACAGTACAACATATTATTCACTCCATTTAGATGTAAGATCTATTAATAATACAAGACAAGAAATGCAGTAATGCATCTTGGCAATAATTATATATATATAAAGAAACAGTAGGATATATATATATATATAAAGATATATATATAAATCAAGAAACAGTAGGATATATATATAAAGATATTATCAGTCTTATGTCATTATCAAATCTAGAAAATTCAGATTTTGTCCATACAGATATATCATTCTTGACATATAGAGGAAATCAAATCCTGGTTCAGAGAGGTGATATAGCCTGCCTTCCGTTGGGTTTCGTCCGATGCAGACCTGAGGAGGCGGCGGCGGTCGGTGGAGGCGGTGGAGGAGGCGGCGGCGGTGAGGAAGGCGACGGTCGGAGGAGGCGGCCATGGTGGAGACGGCGGCGGTCGGCGCTCGGCGTCGGGCTTTAGTGATGAGGAGGGACGGCGGCGATGGAAGCGGAGGAGGCGTCGTGCTCGGCGGTCGGCGATCGGCGCGGGGTGGTGGGAGGCTGCGTTGGTGAGGCCGGCGGCGTCGGGGAGCGGCGGCGGTTGGCGCTCGGCGTCGGGCTCGGTCGGTGAGGGCGGCGGCGTCCGGGTCGAGGACGACGCGCGGGGTGGTGAGAGGAGGCGTCGGTGAGGCCGGCGTCCGGCGACGAGAGAGAGAGATGGGCGCACGGGGAAGGGCGACGCGGGATGGGAGGCTAGCGGCGGTCGGCGGTCGGCGCAAGATTTGGGCAGCCTGGCGGCACGGGTAGGGTTTCGCTTGGACTTAGAAAATTTCGGCACCCGCGCGCCCTTATATAGGCGGAGATCATCGCGTGCGGGCGGCTTAAGCGCCCGCACGGAAATATAGTCTTTCCGTGTGGGCCGTGTAATCCGCTCGCACGGAAAGACTATTTCCGTGCGAGCCGTTTAAGCCGCCCGCACGGAAAGATGGTTTTTCCGTGCGGGTCCTTAAGCCGCCCGCACGGGATAATCGCCGCCCTTATATTAAAACTATAAAACTAAAAAAACATATGAATGCACATAAAATATTAATTAACATATTAATTATTCCATTTATTAATTATTCCATGTAAAACTATAAAATTAATTAACAAATATCAATGCACATATTAATATATCAATGTAAAAAAATGCAATCAATGTAAATTCATCACATATTAATATATCAATTGCTCACATATTAATTAATTAACATATTAATCAAAACGGAAAGACAAGCTAAACTAGAACAGGACTCTCGCAGCGGGATGGCACCATTCCACAAGCATCCTCAACGGCGGACGAAGCCTACTCCTCTGAGAAACCTCCATCAGATGCATACTCCTCTTCTGGTGTGGGGAAAAATTAAGCAAGACTGAGTACTACCCACGGTACTCAACAAGTCATGCCGGAAAAGGAGGCATGATGCAAGATATTCCAAAGGAAGGCAGGGGTTTATTTGCATAAAGTAAGCATTTAAAAACAGTAGTTGAAAGCAGTAGTAAAACGTTGAATTAATTGAACAATATTAAACCATCACTATCCAACGCTACATCCACGTTGCGACAGACCCAAACCAACCACCTGAACTAAACCAGTTCCAGTAAATCCAATTATTAAGAAGGTGGGACTAATCACGGTGAATCTGGTTGATCGCCCATAACCGCGGACACGGCTATTCGAATAGTTCTACTCTGATCAGAGGTGTACATCTGTACCCACAAGACACAGCCTCAACATCATGTCAACCATGCGTCGCGATACTGGAAAGTACCCGAATAGAGACTGTGACAGGACCCTTCGCATAACCCCCTCTAACCAACCGTACCACACCACAGGTTTCGCCCCCACCTTTCCATCCAAGGTAGGCAGCCCCCCTCGTGCCACGGTGAATCCGGCAGCCGATCAACGGGTATGTCCCCCGCCGACCCAACTCCATCACGTCCACCCTAGTCTGGTACGTCAGCTAGAGACAGCTACACTACAAGTCCAGCCGTTGCCCACGCTGGCTTGTGGTACGCACGGTATTTCTTCCAGGGTTTCCCGCGAACCGATCCTTAATTGCCATGGGTGCTTCCATCAAAACCATGCACCCACAGCCCACCATTAGCATATTTTAATTAATTATTATTACCATGGTGGCTCCTGAACCAAAGTATCATCATAGGAACTACATTAATTAATTATTTAAGGTGATCCCCTTTAGTGAGCTAAGTTAGCTAAGCATGGCTAAGCATTCCTAAAATCAGCGAACAATAAATTAATTACCCAAGCTATCAAAGGTACACGATAATCAATATAATAGGCTGAGTACAATAGGTAAAAACCCATATGAAATGACATTGCGAAATAATGCAGTGTTTACGGAAAAATAAGACATTTGTAAATATAGGTACAATATGATCAATGTGAAGCATGACTTGCCTTGCTCCTGAGCTGAAGCTACCTCTGCGACGATCTCGAAATAAACGGGCGCGTCGGAGGTATCGGAATCTACGCGACAAACAAAGCAAACAACAATACATACTATAAGTCTACTGAAACAAAGCACAAAAGTATTTTTAATGGATTATCTGCATTTTTATGAATTTAACGAAATTTGAATGGACTTAAACGGAGCTCGGATGAATTAGTTATGAATTTTTGAAGTTATCTGTGTTTTTACTAAAACAGAAAAAACCTAAATGATTTATTGCGCAATTAATCCCAGGGCTGGCGTCAGCGGGCAGCGGCGGCCGGTCCACCGTGGACTAAGTCCACGGGACCCGGCAGCGGCGGTGCACCACGTGGCGCACACGTGGCGCCGACGCGGCAGCCACGCGGCACCACGTGGGCGGCCATACGGGCAGCCAGGGAGGTGCGCGGGCGGTCCCGATCGGCCGGGCGGCCGATCGAACGCCCAGAGCCGCGGGCGGCGCGGACAGAGCTCGGCTCGGCGAAGGGGCCATGGCGCGCGGGGGGCCGGCGGCCGGCCAGCGCAGCGGCCGGCGGCGCAAGGGCGTCGGCGCCGTGCGACGGCGCGCGGGAGGGGACAAGGGCAAGCCCACGCGGGAAGGAAACGACGCGGCCGGGGAAAAAGAGAGGAAGGGGAGAAAAGAGAGGGTTCTCACCGGACTCGGCCGGAGGCGGAGAAGACGGCGGCGCGGGCGACGCGGAAGATGCGGGCCGGCGGCACAAAAAGGCGGACGGGGTACGGGAGGATGCGGCGAACGCGGCGAACGTGTCGGCGCGGCTCGGGAATGGCGCAATCGGTGGGGAGCGGCAGCCGGAGATGGCGGAGGCGGCGGCGCACGGGGTCGGTGGTGGCGCGGGCGCTAGGAGGCACGGGAGCGGCGGCAGAAATGGGGAAAAAGGGAGAGGAGGACGCGGGGATGGTTTGTATGGGCGCGGGGAGGAGAGATCGGGCCGAGTGGGGGCGGATTTCTCGCCGGAGTGGGGAGAGGAGAGAGGGAACGGCCGGATTTCAAAATCCCATCTCCTCTCCTCTCGGATGCGGCGCGAGCGGGAGAAAAAGGGCGGTGGTTGCGGGACGGAGTGGGGCGTGCGGGCGCGAGCGGGAGAGGCGGCGCGGCCGTTGCGGGCGGTGGCACGAGGTCGGGAACGACCCCGATAGGTGGGGCCTACCTGTCGGTGGCCTAGGAGAGGATGGGGGAGCGAGAGTGGACTTCGACGGCGGACGGGAGAGAGGGACCGGAGCGGCTGGGCCGGCCCAGCGGAAGGAGGGGAAAGAAGCGCGCGGCGCTAGCGGGCCTCGGCCTGCGGCCGGCCCGCGAGGGAGGAGGAGACGCGCGCGCGGCGGCTGGGCGGACTGGGCCGACGGCCCGAAAGGAAGAAGAAGAGGAAAAAGAAAAGGAAATTTCCTGGGATTAAATAAATTCAGAAATTGATTTTAATTGATTTAAAATTATTTCTAGGGCTCTGAAAATTCCACTAAAAATCCTGTTAATGTATTTTGACATGGGGAACTCAAGAAAAATTCCACCCTGCCATTTCCACTTCTTTAATGCATTAATTAATTGGATTTTTTTCTCCAGATTAATTACACAATTTCTCAGATAAATTATTAAATTCGATTTTTACGATTTGGGAGAACTTCGGGGTGTGACACCTTTTCGCTGATTCTCAATGGATCTTCCTGAGTCAAACGTCGGCTTCGTTAAGATGAAGGAGCTGCAAGTGGATGGTGCTTTGCTGAGCGCCAAAGTGTTGGCACATTCAGAAGGAGGTACTGATCCCTTGACAACCCTTGGCCAAATAGTCACTCTTACCTCTTTTGTTCAATGCGGTTTTCTCGTTCCCCCTTCCGAATTCTTGTCCTTACTTCTTGATTTCTATGGAATTCATCTCCTTCATCTCAATCCAAATTCCATTGTCTTCTTGAGTATCTTTACTCATATATGCGAGGTGTACCTTGGGGTACAGCTTTTCATAGATTTGTTTAGATACTTCTACAAGATAAGATGGATAGAGGCCTCCAAGATCTCAGGATGTTGTGGCCTCCGTGTTCGGGATGGGATGAAGGATGAATACATTCCTTTTAACTGTCCGTCCTCCAGAAAAGATTGGCAAAAGAGCTAGTTTTATCTCCATGTCGAGGACCGATCTCCTGCCCTTGAAACCCTTGACCAAAAACCCACATGCCTAGAGACATGGACCTTCAAAACCTTCGATGATCCCCACCCTAGTGAGTTTCATAGAAAAGATCCATGGTCTCCGAGGATGTGGTTTGACCATATATGAAGTCGTCCAAGACTTTATCCGTCGTCAAATCCAGCCTCTCCAAGCATGTTCTCACCCCACGTACCTTAACTCGAGGGAACATGATGAGACACGGCTTTTGCATCAGGGTATAACTTATAGTTCTTTTATTGTTGATGTAGAGAACCATAGTTGCTTTTCTGCTGACAACCTTGTCATTTTTATATCAATCATAGAGCTCCTTGAGGATACCATGGCCGAGCACGTCGACAAGGTGGTAGTCAATCCGTCGTCGTCAGCCGTCGACATCCCTGCTCCGCTATGCGACCTCTCGCCAACAGATCGGGGCGCCATTGTGAATGTATGTTCTGCCGACCACTACTTCATGTCATTTATTTCTATGCCTGTAGAAGTAGTAATCTTGATTCTCTTAGGCGCTACCATTGATGGATGTGATCAACCGCTCGTCGACCACCAGGCATCTGCTTTCTTGAAGGAGTAGGTGGTTTCAGAACAGGCAGACGCGGCCCTCGCCCTTGGAGGTAGTTGGAACGAAGATGAAGTAGTGCCCTACCCTACCAACAACCTTAGGGACAGGGAAACTGGTGCGAACTGGTGGCGCCAAGGTGAGACCCTAAACCTGGGTTCACTATGAAATTGCGGTAGTTGTTTTCGTCCTTATCCTTTCTTTTCTGCAGACTACCTCTAGCGCAAAGCTGGTCCCCATGAAAAAGACGCAGCTGCTAGAGAAGCAGAAAACCAAGTAAGTGAAAGCATGTCCTACCAAGATCCACCTTTCTTCGTCCACTATAGTAATGAGACTTCTTTAAGTGCAGCCCCTCCCCCTCCAACTCAGGCTAGAGCATCGGAGCCCGAGAAGAGGCAAGCTCCAAATCGCCCCTCTCGATCGTCGTTCTGCCTCCGCGCCCTCCCTCGGTTGGCGCCCTCACAGTCTCGGGGTCGTCTTCGTCCTCTGACAAGCTTTTCCATGCTTGTCGGCTAATTGAGACGAACGCCTGAGATCTCTTCGCCGAGATCGGATGGCTTGAGAAAGCCGCATCTACGGCCAACGACCGCGTCGCTGTGATGGAAGCCCAACTCAAAGAAGCATGGGCTGGCAAAGCCAAGCTGCGAGAGGTGGTAGCGAGGAACGACCGCCAGCGCCGGGGTCTCGAGCACGAGCTCTCGGAGACGAGGGACAACCTGTCCTCCCTTCACCAGGCCCTGCATGAGAACTATGGGCGTCTTGACGTGGTGGCCAAGGGGTTGGGGAAGCACGTCGAGCACCCAGCTGTTGACGCCAAATCTGTACCGCCGATGTAGATCCAGCGCGCGGACACACGAAGGCCTGGGAGATCTGCTTAGCTCCAGTGCAGGTCCTAAAATTGATGAAGCGCAGGCGTGCCAGTCAGTTTGATCCTGCCGCTGACAAGATATGCAAAATAACAGAACAGAAAGTCTATCGGCCGATAGGCCGATAGGGCAAAAACATATCGGCCGATAGGCTGATAGCCAAAGCAATCGATCAGCCGATGGGCCGATGGCACAATTCCAGCTGATGTACTGAGCAAACATCTATATAGAGACGATCAGCTGACGATGACATGATGATGTAGCAATATGATATAGCATAATCCAAATAAATATAAGATAAACATCGATCTGAAGATTAAAGTACACATCGGCCGGAGGTCCGATGGCAAAAAACTCTCAATAAGCAGACAAACAATAAATACTCTGTTGTCATTGGCCAGATCCAATCTATATATATAAAACTCTTAGGCCGATGCAACGTCCAGATAACTCATCGGCTGAAACCCCGATGAAACCCTTATTGGCAGCCAACAAGCAGGCTAGAGATTACGGTTCTAATCACGACTTAGTAGGTCAAACCGAACTGATGCAGCACTAAGTATGAAAAGAAACGCAAGATCTAGACAATCAAGCCCTTGACTGATTTTCGGGGTGGTGGATACCTTAGCCAATCTAATCTAGCAAAGCAATTTAGTCGATACCGGCATAAACCCTAAAGCGAATCTCGGCTGATAAGACTAAATCGAGAAGCCAAACCAGATTGACTAAGATATATGATAGTAGGTGCTTACGTTGACGAGATCAGAACGTCGAAGCCCTAGCCCCGACAGCGCAGGCAACCATAACGAGACTTACCCCTCGCGGGAAGGGCATGAACTCGTCGAAGAAGACGAAAAGTAAAGGGTGGCGATGCGCCGAAGTTGTATTGATCGTGAGATTTCTTTCATGAACTACAGGCTTACATATTTATACCCATAGACTAACAAAGATCCTAACAGATCACGACCCAAACTTTCCTAAAAATAAGAAGAAAACTAACAAACTTATCCTAATTAACAGATACAAGCCGCATCCTCCTCAAACTCGGTCTTCTTTGGATAAGATCTTCCCGAATCTAACAAGAATCCGACTGCTTTTGGTGGTTGGTTTGAGATAACCCCCATTGGCCGATGTAGAACTCTAGGCCGATACTAGCCTTGAGCCGATATAGATCCTGGGCCGATGAGGACTTCGGGGCTTACCAAATTCTGGTGTTAACACATGCCCCCCAATTTTGGAGTATGAGAAGTCATGCTTCAAAATTATTCTTGTCTTGATTGCCCCGAAATTGATTCTTCTCTTCTTTGTGACATCGGCTCTCATAAGCCGATACCGTTTGCACCAAATGAGCTAGGCTGTCAAACTCATAAAAGAAAAATTTGCCTTTGATAGTTTCTGACAACCCTTGGAATGCAAGTCCTACTAACTGCTCATCATTTAAATTCAAACCATAACATCGGCCACGGATATTACGAAACCTTTGAATATATTCCTCAGCCGATTCTCCTTCTTGCTGTTTAACTAAAATCAAGTCTGAAAGCTTCAACTCATCAATTCCAGCAAAGAAGTACTGGTGAAATTGCTTCTCAAGATCGGCCCAACCTCTGATTGAATTTGGTGGCAATGACGCAAACCATGTGAAGGCCGATCCAGTCAAAGATAATGGAAAAAATCTAACCCTCAGAGCTTCTTCAGCCGATGCCTCCCCACACTGAGCTAAAAATCGGCTGATATGTTCCATTGTAGTCATATTACCTTGCCCTGAGAATTGGAAAAAGTCTGGAACCTTGTATCGGCCTGGAAGTGGAACCCTATCAAACCACTCAGGATACGGCGGCCGATACATAGAAGTCTGATCCTTAGGTTTAATTCCAAACTGTTCCTCTATTACTTTTGCAATCATATCGGCCCAATCTTCTTTAGACTGATGTCTTTGAGCTTCTTCTGGCCGATATTGTTGATGTGGCTCTCCAGGCTGATGCTGATCTATTTGCCCCCCAAGCCAATGTCGCTGTTGCCGATGATGCTGAAATTGTTCGTCGATTTGCCCCCCAATCTGATTTCTTAAGGCAATCACTCTGGGAACTATCTTCTCGATCAAATCATGTAATGTACTCACCAAAACTCCAGATCGATCAAACACAGTGCGACGAACGATTTCATCAACTGTCTTTTGAAGTGTCTCATCATCCATCGGCTCTTCTTCTTCCTCTACTGGCTTGAGAGATTGTTCTTCCTTGGCCTTGACTTCTTGATCAGACATATTGTTGTGATCGTGGGTTCCACGAGCCGTGTAAAAATCATCAATCCAAAACACGGTCCCACCGGGCGTGCCAAAAATGTGTTGACGCCAAATCCGTACCGCCGATGAGGATCCGGCGTGCAGACACACGAAGGCCTGGGAGATCTGCTTAGCTCCAGTGCAGGTCCTAAAATTGATGAAGCGCGGGCGTGCCAGTCAGTTTGATCCTGCCACTGACAAGATATGCAAAACGACATAACAGAAAGTTTATCGGCCGATAGGCCGATAGGGCAAAAACGTATCGGCCGATAGGCCGATAGCCAAAACAACCGATCGGCCGATGAGCCGATGGCACAATTCCAGCCGATGTACTGAACAAATATCTATATAGAGACGATCGGCTGACGATAACATGATGATGTAGCAATATGATATAGCATAATCCAGATAAATATAAGATAAACATTTGATATGAAGATTAAAGCACACATCGGCCAGAAGTCCGATGGCATAAACTCTCAACAAGCAGATAAACAATATATACTCTGTTGTCATCGGCCAGATCCAATCTATATGTAAAACTCTTGGGCCGATGCAACGTCCAGATAACTCA